>CM002486.1:13635736-13689691 GCA_000325765.3 Leersia perrieri
CCGTTAGCCGCCGTTTGCCGAGGACTGGGCCGGGCCGCCTGTTGCTGTTGCTGATAAAGTCCGTTTTAAGTCCTTTTGAAGTCTGATTTCAGTCCTTATGACTTGTGTATCAAATTTGCGACGATCTCCCGCCACGACGTCCGTCCACCGTGTACACTTGCGTCCCACCTTGTCACCCGACATCCTTGACCATGCCAGATCCCAACTCCCCCTGAGTTTGATCCCGGTCCGCCGTTGACCAAGGTTGACCCCAAGTAACCCTGCACACAAATA
Source organism: Leersia perrieri (assembly GCA_000325765.3). NCBI lineage: Eukaryota > Viridiplantae > Streptophyta > Magnoliopsida > Poales > Poaceae > Leersia > Leersia perrieri. The sequence goes on from CM002486.1 coordinate 13,636,010, forward strand.
AACCGAACCATCGTCTTTCGGGCACAGATGTCGCAACCTGACCCATGTTAGTCAACACAGACACTTCTTGGACACTTGCCAATTTTCCATCATTATAGACCAAAAGCAACATTTGGTCTCACAGTTACTTTGAAATTATTGGAACTACTAACACATTACGTGTTTAGAGACACAAACTGATGTCAGTTGATAGACCTTTATCTTGGTGTTCATGCCCTCATCTGTAAATAGCATCTCCAGAAAGGTAGTGCAATCATATTATTCTAGCATTTTAGGCCTACTATTTTCATGGAGGAACGATTTTGGTGCCCATTTTGTATCCTATGATCTGTGATAAGTGATCCCATTAGATACGCTGGATGGCCTCTCCTTTGCATTTAGTCATTGTATATTATGACATAGGTTAATGCCACATTTTTTTTGTTTTGTTAGTTTTAATGTATAGTCCAACCTTTTAGGGAAAGAAAGTCTAGACAACATTGTTCATACTTGTGAATAATTAGTGCACTTCAGTAATCGTGAATAATATTATTATAGGTATTTATCTTTGAGGTTACTATATTGTTCTCCTTAGTCACCTGTACGTTTGGGGATTATATGAGATAATTTTCCTTGAACTTCGTATGTAACAATTCTTGTATGGTACAATGTGATGCAGCTGCTCAGTACTTACTGCCCTCTAATCTATATCGACCTTTTGTTCTTTAATCAATGAAATTGAAAGATTCTCGGTTTGGAATCTAGTATGCTACTGAAGGACACTATGACCTCAATTGGGGCTAAAATTCGCAAGGTTAATTAGAAGATTGCCACGACTAAGTCCCATCACTTCTCTAACTTTCTAAGTGAGCTACATTACAATCTCACATATATGAAATTTAATTTTCTCTTACTTTTTGAAATTCGATCTGGAAACTGATAACTGTTATGTAAGAGTAAGATAAACACAGCTGAAGAACCAACGTTTCCATTATTTACAATAATAATTGCTAGTGACTGACTAGCTAGGGGCAAGTTGTTTCGTTCCATTCCGAAATCATGGTTGTTGACCAAAATTTTGTATAGAGCAGTGGTGAGCTTGTTAAATTTGCCACTTTTCAGTTAACAGAATGATTCGGGTCGTAGGTTGAGACATGGTTGCGTGGGCTGATGATTGTCGTATGAATTTTGAACTTGTATCACCTGTATGTAGCAGTGTTGACTCAACTAATCTATCATCCTTGATTTTTATACATAATAGATGCTGGCCAGATTCGCCAGAACTTATTATTCTATTGTGTAAATCTGTTCAATACTAGAGAATGTTAATATTTGTTCAACTGCATGCTTTTTATTTCTAGACAATGAAATTAAACATCATATGCTCATGAAAAGAAACTATATTATCAGTTCACGCCATAGCATGTACTTCTATGTAATACCTGCACTGACCTTTGGTATCTGTTATCTAATTTGTTCTTTAACTTGCAGCTCTATATGCCCAGCTGTACAGGCTTAACAGCTGATGGTGTGGTGAAGATTGTTCAAGTTCTTTATGAATGCAAGGGGCATCTAAATCGAATTCGACTCCATGGCATTTGCAGGATGACTCAGCATCATCTTGATGCTATCAATTCTGTCATGTCCAACGGTAACCCACAGCAAGATGAGCAATCACTTTTCTATAGCCACAGAGTCCATGAAGTGCTCAACACCAAAAATGAACGCCGTATTGATGTTGATGTCTGCCCTATGTGCACAGATGTGAGGCTGGTGTTTGATTGTACAAGGGATGGCTGTAGGTTTGTACCTTACGATCCTTGGAACTCTTATTAGCTCTTTGCTTTTTTAGAAATTTCCCTTGAGATTTGTCGAAAACCCGGCACTGTTTTTATTTATTTTTTGCTTACTCACGACTCATCATTGATGTCTGGTCACAAGATTCACCTGTAGATATTTGATAGTGTGATCTCCTGTGGTTGTGGAATAGCTGACTCAGGGATCTCTTCTTTTCTGAAAAGCTTTTAAGTGATGGTCCCGAAACTCATTTATTCTCCCCTATGGGCTACAGGAAAGCAACTGCACGATTAATTTTTGTATCGTTGCTCTTGTCTTTGGAACAACTGGTTCAAAAATTTGAACATTCTTGTATTTCTTAGAGTCTATTGACTTTGACCTGAACTTGTTCGCATTTCTACAGAAGAAGTTTTGATCCACTTTGATAATTTGACTATATTTCAGGAAAAACAGCAGCCGGCCTCAATGTCGAGGCTGCTTCTTCTGCGTTGCTCGATGCGAAACATGCGGTGGATGCATCGACCTGGAGGAGCTCAGCGAGACTGAACTTGCATGCTCAGACTTCCTGTGCATGGAGTGTTGGCTTCCGCTCCCAAAATGTAGCACATGCAATCGGCCCTACTGCAAGAAGCATGAAAATCTGAAGATTCCATTATCACCATCTGGCCAGTTTACTTGTCATCGCTGCATCGAGTTTTGCTCCTCGCGTGAGAGCCTGGAAGAAAGTTCTTAGAAGTGAGCTCTTGCCTCCCTACGGGAACCACAAGTAATTTTAGTACTTAGATACGAGACTACAGTGTCCGTCTACCAGCATTTGCTGATTACTTTTACTTGACGCGTCAAAACGTGCGTGACTAACTGTGTACTAAAGATCTAGAATTATGAACATTTATTCAGCACGTCAAATTTAGTGGGTGCAGACTTCATGGACTTGTCCAACTTGTCTGAAACACGGAATAACAGTGAAACAGTCCATTGCTCTCAGTCGACATATGCCTATGGAATGTTTTAACCTTCCAGAATTACAGCATGACGGACTGCTTGACAGACACACCGTTATTCACCGCTGATTGCAAGCATCATTAATTTCAGATGGTTGCTCTGGCACCAATTGTTTCTGCACTGGAATGCCATCAAAGTTAAATCATCTTGTACAGGTAAAATGATATCTGTCCCAGTACCATTTGGAACCTGAGTTAATGTGAGTAGTCACTGGAGGGTTTGCATTATTTTCTAAAAGAGTTATACAAATATTTTTTTTTTGCGAGGAGTTATACAAATATTGACGTAGTAAAAAATTGATAGTATTTCGCTTCCGATACACAAATTAGTGCCATAGGTCTATATCAGTATTTTGGTCCCTTATTCTCATGATTAACGGAGGATCCCGATGCGTATCTGTCGATTCATTTTGGTTCAAAAAAATCAACTAAAATGTACCTTTTCAAATGTAATTGATTTTTTACTGCATATTTTGTTAGTTCGTTAAAATAAAGTGGGTCAATGTGTAGGTAACGAACAACTCTGCGTCCATTCTCTACTTTCTGCAGACACCGTTTGCACATCTCCCTCGAGGGAGCATCAGCAAGCAAGATCTGAACAAGATTAAAAAGCATATAAACAATTACCTCAAGTTCTTGCGTCTCCATTGCTATTTTAGCAATCATTTTCACAACGGAATCCATTTGGTTAGCATGGTGAAGTCATAATCAAGCTTTACCAATTGAGATATCACATTCTCGAGTCCCTACATTTTAGACCGCACCTAAAACCATTAAGATCACGAATCCTCCTAGATGTGAACCTGAAATACTGAAAATCATGTGTATTTCGTGGAAGAGTGCGCAAAGTTAGTAGTACATCCAGAAACCAATTTCACGGCAATCATTTCGCAATGAAATTTCATAGAGGGATCATTTTACAACAATGTTCTAAAAAATGATCGAGGTTTCTTTGGGATGCAGGAATCTTACCGTCTTAATTCAATTCTTTTAACATTTTTGAAAATTCCACATTTACAGGGGAGGATTTACTGATCAAAATGGTGGTACCAGGGGATTGTCCTTTAAATTTTCGATACATGAAAAGGGAACCTTACTACCACACATTCACCAGTGTGTTCCAAGGCAAGGCATCACTGATCAGTAGCTGTGCTGTTCCATCTAGCCCCCTGCTCCTTGCCATGAACTCAAGTGAAGGGCACCTCTTTATTTCCCCTACACAAAAAATAAATAAATTCAGTGCTACGTCACAAACTGAAACAATTTTCTTTTCTTTTCTTTTTCAGCGTCGGTGACCGTCATCAGGTACCCTAGAACTAACCACCAATCCATGACATTTACATGAGCACTAACACACCCGGAGCACACGCGTCCGGAGAGACAGGATTTGCAGAGAGCAACAGCCAAAAAAGGCATGAGCTTTGTGTATTTGTGACTGTGAGTGACACATATGTCATGAGCTAATTGCAAATCTTCTTGCATGAACTGGTCAGACAGTGAGTTGGAGCAGGAGGAGGAGGAGGTGTTGGTTGGGAGAACACAATCTTTGGACCACTAACAGTCTCTCCATCATGTATGGTGATCTGATCTCTTCCTTTGTGTGGAAGTGGATTCAGAAAAAGGAGCTGCCTTTCAATGCATGGCAGTGGCACCTGGCCATCTCCTCATCTTCAGGGTGCTTGCTGATGCCTTTCACATATCCCATGTCAAAGGCTTGATAGCCCCTCTAATTGTATAATGATTGTTGATTAAGGATGATGGAGGCAAAAGTACATCCATGATGATAATAATATCTGGTTTTTACACCATGTTTTCAGCTCTGAGTGTCAAAATTTGACCTCGTTGCGACACCAAAACGCGGTGTACTGATTGATGGCTTGTTCTAGCTGAAGTCAGAGGGTGCCTTTTTCTTTGAACTGAAATCAGATGATGCTTTTGATTGTTAGTGTTGGTGCCGAACTGCCAATCAATACATGCTTATTCTGACTAGCTAGGATCATCTCGGCGTTCTTGATTAGCCAGAGAAAAGAAATGATGAAGCGCACCACTTTACCCTAAATTGACTTGGGAATTCAAATTAAGCATGCAGTTTCTTCAGTCAACCAAATAAAGGGACCATTCATCCAAAAAATAAACTGATACTGAAAATGATAGAGTTGATCATTCAGACCTGTTCCTGGTTGGCCTGAAGTGAAGTCTAGATGGATACTATTACTTGGTCGATCAGTTAAAATGAAAGGTTAGCTAATACAATAAAATATAGGCTTTCCATCCAATCAAATCTACTGCTGGCACTACTACAAGTCAGAACACGTTTTTACCACTCAAGTACTTTCATCCACTATTCATTCAAATTTACCCGTATAAATTTACTCCAAAATTCATCACCGTCATCACGCGTAACAATTCACAATCTTTTTTTTTTCTGCGGGGAGTAACAATTCACAATCTCATTGTATGGATAGAAGGAAGAATGTTTTGGATTTAGCACACAGACCTTGTGGGCATTTCATCTTTGTGATATCATGGGAAGTTTCATTTGTTGACAAGAAGAGTGAGCAGTGTTGACCTCCCATCATTCAATATTTCCAGCCTGCTGGCAGCCAAATTTTTGTCCAGCAAGCACTAGTGCAGACTGCGGCCACACATATCTCTGAATTTGCTGACCAAATCTGTACTAAATTGCAAGTCATACACGCGCTCGCTCCGTCGCCGGAAACTAAATTTATCACGAGAAAAATGAATGGGGAATTCTTTTAACCATGCCAGGACAGTAAAAACCTCTTTGCAAGTCATATCTGAAGCTCTAGAACAATGACTGGACATTTGCAGGGTCAAGTTTACAACAATCGTGTAATCTAACAAAAAGTACACTGTTAAAAACAGCTTGTCGGCAGCTAATCAAGCACATTTTTATAGATAATGACTAATCAAGCACATGATTTGCCAGGATAATTTTGTCTAGAACATTTCTCTGTTTTTCACCTAAAAACTTGTAGAATTATTTCATCAACCTAAAATCGATCAAGGAAAAAAAGAGAACTGATCGGATAAGACGGAGACAAAATTTTGTCAGAACATGGAAGAAAAGGAAAGGGAAAAGAAAGCATGGAAGCCTTTGTAGTGCAGCACTTGCAATTGCAAAGCAAGCAAAAGGGACCCAAGAGCAGAAGCTCAGGCCTCATGGTGGCACGTATGCTCCCTCCTTCAGCACTGCCGACGCCCGGCCTGGGCCCGCCATGCAGTCTCACCGGCCTCAGACACGTATGCATATGTAGTAGTATTGAGAAAAATAAAAATAAAAAGGAAATCAAAATGAAGAAAGAGTGAGGCTTGAACTCCACATCAGTACATGTGTACATATGACACACAGAGAGACAGAGGTAGACGACCCTTTGTGATTACTACATCTAGTTAGCTGCTGGATGGTTGTCTTCTTGTCTCCTCCTCCTCCTCTCTTCTTGCCCCCCTTATAAAGGAAGGTGAGCATTGCACCCTTTGCTCCTCCTTAGTACTCCTCCTGCATCATCCCAAACTCAATCAGAAATTCAGAATTCAGAGCATGTGCTGCCATTGATACTCTACCTACAAAGTTTGTTGCTCTCAGTTTCTTGATCAGATCACCATCTCGTCTGGTGATCTGCGAATTCAATCTGATTGAGATTAATTAGGAGAGAAGAGCAGCAAGCAACAATGGGGAGGCAGCCGTGCTGTGACAAGGTTGGGCTGAAGAAGGGGCCATGGACGGCGGAGGAGGACCAGAAGCTCATCAGTTTCCTCCTTACCAACGGCCATTGCTGCTGGCGTGCCGTCCCCAAGCTCGCCGGTGAGTTCATCATCATCGATCATCCATATACTCTACTGCCACGCCAATTAAAATTCCACAATTGTGTTTGGCTATCTGCAAGTTATCTGAAAAATATGATTTTTTTTACGATTAGGGCTTCTCCGGTGTGGAAAGAGCTGCCGGCTACGGTGGACGAACTACCTCCGGCCGGACCTCAAGAGGGGGCTTCTATCCGACGCCGAGGAGAAGATCGTCGTCGACCTACATGCCAAATTGGGCAATAGGTACGCACAATTAAGTAATTAACATTGTTTAATTGTTCTTGACACGTAGAAATTTCCCACCTTTTGTTGTTATTTTATCAATTAATTTAAAAATTCATTTTTTTTTGAAATGTTAGGTGGTCTAAGATAGCGTCTCATCTGCCTGGGAGGACGGACAACGAAATCAAGAACCACTGGAACACTCACATCAAGAAGAAGCTCAAGAAAATGGGGATCGATCCACTCACACACATGCCCCTCCCATCCCCTCCTCCTCCGCTCGCTGGCGAGTCGCCGGCGCCGGCACCGGAGAAGAAGAAGAACGCGGTGGCCGAGCAGCATGAAATTGACGCCAGCGAGTCCCTCGGGTTCTGCACCGACGAGGTGCCGATGATCCACCCCGACGAAATCATGGTGCCATTTCGCGACAATCCGCCGCCGCTGCCGGCGCCGGCGACTTCTTCTTCGTCGTCGTCGTCGGCGACGACGATGACGACAGCGAGCTGCGACGATCAAGCTGACGCGGCGGCGGCGCCGCTCCCGATCCTGGAGTACTGGCCGGACGACGCGGAGCTCGACGGCATGATCGCGGCGGCGCCGTCGCCGTCGCTGCTGTGGGATTACGACTGCCTTCCGCCGGCGCCGTCGCCGGCGGCGGCGTACGGACACGGCGACGGCGGCGATGATGACGTGGCAGCTTACGTGGCGCAGTACTACTACCACTACGAGACGAGGAGTAGTAGCGGCGGCGCGTTTGACCAGGAGGAGGCAGCGGTGTGGAACAAGCTTGAGCTCTTCTAATTAATTAATTAATCGTGTTAATTAACCCTGTAAATTATAATGTTTACAGTGTTTTAATCAAATAATTACGTACGTACCCGACTAAACAAGACGACAGTTCTTTCGTTGTACCAATCACTACAGCTTCCGCCTCTGGTTGATTTAGTTCCCTTGGAGAAGCATTAGTGGAGTGATGTGACATTGATCGATATGTGTTCTCACTTTTTTTTTTGAGATCGATATGTGTTCTCACTTGTTAGGCCCTCTTTTGATTGGCAGAAAAAACATAGAAATTTGTATAATTTAAATTTGAGTGTTTTTACGGTAGTACCAAAATAAAATCTAGCCGTCCATTCATCGTACCGGTACCTTAAGTACCAAAATAAACGGTTGTATTGTACTTTGGTACCTCGAGATACCGGTAGCTTGAGTTACTATTTATCAGACGGTAAAAATTCTCTTCAAATCCTATTTCGAAACAAAGGATTGAGACTTCCATAATCCTATAAAATTTCAAAACTAAAGAATTTTCAATGAAAGTTTAAACATAAGTTTCAACCTCATAGATAATTTTCTGTTCTTTTCCTTTTCGGTCTTTATCTTTCCTCCAATTCTGGTGCTTTTCTGAGTCCTATTCAAACAACTATTTCTGTATTTTTACTGTGTATTTTAATCCTTTATTTTATATTTATATTTCTGTCAAAATCATACTTTTTTTATTATGTTGTTTTCCATGTTTTTTTTATCAAAATCATACGTTTCAAAGGCCCTTGAGAGGATTCATTTCTTTCTTATGTGGGTAAAAGTTCACGAATCAGTACAGGCACAGGCGCACAGCTGGTGAAAAATGGAGTACCGTGTATAGGGGTAGCAATAGTTGATGACATTATAACTGTACACCTGCATGCCCCTGTTAACTAACCTTTTTACATGCTGTAAATGAAAATCAGAAAAGCAAGAGCCAGAAATGAATTCGGCAAAGGACGATGTTGCTAATTTAATTGACTTCCTCTTTGTGCGTGTACTGTAGAAGCATGCACGCATGCATGTAAATGCCGTAATTCTAAAGGAAACAAATCAGATCAGGAGAGACATTAAAGAATGTGACCTATATAAGCAAAGTGAGGATAGATCATGATGATGATGCTGATAGCAGCTGTTAGATTCTAAGAAGATCCTACTATATAGCTACCAAACTTGTGTGTACAGTGTGCTTTACTTCACTTCATGCATATCCCAGGTGCAAAAAGGACAATGGCCAGAAGTTTCTGGATCAAAGGTTGTAGATGGGACAAGTTTCTGTGTATTACGTGAGTTAGACTTAATTTGTACTAGGTAAATAACCTTGATATTAAGTAGTAACCTGTTGCTGGACTACATATTTGCCTTCGAGGCCAAGCTCCTCATCCTGCCCCAGACAGGACTTTTTTTTTTTTGGAACGCATGATCCTCAAAGGAAATTTTGAGTCCCACTAAAGATGTCAATTTCAGAAATATACCACCAAAAGATATTGTACACTTAAATACCATCCAAAGACCCTATTTGGATGGCTGAAAATAGTTGAAAGCGGCTGGATGTTTTTATATAAGAGCTGGGTATGTGTTGGTTGGCTGACTGGGCTGAATCTCCGAGCCGAACAGGCTGGAAATCTCCATGTTAGAAATATACAACATTCCCGGTACACTTAAAACATTATCCAATCGATTGAACATGTAGATGATTGCATAGATAAAAATGTCTCTTTCCGTTTATTATTTTCCCAGAAAATATTTGAACTCTAAAAATAGTAACGGGGTGGACAAAGTGGTATATCTGTAAACATGGAAGATCTTTGGGTGGTATTTAAGTGTGGTGGGATCTTTCGGTGTATACTTCTAATTAAGCACTGACATAGATTCGCTTTCAGCTTATTAGCTTATGTTAAAATAAGTTGATTTTAAGGTTTTTTCTTCATGTTAGTATTGTCTTTTAAACATTAATAACATGTACAGAACTACCCATAATTTTTTGTCTTGTGTGTATTTCTTATTTTGTTTAATTTCAGCACTAGGCCAAATGTCAGAGCATACTATATATAACATTTGAAAACACAAGAATACTACAATTAGAGCGTTTGGATGTTTCATGGGAAATAAAATGCAGAAAGGTAGAATAAGTTTATTCAGGCAGAGAAAGAGAGTAGAGAGAATATATTGGACTTCTAAAAAAAATAAAACCACATAATGAGCTTATGCTATATTTCTGTTGGATTGTATGTGTGTGTGCGCGCCGCGGGGGGTGGGGGTTTGGGGGTTTGGGGACCAAAACCACAATATTTTTATGGTCTTATTCATTCCTACTATTGATGTGACCATGGCTACAACAAATACAACCATTGATCACATCATATACCCATAGGTGGTCTCGTTTCACATCATATACCCACAAGTGGTCTCGTTTTATAACAAGTGCCAATTTAATCGAATCAAGACTATGACACTACCTCATAATGTATGCGTTTATATATTCAGGACGGCCACGGTGCATGCAAAGATGGAGGAGATGAAGGTCGCTACATCCTGGAATCCAATTCGGCCACCCGATGCAGCATGGACTTCAAACGGTTGCCAATTCTTCATACGACATCCGTTTTTGGCCCGTGAGTACTTGATGGAAAGGTTTCGGAGTCCTCTTTCCAACGGATCCAGCCTCATAGCCAAATTCTATTTGAGTCAACGGGAATCGCGACAACAAGACGTTGCATCGCCAGTAATGGGCCTATGGGCCCGTAACTTCGTCTGGAACCCCGGTCCAAGAGGGGCCCAAGTGGGGTGCGCCCCAACCATGTGGAGCACAACCCTAGGGAGCCCTAGGACGTCCTCCCACTCCTTTAAATAGTTAGTTACCCTTCAGGGTTATTTGGGTTTTGTTTAATTGAAAGTTTAGCTATTGCTACTTCCTTGTAACTACGCATCCGGTAGGATTCCTGGTTACATGTTCAGAACCCCAACTTTATCTTGTATCGATATATTGTGCGACTTATTTATCTAGCAATTCAGTTGCTAACTTTTATTTTGTTCTTACTAGTTCTCGATTGCTTGCAGGAACAGGGTTGATCTGCACCGGCAAGATCAACAACCCTTTGGAGTATGTGTAACGACCGCTAAGGCGCAACATAACAACGTCTAGTATGGTTGTAGTCGGGTCGCCAATTTTCTCTCCACCCAAATCGTAGCTATCTCAACTCATCGAAAGATCAGGCCACCCCTGTTCACATCAACTATCCCAAGGACAAACCCTATACAAACATTATGAAAACTCTCCTATATCAAAGGAGGCATAAGGTGTGACTGATATGCGCGATATCATAAGGTGCAGAAGCAATGGTCTATATAAATACACATTGGCGGAGAAAGGAATGAAGATTAGGGGCTTGACCGGCCTCTCGTATGGTTTGACTAATTCCATTAAACTACTATATAGTTATAGTTTAAGTATCTTGAACAAATTAGCACTGTCGCCTTTTCCGTAAGATAACTTTTAGCGTCTCTTACTTTGCCCACACGTGCCTTACAACCTTATTTGTCTTAACCAAAACTAGTAGGAATGAGGATTACAAACAAAACACAATCTTGCTCTTTACCCTACTAATGAATAGTTCCAAAAGTTTCTTCTTAAAAACTACTATTTTTTTTTAAAAAAAAACTATACTGAAACTTAGTAAGGCTCAAACACAAACATCCAATGCTTAGTAAGGCTCAAACACAAAACATCCAATGCTATCAACAAAAATGTACCGAATTTGGCATTACAAAGGTTGATGTTGGCAACAAATCAAATGAACAAGCACATGATATAATATATCCAGTGTGCATACGTACCCTGACACCCATGCAAAAGAAAGAAATGGAAAACTGGATACTAGATCATCCATGACGTATGATGATCATCCTTAGCCGGTTGCACGCTTACATCAGCATCTACACGAGAGAAGTCACATGTGCAACCAGCTAGCTATAAAGCTATCTTGCTCGATCAAGTCCAAAATTGTATTCACAAAGCATATAAATTCCATTGTTCTTCTTAATATATAAATTAATTCGCATCTCGTCATGAGTCCTCGTCGTCACTCGTCTAGCTAGTCTCACCTAATTAAACATTACTCCTATTAAGCTGCTGCGGGAGTACACAGTGTATGTAATCACTAGTTAATGCTACTTTTTTCTTGTTCAAAAAAAAAATGCTACTTTTTTCTTACTCTTTTTTTTAGATTCAATAATTTTGGACCGTTAATACACACACACCACGTGCATGAGCTACACCCGGGTCGGTCCATCAAGCAGGTCAGGCAGTCATGCATGCATCACACATTGACCCCCAAAATAGATTACATCAAAAGTCACGTGGGGTTAATTAGGTCCCACTAATTATGTTGCCATTGATTCAGTTGCCTATATTTGATTTCTTCAGCGTATCATCTAGTAAACAACATTTACAACCGTAAAAGTACTATAGTAATTTTTTTCCTTTTACAATTGTTGCAAAAATTAAAAAGTAGTAATAAAGTTTTACAATAGTTGCAAAAATTACTATATTTGTAACTTACAATTTTAAAAACTACTTTATCCATTCATACCAGCTGAAATAGTAAATTTACACTCTTAGTAGTAATTCTTTACATTTACAATACTTGCAATCTTTCCTTTCTATGAGGCACTTTTTACAACCGAGAACAATGAGCCATGCACACATTTATTGTCCTGCTATTTTTATGGTTGGTTTGTTTGTGCAATCAAAAATTAATACTTGTATGAATTTATCATAAATCAATCGATACTGTCCCACGTGGCATCACGACAGGGTGGGTGCAGCACCCACACTCGTTGCCCCCAGCTACAGAATAGACAATCCGTATATAAATTGTTTTTCATTGTAATTATATTGAAAAATAGTACTTCTAATCTTGCCATGATATTTTTTTTTTGCATGCAGTGACGAATTAATTAAATTTACATAATTTAACATGTGTAAGGTTGAGTAAACAACTGTAATTGATCTGTTATGTGGAGACACATTTAATTTAGGAGTGTGGAACGTTCTAGTTAGATTTATAAAACAAACGCTATACATATTTATCGTAATATTATCATGGTCCAAGGACCTAATTAAAATGTTTATCTTATGTTTTATACTTTTATGCTTCATCCAAGAACAAGTGGTAGTGTTTTCCACACGCCTACAATATATATTATTCACAAGTTAGTGTGGAATAATTTGTTTTCAATGGATATATAGGAGTGGGATATTTTTTTTCCAACAGATACAGGCGTGGAATAAATGAACACATGCACATGAATATTGATTGAAATGAAGAATATCCACAACATCCGCATAATAGTCTGTTAAGGTGTGCGTGGTCATGCATCATGTTTTTTTTAATGTGTGATATATACCTATTTCGCATAAAATAAACATTATTGTATAGCAACCTCAAATTTACTCTATTGTGGTAACAAAGGTTTAGTGAAACAAACTCGCTGAAAGATCACTCCTATACCTGCAGGACAAAATTGTGCCTTTTGACTTTTCAAACGTAATGATAATACACCACGTTGAGAACTATACATAATCATACAATATATTTTGAAAAGTCAGGTAGGTTACTTGCTAGGAAAAAGTATAATTTATCATAAATTTCACCTCAACACCACCCGGCCGCAGAGCTTAATTCAGGGTTTGGTTGTACACGGCGCACACATCTGGCACTACACGTTAGGAATATGCTAAATTGTAGTTTAGTTTGTAAGAAGTTAGAATTTGTTCACAGGTCAGTCACATTTTCATTAGAGTAAATCAACCTCTTTCAATATGAAGGTAAATTTCAAGAAGATTTCATTTCACAAATTTTCATTCCTGGAAATCATATAAATTCTCACTGTGATATAGTTTTGTAAACTAAACTTTTGCACTCTTTTTTAGTCACTATATATACTACTACTCTCCAAGTCTATATTTTCTATCGGTCATGTGATTATCCATCCACTACTCTCCAAGTTTGTGGGCCGCTATATTTTCTATCGGTCATGTGATTATTTTGGTCGGTCTTTCAATAAAACATGTCTTTTTTAATGGTTATGTGCCCTCAACGTATTAGCTCAGAAGTCCAGTAGTGATCTCTGTCTAGGTGGAACATTTAAAATAATCCATTTAATCATCCAAAATGAATAGTTATATATTATCCAAATGAAACTATAACCACTAGAAAAATATTTAATCTTGTTGTGATAAAATCTGTATAACATGAATATTTTTATACATGTATATAGTTCTTTATATTATCAGGATCTTGTTTAACACTATTTGCATTTTGCAAAAAGAAAAACGAGAATATAGTATTGAAATTATTCTGTTTTCTCCACTATTTTTTTGGTTACGTGGAAAACACACGGGCACGCCACACTCTCTAATAAGTGCCTCAAACATCACACACACACAAACTCACTGATATTTAATCGCAATACTTATATGTGATCATTTCGTGAAAAAAGGGATATATTTAGGGAGGATTCCATCAACAGAAACATGTGTACTTTTCTTACTATGTATTTGGGGAAATCCAAATTCCAACTGCAAGTTTGCCTCAAAAAAAAAAATTTTCCAACTGCAAGTCACATTTTTCCACTGTTACCCATATAAGTCAAAAAGTACAGAAGCCCCTTATAACTCAAAACTTTTTTTCTATGTTTCCATCCACATATAATTCTCGTCTCTATTCCTTTCCATTGGCTGAATTTATTGTGATTTCAAGATTAATTTGCTGTGAACCATATATCTCCGGCGTGATTTATCCTCAAAGATTGTGCACATTGCTAATTTGTATGATCGATGCCAACTGTTATGCAGCTTTGTACCCTCACTACTTGTCGCTGAGGCCATGCTTTGTTGTGTAGGGTACTAGGGTTATCAAGCCCGTCCAGCTCAAGGCTATCGACAACACTCTTAAGCGATTGATCAATATGACAAATTCAACCGCAGAGGAGAAATAGTCCATAACTAATCGTAGAAATTAATTTTAAGGGGTCTTTTGTACCGAATTAAGTGACTTTGTATGATGTATTAAAAATTTCCACAATATATAATACTATAATTTATTAGAAAAAACATCTCATGAGTTATTTGAAGGAAAAAAAACATAACACAGACTCTTTACTTTTATAGGCATCTTGTACGTGTGACGTACTGAACTTAATTAGTGAATTAAGCAGGAAATTAAAAGTGTTCGCATGTTCTTCGTAGGTTTCTAGCTGTTCATATACCCAAACCCGTTGATGAGGCCAACAAATGAGGACACATGCATGCTGGCCAACAATTCTAGATGTTGACGTTGACTTGGAAGCACTAGAAATAAAAGGAAACCACGGCGAACAGGTAGACTAGCCTTTTCCAATGACCAACAAGTCAAATCCTATCCATCTCAATTATTTTTATTCTAACCGTTAGATGGAAGCACTAGTAATTTCTAACTGTTAGGTGAAAATTTCAGTTCGCTTGGATAACAATTTGACCAGTCTGATATAGCACTATCACTCATTCATTACTCGTATCATATTTAAACACAATCGGCCGCCCTCTTTTCTTAGTTGAAAGGCTGAACAGTATTGATTTATTTGACCTAAACATAGAGTAATTAAACTAAAAATTCATAGGATGTTCCAAATTTTAATATAAATGTTGAAACTTTGATATAAAAACAAAATAAAATTGAACTAAATTTACACATCACATACATATAGTACTTCCTGACCAAAAGAAGTATTATAGTTTTAGGCTTAGTAATGTCCGTTTACGGCTCAGTTAATCGATCTTCGGCATTTCTTTTGTTTGGGTTCAACGCAACTCACCAACGGTGATAAGATCATGATTCAGTCGACGAAGGATCGAACGCTGGTTTCAAATATTCTACTTTTTTTAGGAATACAAGGACTACGTACACTATGTACATTCTGACCAACCATAGACAATAATATCTATTTTACGGTGGTTTTATTAGTAGTTTTGTTGTTTTAAATCAATCTATGTAATTTTGTAATTCATATTCTGCAAACTTTATGATAGTTGATATTGTGGCTGTTTAATTTGAAGCAAAGGAATAATTGATATTGTAGCTGCTTAATTTGAAGGAAAGGCCCAAATTAATTCCATTATAAAGAAAGGCTTAGCAATGTGCAAGTTTAGATGAGTGAAATACTCCAAATACTCGAACGTGTATAAATTCACTATTGAAGGTAAGCCAAAAATAGTTATAAATTAAAGGGGTAAAATTGCTCTGGTTATTAATTATGCATCATATATACTTGATATGATCATATATATGTTGGTTCCTTCTCGTCAAATTTCTCTTTTTTGACTTTCGACTTGCCTAAATTAATACATAAGAGAGATGAACTTCGCCGATCATGTAAAATTATTAAAGCAACTTTGGAGACACGCGGTTTTGATCGATGTATCTGCATGCAGCACGCATATATCCATGTCGTCTGAACTGTTCCGGCCGGCGGATGGCGGTCACGTGTATTCCACTCCACATATGCATGGCCAAATCAAAAGGACCCAAAGTAAGCTAACGTAAGTACACATCCGTGCATATATTGCATGCATATATCCATCTAGTCATAGTCAATACTATAATTATTCGAGGCTCCACTAGCGGAGCTAAATCAACCACAACGTCGGTGACGACGAATTAACGCGTACGTACGTGGCAGATTGGAGCCTACAAACTTTAGAAATCTAATGTGAACTGAGAATCCGAAAATGAGGAAATGCATACATGCGTGGGGAAATGGATACGCTGAAACTCGAGGTCAAACGTTCTACCTCCGTTGTGTTTTAGGGAAGAATTTTGACTTATTCTTATAATGTTTGATCGTTCATCTCATTTAAAAATTTAGTAAAAATATAAAAAATGATGTGTAGAAATGTGTTGACTACATAAATTCCGTCTTGTTTGGCGTCTCCAATTAAAGAAGAAAATTAAATATCCTACTGTAGAAATGTGTCGACAACAGAAATTCTGTATTGTTTTGCTTAGGCCAACAAATACAGTTTGGATAAAGGCAAATATATATCACTGTATATTGTACTACGATATATGTTTTATCCGTATGTCCATAGCAGAGTACGAGTGAGTATTTATTTAATTTGTTAGTTTTGGAGTAATTTCGTAGAAGCCCTTGCATCGATCGTGATCTCACGATGAAGTCACGCACGCGTATCGTGATTATCCATCACCATCTCTCATCATTTTGTGTTGACTCAGTGAGTGATCTATCACTCTCGCATTCTGTTCTCCATTTCTCCTCAATGTAACGGTACGAATCTACTACCGGTTTGGTAACAACCAACAACAAAAGTCAAGATGATCGTCGTTCCTACCTACCTACGTAAAAACAGACGCTTAAGTCTTAATCTTAAAGATTATACATTTGTATGTACTTGTTGAAAGGAAACCTCTCGATGAAGTATGTTCACAGGTTCAAATTAATTACCAACCGGACAAGACTTTCCTGGAAGTCTTCTTTCGTGTCTTGATGGTACTCCCAAATGATATATAGCAATGAAGGATAAGAAACTTAACCTTAGTTAAAATCTGGGAACTTCCTATAGTTAGGGTTAGCCTAAAATGGCCCATGTGTACTGACTTGTGAATTGCAGTGTTTATTCGGTGAATCCGTGAATGTAGTCACTCCTTTCTTTTGAAATGACGCTGGTTAGTTCAATGAACTCATACCTCAAATTTGGTGTGGTGATGGAAATTATGATTTATCTCGAATTCTTGATGCAGCTCATCTGATGTAAAATCAAAGGGAGGTGGTGGCTGCATGTGTGCCCATGAACGATAATTTATTCGGTTAAAAAAAAAGCTAGTATTATCATCTAACTAATAATTTGGCCAGACACATACTAATATATACAATAGTGTGTAGATATAAAACAATAATTATACTCCAAGTCATTTTTCCTGAGAATTTCAGATATATGCTGTTAACATAATACGCAGAATCGTTCCCTTCTACATTATTTACTTATTTATTACAGATAATGCGCACAAGTCTAGGAGTGCTCGAAGTTGGAACTTCTGATAAATCAATTTAATCGTCTAATGGTCATTCAGTGATGGAGGCTGCACGGCGACTTGGAATTTCTTGTAACGTTCACATATATTGTGGTTTAGCTTAATAATTAAACTAGTTAATCAATTCTGAATGAAACGCTTACGTTAAGGTCTTCTTGACTTGGTGTGTCCTGAACTCCTGATGATGATTGAGTCTTCTGACACTGACTGACGATATTCTATAAGATAATGACTGACGATATATAAACATGTGGTTTAGATTTTAGAAACGCTTGAATTGCGCGAATGGGCCGGGTCTCAATCATAATCACATCAAGTAGACGATCCAATTAATCGCAAACCATACATATATATAACTCTGAAGCTCAAATCGAATTACTACTTTGGTAATGTAACAAAAGACTGGACACTATCAAAATTTAGTAGGGCAGAGCAAAAATTGTACTCCCTCCATTTGTTTGAAAAAAAAAATTGAGGCATTATTAGTAACAAGATGGAGGGATAGAAATTACTGAGATCTTAGTAGAGCATAATCAAGGGTTTTTGTTTCGTTATCAAACGAAAATTATGGTGTTACTCCCTCCAGTTTGATAATACTAGACGTTTTGGACTGTACTAAAGTCAAACCTTACAAACTTTGACTACAAATAAATTATAAATATTTATATTGTCACATGAAGATCATTTATATAGATTATCTTAAAAACTACTTCAACAAAATCATATATTTGTTGATATTTCTATCATAATAGAAAAATATGGTCAAAGTTATTTTTAAGACTATATCCTTGTCCAAAACGTCTAATATTTTAGAATTGGAAGGAGTATCAAGCTTTGGTAGGATTGAAGACACAATCATTGCGATGCTTCCATAACTCCGAAGCAACAAGAATCATAGAAAAAAAAACATAACTTTCATCACCTTCACCTCACCATGCAAAAAGAACTTCACCAGCCACAGAAAAATACTTCATAAAAACTTATTAAGTGCAATGAAACAAAAACCTAAGCCTAGGCAATGTCACTTGTTTTCATCTAGAAATACAGTGCAAAAACTGTAGATAGAAAGGCGAAAGCTGACCTATTCAGATTATAACACAATCGAACAAATTGATGTCAGGTGCAAATGGCATAACACCTACTACTAGATAGCTTGATAGCATGCATGCAACGCGATCAGGTGCTAGTTCTTCTTCCGTTTGTTATGCATCAATGAGTTCATGACCCACCATATACTTCTGCATACACCAACTATTTTATACCTGCATGCACAAGAAAAGGAATTGTAAATTAATCTGAAAGTGTCAACCCTACCAAACCACTCACTTTCTATGAGGGCAGAAACTGACGCATGCAGGATAATTAATTATTAGTGTTAGTTGTGGCATAAATCCAACAAACGGAGTGAGATGGAGAAATGGTGAAGTTCTTGGTGAAATGGCTCTTAATGCTGATGTGATTGATGGACCCATCCATGCATGCATGTGTTCAAATGCAACGAGTTGATTTTTATCTTAATTTGTTAGTATAAGCAACTTGGCAAACCTATGATCAAAACTAGTTAGGTACTTCTCGTTGCTACTAAGCATATCCACAGTTCAAATGCAACGAGGTGATTTTTATCATAATTTGTTAGTATAAGCAACTTGGCAAACCTATGATCAAAACTAGTTAGGTACTTCTCGTTGCTACTAAGCATATCCACACAGATGTTATTTTTATTAAATATGTGGTAATTAAACTAGCGTTAGTCTAAACACACAAGTCTGCTGGCCCCTACAGAAATCAACATAGCAATGCTAGCTCCGTGCTAACCTCTCCATCGATTTCTACTTGGCATATTTTATTCAGAAAATATCTATAAGGTTAAATTTTGATTCTTCATGAGCTATTTTAAAGCACATTGAACTATGAATATGTTAGTATAGTCTTTATACACTAGCTGCATTTGCGATTTGAGTAATTATTTTTTTTGAAACCTTGATTTGATTAATTGTTGACTAGAAAAATCTAAAATGGTGGATTTTTTCCATTTTCAGAGAGAAATCACTTAGCAAGATCTTATATAAAGAACTAGGTTATGAAAATTAGCTGAGAAACATGAATAGAGTGACCTCGATGTGCAAACTGAGTGAAGAGAGTAACAGGGAATGCTGGAGAGGCCAGATCAAGAGTATATGTTAACATTGCTAACTTGGGATTTCATTGGGAAAAAGGTTTCCAAGCAACACGTCCGCATCTATCATGGCTCATGACAGTTCATGCCATCCTCTTCCACTTCTCCTGCAGGGTCGTCAGCTTCTGCGAAGAGCAACTGTGGTGATAAAGCTCCAGTGGACTCGATCGTAACTAGTCAGGAGAAACAATAGACAAGTAGTAGTGATTAGGTAGAATAGCCCCACAAAAAAAAATAGTGATTGGAACAGGATAATTGGTCTGACACAGCAACGGATTTACAGATGTGTCAAATTCAGGAAAGGTGTATGACAATACATAATACGTTTTGAACAGTTTAGAGATGAAGTGGTCTCTAACACGCCATAATTACTTGTTCCCCAAAAGGTCCCATCACACACTCCCTGCATGCTCTTGGCTTAGCGTTTTATAGAATACACAAATCCTTTCTATTAAGGAAGAGAGGCAAGCCGTCCGGCAGTACAAATTTCAGTTACTACTGTACAAGAAACGAAAAAAAAAACCCAAAAAACACAGAGTAATTAAAGCTAGCTAACTACTCGTGAAATCAGTTGGGCCACTAACAAGACTTCCGCGCTAGAAGCGGGCGCGCAGCTTTCATTGCGACCTCATACATTGTTTTGGAGATCCCGTCGAAGATTCGGTGGTTCCTCTCTTTCCATAGGGACCAAGTTGTGAGGATGATCACAGTGTCGAAGCCGCGTCAAAGATTTGCCTGGACTTAGAGACGTGCATTAACCCACCAAGAGGCAAAGCATGAATCACCATCGGGGAAGCATTGTGGTTGACGGATGATGCACAGAACCAGCAACCAGAGCTGCCTAGCTTCAGGGCACTCAATAAGAAGATGATCAATGCTAAGCTCTTGGCTTAGCAACAACTGCCCTCTTTTCCCCTGCATATAAAAAGAGAAGGGGTGATATAAAGAACAGGTAGAAACGATATGTTTAATCATGAGTCAGAAGGCTAAAGGCACGCCAATGTGTGTTAGTGCCGGTACCTTCAAACTTTAGCCTAAGTTTGTAAAAGAAGATCACAAAACATAATTCTAGAAAATCTCATGGGCATTTTTTTCCTTATATCGTTTGAATCTGAACCAATTTTAAAACTCAACAAACCATCGCTCATATTCACATGAACTCAAGTGCATTTGGTAAGAACTTGGAAAGTTTTAAAAACCATCATCTTACTTGAGAAATTTTTTCATAAGTGCTTAAGAACATTTCTCAATCACAAAACTAAATAAGAGCTTCTCATATATTAATTTATCATATGCTCTGAACATGAATGGTTTGAAACGTATTTATGTAAATCAAATGTGTTAATTATGTTGCAGTGATTAATGACAACTGATATTTAACTAGAATTCTGTAGTTAAGTGTCCATCAAACACATTAAACCAAATCCAAAAAAGAACTCTCTAAGATAAATGCCAATACGAAGTGATGGGTATCAAATGGTAAGAAATGGCGCGTCTTCACAACATATAAATAAGGTGGCAGGTGTTTATTTATTGTCATGGAAACCTCCACGCAATCGCGTGGAAAAGTATACTATAAAAGCAAGAGATATAGACGTTACAGGCATTATATTCACTTTCTCAAGAGTCAAGAACTGTATATGACCTGCAGTGGTCAGTACTACTAGGATTGGTATTTGGCAACCACTTGGGATAATCTTCCCCATTCCCTTAACAGCAAGTGCCTCAAGTTCAATAACCTAACATAGAACTGATTAGGCAACAACATCAGAAGGCACAATGGTTTGTATAAAATCGAGCCATGAAAAACTAGTAAAACAATATCAGAGGAGTAATCTTTACAAGAAAATAGTACTACCTTCATCCCTATAGCAAGTTTTGTTTGGATGGGACACTTCATAGGACTACAAATCTGGACATGAGGCATGCCCAAATTCATAGTCTTAAGATGTGTCTCATCAAGCAAAACTTGCTATATTATGGAACGGAGGGAGTATACAGAAGTTTCTATCAGCATGCACATGAACTCAGGCTTGAATAATTCAATCCACAAATAAACGATTGGTCATAAAAAATAATGGTGCACATATCGGGGTTCCAGGAATTGACTGCATTGAAGTCTTTTTTATACCGTGTGGACTCAGCAAAGCACCTTAATCCTAACAGTAAAGACTACAGATCCATAATTTATGAACATAACCCAGTTTTCTTCTTCAGTAAGTCTCATAGCATAGAATGTGATGTTTCAAACAGATAATAAAAATCTTATGCTCCAGTTAATGGATATGGTTGTTTGAAAGGTCAATAACATCATGAAATCAGGTTATTTAATTCATCCAGTTGCAGCTGACAAGTTCAGTTGTCTTCCATGACAATAAGAGCTATAATTTCTCTGTGAAGCTTTAGCTATCGATGTATCAACATCAATCATACCAAACTCCATATCATGTTCTGTATGTCGTTTATGTATGTAATAACCAGAAAATAATGTCCAGAAAATAGAGTTCATAAATGACCAGACTGTATTCTAAGAAGAAGTAGCAAAATGTACCTGTATAATTGGATAACTATGAAACAACAAAATATAATCAATCAGATGCAATAAGTTAGAGTCATGCTCTATGAGAAACCAGGCTCTGTTCACAACAACAAATCACCACTTCATCAGAAGGCATGATTTCTTCAGGGAGAAAAAAAAGGAATGTACTACGTAACAAATAAATTTAACTGCAGAAACATGCACACAGACATAATAGCAATATAGGTATATGACAATCGCAAAGCTGCGCGCGGAAAGCAGCACAAGAAATGCATACAAGAGTGCCTCAAAAAAAGAAGAAGAAGAAATGCATACAAGATGGGGGATAGGTGGAGGAAGCGGCGAAGGCGCCGCCGTCGAGTGGCCGGCCGCCGCCGCCGCCGCCGCTGGCCGGAGAGGGGGAAGAAGGCAAGAAGCCACTGCTGGCTCTGTCGTGTTGGCCCATTAGAAATTGGGCCCAAACCCTGGTTCAGATCGGTCAACTACGGATTTTCCCTGCTGAATTTGGATCGCGATTCGAGTTTGGGCCAATCGAATAGAGGAACTTAATAAATATCAGGCCCATGTATTTATTCATTGGGTAAATTGGACTTTTCACCGGGTAACGTGCATCTCATTTCACTTTGCATTCGGTTTAGCAAATAATTTTATCATAGACCGAGATGTATTACAATAAACTTTAATTTGCATTAGGTTACAAAGTATTATCGAAATTGAAAGAAAATATTTTAAAGTATGAAACTTATAAAACATATTGAATTTAAGCCATATTTTATAAAATTTTACTTAGATTTTGTAGAACTTTATAGAATCTCTATAGATCTAATAACTTATCAGAGCTGTTCGGCATCTTGTTATGCCAATGCCAGGGCTGCACTGCACAGACCAGCCGTTCGGGGTGCATTGTGCCACTTAAATGTCTAAAATGCTGATGCATAGATCTACTTGTTACTTTGCTACCATTGGTATATAAGGTGTTGCTGGCTGTTGCTAAAGCAATTTAGCAGCTGATGCAGCATAGTTGTTGTGCTACAGCAGGCAGGAGCCAATAACTATGGCTACCGAGCAAGGCTCATGGTGCAAAGCAAAACTTGTTTTGTGTATCCCAGCCGTAAAGTAAAAATCTACGCTATACGCTAAACCTGGTGTAAAGTAAAATAAAATACTCTTATTTATTTACGCCGCTACATATAGTCGCAGTCCAGTTTGGCCCATATGTATATTTGGTGTGGCCTATTTGGGCCCATTTGTATTTAGACCGCTACCCGTTGGCATTGCCGGTTGCCGCTGCCCGGGTTCACAAAAGAAAGGTAGGAAACCATTCCTTGTTTGTTTTCTCGAAAACCGTTCAGAAACCATCGAAAACCGGTGGATTTTGGACTAATTCTATCAGCAATATGGAATTCAGTTTAATTTTGTTTTAAGTTAGACTGGTTTACAGAGTGGTTTGTCAACTCGAGCTGGCTTAAAACCTCGAAATTTCAGGAACACCTCGCAAAAGCTGAGGGTCTACACCGCTGGCAAATCACTATACTGTGAACATAATAATACGGAGTACATCTGTTACTTGACTTATGGGAGAACACATTAACTAAGCATCCAATAGATTAATAATATCTCACCGCATGCAATCTCACAATCCACCAACTAGTGCCAGCATTATATACAATCTCCAAAAAGGGATTAATAAGATCTCACCGTATGCAATCTCCGAAAGGAGCATAAGAATCTTTATTAGCTGCTTGATATATGGGTGCTACAAAACTCATCAGTCATTACAATGACAAGCATTTTCGCTTGTGTGCACATACAGTATGCAACCTGCAAATGCACCAAACAAATAAAAATAGCCATGGCAATGGCATTCTGTTGAATTCTGAAGCTAGCCTGTATGTTTGTAGTAAAGGGTTCTAGAACAAAAAATAGCAGCATTACATACGCCGAATCTATAATCCTATACAGCTCAGGGATAAGCAGCAGCATTTCTTTCTTTCTCAAGTAAAATGCAGCAATGGCTAACAGGGCAAAACAATCAAGAATAACCTGAAGCCTGCAATGTCACGATTCACCTACTAATGGTGGCGGCCACGGCTAGATCAGCACTTATAAACAGCTCTAGCCAAAGAAAGACTGCAGCCAGAACAGAAACAGCCATCTAGTGAGATATCTTCCTACGTCTCATCATCATGTCTAACACGGATGCAAAAGAAGTCATCCGGTTTGGCATCGGGGGTCAGCCGGGTCTCACTGAGCTGAATCTTCAGTATGGACAATGATCAGTTCTCATATCTGTAACTTTGTGCTTGGGAGCTCCTGGCTGCTGAAGCTGATGTTCCTTGGCTGACCTAAGCACATAGACTCCTCGCAGTTGTTGGTCGATGGGGTGATGTCCGTGCACGATGATTTGCTCGGTGTGCCGGGACTGCCCATGGTGTCACTGCTCTCCAATGGACTCTTTGAGGATGGGTATGGCACCACACTTGACACTCTACAAAATAGAAAAATGCAAATATAAGAAAACTGTCTGCCAGATGTTACAAATGTAATTGCCGCTCTAAAACGACGTTAGCAAAGTATAATTGAAACCGCAAATCACATGATTCATACCTTTCCTTCCGTTTCTCTAAGAATCGGGCGAGAGATGCTTTCCGAGCTTGAGGTACAGCTGGAACAAACAGGAACACAAATCAATCTCAAATGCCTTATGATACATACTACAGTAATACTATTCAAGCCTAGAATTCCAAAAGCATTGCAGGACTAGCAACAGGAAGGTACACTCATATATACCTCTTGGCATGATAGCTGAAGCATTTGCGGTTGCCAAAGGCAGTGGCTGGGATGGTGATGCCTGGTTCAAAGGAGTAACAGCCAACGGTAGGCCAACAGATCTCGGCCCTGCAGAGTCATTGTTTGAGCTAGACGAGCTCTTGGATAGAGTCACAGCTTGTGGCACTACAGGAATTGGAGTCGAAACCCGGGATACATGAGGCACAGAAGCCTCTGGTTTCTGAACTATAATCTGCCTTGTAGGAAGAACCTCAGGCACTGTAATTTTCCCAGTGGCGGAAATAGGCGAATCTGATTTCCGAGCTGCACTTGGTGGACTCAGAGTGGATGCCCTGCTTGCTAAAAGCATAAGTTCTTGAGCCTGTCACAGTTATCACACAATCAGAAAAATATACCCATGAACTGAAGTAACATCAAATCATTTCTACTCTTCACCAAGATACCATACCTTCTCCACCGGAACGTTGTCGAATACATTCACCAATCCGTCATAGAATATAGTCATCTGCGCCGGCTTCAGGTTTTGCAGGTCCCTATTGCAAGTGAAAAATCCAATTGTCAGCTCAAAATTTCTCAAACTTCCCAGTCAAAGTTCAGAAATGGTTTTCATTTGAACAGAGAGAAAAATAATTATCCACCTTGGGCCGCCATAGACGCCAACGGTTGAGCCGGTCGCCGAGTTGCCGACGGCGAAAGGTTGGTTTCTGTACGGGCTCCCGCCGGCGACGTTGGGGAGGCTCTGAACACGGAGCATCGGGTTCGCCTGGCTGAACTGCACGGCGTGGCGCGGCGCCGGCGCCGACGCCGGCGAAGGGAAATGGTGCGCCACCGCTGCGCCATACGACTCCACGCCGGCGGCGCCGTACTGGTGCTGCCGGCCGACCTGGCCGTCGAATCCAAACTGCCGGTGAAGAGAGAGGGGAGGAACACCGCCGGGCTGCTTCATGGTGGCGGCGGCGGCGTCGAAGGCGTCTCCGGCGGCAGTAGGCGGCGGCGGGCGGAATCCGGAGAGGGAGAAGCGGTCGAACACCGCCTCCTTGGAGTCCTCCTCCCTCGCCGGCGCCGGCGCCGGCGACCTGAAGGACATGAACGCCGACGACGCGGCGGCGCCGACTCTAGCCGGAATCTGCCATTGCATCGCCGTCGCCGACCCGGCTCCTCCTCTTCCGAGGTAATCTGCAGCACGAAATACTACAAATTCACTTACAAATCACGAATTCATGATTCGCCAACCGCATGTCGCAATCTAATTGCAGTTGCAGAGCAGATTTACTTAAGCAGAATCGAAAAAAAGGGGAGGGGCTAAATCATGTACGCGAGCACAAGAAAATCGTGCTGATTTGAACAGGTAAATCTAAGCCGCGAAAATTGAAACCTTTTATGTATTAATTAATTGAGAAAAAAAAAACAAAGGAAAGCTGCGATTTGGGCGGCCAATCGATGTCATAATCCCGAATCCGCAGCTGCACGCAACCGCTCTGGCGGATCACATGCCCGAAATCCGGGCATCCAAGCATGCCAAGAACGCATCGCCATGAACGTGACCTTAATTAAGCCTTATCATCATACTACTCAGTAATCCACTACTATCATCACCAAACCAAATCAGCTCATCAAGAACACGAAAGAGAGCACCGACCTGAATCCGGCTTGCCGGTCTCCTCTTTCCTCCCAATCGTCCCAAGAAAATCCCTCTCCATGGCCGCAACCTCAAGAACCAAGCAAACTTTATCCCCTTTCTCTCTCTCCAACTCAAGAATCAAGAGGAGGAAGAAGAAGCAGCCTCCTCTACTTTCCTTCCCTTCCCTTCCCTTCTTCTCGACGATGCCTTGACCTCTCTTTCCTCCGCTTGCTTTCCTCTCCCTCTCTCTCTTTCGATTCCTCGCTTATTTATTCGCGAGATTTAGGAGGAGGAGGCAATGATGATTAGTTAGATAATTAATCATTATTGCTCACCGCATTAAATAAAAAAGAAAAATTTGCGTGTGGGCCCCGCACCCGCCCACCGGCTCTCCCCTCCCACGTGGTTCACCTCCGCGCACGTCCCACCACACGACTCACCCACAGATTCACTGACAGGGTGGGCCCAACCAAGGTGGGACCCACACGTCATGGAATGGTAGGGAGAAATTCTGGAGTGGCTGCGGATAAGGAGACGCGCGCACCTCGTGCGAGGCGGCCGGTGGGCCCGGCCACGTGCGCGATTAGGGCGACACGTGTCCCCACACTTGGGGGCGGGCGACCAGGCACGAGCCAATTTGCGATTGCGATCGCGATCCACCCGCGCGTAGGGTGGCCCACGGAGTATGATGCGTGGGGCCCACTGCTCGGCGGGAGGGGCGGGATTCTCTGCGATGGGGAGGCGGGCGGCGGGTCCCACGTGGTGCGTGTGCGGGTTCGCGCAAACCCATGGTACGAAATAAGTTTAATTTTTTAAAAATGTACTGTAGTAGAAAATAATAAAATGTGCGTCACGGGGGGAGTTTGGAAGCTGGGTGGTGGGGTGGCGTGTTGTAGAGTTGCGTTTTCTTTTTTCTATTTCGTTTTTTTTTAATGTTTTTGACCCTACCACCATGTGCGTCTGGCTAATTTTATTTGTTTGTGGCTTTATGTGCTCATTGTTTTGATTTTATTATTTTTCTTGGTCTGGGCAGGTTTGACAACTAGGGCTATCATCGTTTGGCCCTAGGCCTATAATCCGTAGTTAAAATTTGATTTTTCAAACTCAATTTTAAGATTGACTTTTAGATTTTTATCGTAGTTTTTTCTATATTTATCTGTTGAACCACGAATAACACACTTATAAAAATTTTACATTTAAATTATTTTTTATATGCATATGTATTTTCCGCATTTTGGCAATTTAGGCCATCCGATGAGGCCCTATGTAAGTGTATAAAAAAGAGTAAATGTCACACTAGGACATCCCAAACTTATGTAAAAAAGGGTTGTCTTAAAAATTTACTCCAATGAAAACATGTCCACTTGGATGATTGTCAAGAAATATTTGAGGATTCAATAACCTTATAATTTTTCTATGTATATTGGCCTCTCTGATTCATAGGATAGTAATTTTCTCATAGGGTTGTATTCCTACAGTTAATTCCATAGAAAAAAATAAACATGATGTTAGACCTCTTCAAACTTCCTTTTGTTCAATTTTCCTGTGGTGCAATAAAGGACTTGTCTTCTTGCTTCGTGTGTTTTCAATTATGATTAGGAAGACATGATACCGATTTCTCTGTTTTTTGTTCTTGTGTAATCTTATCCTATGATTCAAGAGGGTCTCGTGTATTTCAATAAGGAGTTAATATTATGTTTGCATTACCTAACAATTTTGATTTCTATCGTTTCTAACTTTAATAATCTAGTTAGTTTATTAGACTACAATGAACAAAAGTTATGTGCATAAGTTGAAAATGTAATACAATTATCATTTAAACTATTTTTAGGCGAAGAAATTTACTCTCTTCAAATTTAATATTCCCTATTTCAAATATATTTGAACAGAGGGCATAACGAGCCAGCTCAACTCGTTAAGGCTCGGATCATTCAAGCTCGTTACCTAATGAGCCAGCTCAGCTTGACTCATTAAGGCTAACGAGCTAAAAGGCTGGCTCGAGTCGGCTCGTGAGCTGGCTCGTCAGGCTTGTTAATGAGCTATATCTCATTTATATAACATTTATAATTTCAAATGTGGTATTTTATCATATATCAGCATATTGATTAGACACTAAATATAGATTGTTTGGATGTAATTAAATAACTAATCATTGGTTAAGATGCTATAAGTACATAAAAATATGATGAT
This sequence comes from Leersia perrieri, assembly GCA_000325765.3. NCBI lineage: Eukaryota > Viridiplantae > Streptophyta > Magnoliopsida > Poales > Poaceae > Leersia > Leersia perrieri. Next base: position 13,665,048 of record CM002486.1, read on the forward strand.
CTTATGTACTAGTGAGCCAAACAAATAGTTTGCGAGCTGCTTATTAAGCTAACGAACTCATTAAGACTACAAAATCGAGTTGATCCGAGTTGAGCTCGATAAAAGACGATCCGAATCACGAGCTCGGAGCTTTCTATCCATGACTATCTGGAACACTGTTAGTTATGCTTTTGACCTGTCAACAATAATAAGAACTATCCATCAAAATTTTGGAGGGTGGCTGAACTCGTTTGGGAAAATCCATAAACAGGTTGTTATGGGTGTGGATATTGTTTTCTGGACTCATTGGAAAGCAAAAAACGCAGCTTCCTTTCAAAAAGAAAATGCATGAAGAACCCATTTCTCTATTTGCCATTGATCACATATTGCACTGCGCCGCATAGGTCGGAGGAAAAGAAAAAAAAACTGCAATAGGAAGCACAGCTCCTAGAGCAGGTGACAAGTGTTTAATTCAAGACATTGGTGCAGAGTGAGCAAGAAGAGGTTTTTGTGGTAGAAAGAATGAGAGACTGCCTACTAGATGAAGAGAATGACCTGAAGATTACCCAACTTATGAGTTCATTCCCCTACGCGTGCAAATGAAGCTTGAACTGTATTGTTAGTACTGTGTTATATATACTGGAAACTTTTGTGCGGCTGCCGACAAGGGCGGATCTTGTGGATGCTGAGGGGGCTCGACCCCCCCTACCAGCTAGATCACCACGTAAAAAAGGAGAAAGAATGGGGGGAGAAGAGGAAGATAGAGGAGAGTAGGGGGGCTAGAGGAGGAGGATAAGATGAGCCCCCCACCCGCCCTCTCCAATTCCTATGTATGTCCCTAGCTGTCGAGGAGTTTCGCAACTCATGAGTTTGTGAGCCTTTTTTGTCTATTTTGTTCTGTAATCAGATAATATATCATTTCCTGCTAACGGAAATGGGAGAGATACTTCGTGCGCTGCTCTTTCTTAAAAAGGGAAAAATATCGGTTTCATGAATATTGAACATCTCCATGATTTTATTCTTTTTCAACAGAGAAACTAGAAAACTTGGGCTTACAACACCTAGCTAGTTCCAGCTAGTTAACACATAATCTCAAATACAGCCCATATGATTTCAAGATATTTTAATATATTTTATTTTAAATTTCATATACCGATAAACCAAAACAGGTATTTATTTAATTTGATGCTACCAAAATAACTCCCTCTGTTTAATTGACTTGCATCCAAAATTGGACCCCAACACTTTTTTAAGTGTGTGTTTTTGCATGAGCTAGCAATAACACTGGACTCCCATTAATTTTTATTGGGTTAATTTGCTAGTTTTCTAGTTACGTTGATGTCGAATAATACCGTCAGATCTTCACCGACTACATGGAAAATAAGGCTGCAGATCTAGTAGATCGATACCAGCGCGTTTTTTTCAATATCTTTAATTATCTTTGCCTATTAATATCTTGCACGCCAACCAAAATGTCCAAAAATAAATTATTGCATAACACGCTTACAATACAATACGTTATATTTATACATTACTTCTACTCCCTCCATCATAAAATACAGGGCTCGGATCACTTCGTTAGGACAAAGGTTGACCAGTGATTTCTCTATAATAATTTCATTCCCCTACGCGTGTAGATGAAGCTTGAACTGTATTGTTAGTATTGTGTTATACTGGAAACTTTTGTGCGGTTGTCGACAAGGGCGGATCTAGTGTGGGTGCTGAGGGGGCTCAATATCCCCTACCAGCTGGATCGCCAAAAAAAGGAGAGAAAATGGGGGGAGAAGAGGAAGATAAAGGAGAGTAGGGGGGCTAGAGGAGGATGAATAAGCTAGATGAGCCCCCCCCACACCCCTCTCCAATTCCTAGGTACGCCCCTGGCTGCCGAGGAGTTTTGCAACTCACCTGGGGTGATAGTTAGCCTTTTTTGTTTATTTTATTTTATTTTTTGAGAGAGAGCCTCACTGAGTACAAGTTGTAGTATCTGAACTTACACATAGACACACACCACACACACGCACACACCCAACACCACACTCACATACACATATGCGCAAGCTAAATCCTACTCCTACACTCACACTCACATGCCTGCCTTAAAGAGATGGTCTCAGACACCGGTTCCCAGCATGTGTTGAGGCTGCAGCAATCCAGGAAAAATCCCCTCAAAATTCACTTGCAAAGAGATTTGAACCTAGGACCTCCTACTGAGGCCTGGTGCTACTAACGCTCTGGTGACCAACTGGTCCCAGACCCGTTCGCTTTTTTGTTTATTTTATTCGGTAACCAGATAATATATCGTTTCCTACTAACGGAAATGGGAGAGGTACTTCGTGTGCTGCTCTTGCTTAAAAAGAAAAATAATATCAATTTCGTGAATATTGAACATCTCCATGATTTTATTCTTTTTAAACAGAGAAACTAGAAAACTTGGGCTTACAACAGCTAGCTAGTTAACACATAAGCTCAAATACAGCTCATATGATTTCAACACGTTTTTAATATATTTTATTTTAAATTTCATATACCGATAAACCAAAACAGGTATTTATTTAATTTGATGCTACCAAAATAACTCCCTCTGTTTAATTGACTTGCATCCAAAATTGGACCCCCAAACTTTTTTTAAGTGTGTTTTTTTGCATGAGCTAGGAATAACACTGGACTCCCATTAATTTTTATTGGGTTAATTTGCTAGTTTTCTAGTTACGTTGATGTCGAATAATACCGTCAGATCTTCACCGACTATGTAAAAAATAAGGGAGCAGATCTAGTAGATCGATACCAGCGCGTTTTTTTAATATCTTTAATTATCTTTGCCTATTAATAGGCAAACCAAAATGTCCAAAGGATGCGTATGCTCGTACGTATATCAAAAATAAATTATTGCATAACACGCTTACAATGCAATACGTTATATTTATACGTTGCTTCTACTCCCTCCATCCCAAAATGCATAGCTCGGATCACTTTGTTAGAACAAAGGTTGACCAGTGATTTCTCTATAGCTCGGATCACTTTGTTCTATGACCAGTGATTTCTCTATGATAATTTTATTTTTATGACATAAATTGGTATTGTTAGATTTGTATTCATAAATATTCTTCCACGACTATATTTTCCAATATTATAACTGATATCTATTAATAGAGAAATTATAAATCAAAATATTTATCATAAAGAAGCGATCCGAGCCCTATAAAAATAGATGGAGTATATATCGATATATAGCACATCATGGAGTTTTAATACACATGCATATGAGAGTTCACGTGATGCTACACTTGATGGCGTACGTCTTGTTTGGCAAAGGACCGTCGGAATGAGACGACCGAGCCACCGAGGCATGTCTGGTACGTACTAACTTCATCCCAAAATAATTAGTTTTTATTTGTCATGATTTTTATATACTACTTTAAAAATTAATATTTATAAAAATATGTTATTTCAAATTAAAAGAGTTGCATATTATAATAGTTTGTTCAATGATGAATCTAATAGTATCGTTTTTACGTGATCGTTTATTTTGAGTTTTTCATTGTTAATACTCAAAATTTAAACGTTTGGCTTTGACTTACCTAAAACTTATTATATTTTGCGATGGAGGGGGTAAGCAACAGCAAAATCAGGTATAGAACACTGTTTATACATCGATAGAATGTGCAAAACATTTCTATCGGCATAGACGGGACAATCCATTAATTTGTATTGTTAAGTATTGTGGCGATAGAACGTATATATCTAGGTAAAAAAAATGCGCTTTCTCAAAAGATCTTATGGTGGTGTGAGTGGTGAATCTATCTCCACCCACCACTATTACCATATGGGCCTATAGTTGGTGAATCTATCACCACATACTCCCACTATACACTAACATGGGGAACCACCAAATAATATTTGACGCTTTGCTCACATGCATGTAGAAAGAAGATAAATTATTCAATTTTCTACTTACAACACATGGGTATTTAGCTAATTTTCATAAAACTCAGTATTCGTCAAAGTTCTATATCTTCTGCACAATTGGATTATTTCTTTAGAATGGGATATTGGCCCCAAATCACTACTGGTACTGCTGTTGGCAGCCATTGTCAAACAACTAGTAGTACATCAGTACATCAGAATAGGCGTGCTAAGCTATGCATTGGATGGGTTTTGGGAGGGGGGCAGAACAAAAGCAACCTCATTTGTCAAAACATGTACTCCGTTCATTAATTTTTGCAATAGCAACAGATCAGGAACTGCAAATTCCCTGTCTTCATGACAGTGTTGTTCTAACTTCTAGGCCAATATTTGATACCGACAATAATTACTATTAATTTGCACATATAATTATATAAGGTCACACACATATATATATATATATATATATGACAACATTCAAGGTGCAAATTAACTTCTACTTCTCTTTGTGTGTGTGTGTGTGACCATAACACTAGCTAGAATGAGTAAATTGGTAAAGACGGTCCAGGTGAAACGACTTCAATCAATTGTATGTAAATCAAGTTTGTTACTCCACGGAGATATATCTCATATGACAATAGATCATGCATTGTGCAGCCCAAATATTGTTATGCAAAGATTGGTTTAGTTATGAGGGTTCGCGCGTGATGTGTAGTACTTCATGGATCTGTAGCTACTAATCAATACTTAATAGATATTCTCTCGGATTTTCATAATTCTTAATGTTTTGGACAATATTTATGTTAAACTTTGATTGCAAATAACTTTTAAAATATTTAGGTTAAAAATTTTAAAACTATATGCATAGATTAGCTTTAAAAAGTACTTTCATAAATATAATTTTCTTAGGATATTCATTTATATTCCCATAAAAAGCAATGGTCAAAGCTATATATATTTTAAATACCGTGTGGTAGTTCAAAACGTTAAGAATTATCGAATTGGAGAGAGAGTAAGAATTTAACTGTTTTGCCTAGAAGTAAGGTTCGCCGGGCCTAGAATACGATAGATAATTTACTTTCTCTTTTATTCAGATTCGTATTACTTTCTCTCGTATACTGATAGAGAAAGGATAAGGATGGTGCTAGAGATTGTTGGTGTAGCTCACTTCTGAAGAGGTCTTTAATCGTGGTTGACAAATCTCGTCCTGATTGTTATGGTGGAATTTGAATCCAAGACCTCCTTTTCACATGCACACCAACTCATCTACAAATCATTTCTATTAGGAATTTTACAGTTTTTTTCCTTTCGACTCTTCCGGACCGAGCATTGAATCAAATATTTGAGCATCTAAAAGCCTTTGAAATGAATATAAAATTATAAAATTGTAGATCTCATCGAGAGTTATATTTTTCATATAAACTTGTCTTAATCTAAGTTTACATGAAATATGGTTAGAGTCACCAATCCCAATTCGTGTCCCAAACCAGCAGTAACGACCCTGAGCCCTGTGGCACGCATGTGGCATGCAGTGTTTTTAGTCGGGGATAACCTCATCAGTACTAGGTTTTTTTTTTGGAAATTTAGCTTTTATTCATTAATCAGATACACACAGTCATGCTGTAAAGGTTGCAAAAGAAAGCTAGGAGGCATTTCATGCCATACATCAGTACTAGGTTTTTATGCACCGAGGCTAATGCATGAGACAGTATATCTAATTATCAGAAGCTCCTTAAACAATACGTATATGTAACATGGGGTGTGATACACATTCAGCCTATATAAGTAAGTTAATTTAGCTATGGTCTAACGAGATTTTTTTTTTTTGAGTGAGTTGGTGATGATAGCTAGCTTTCGGTTAGCTATATAACTGAATCATGCATGCATGATCGATATTAATTAGTAAACACCTGGGGGAGCATTTGGATATATTCTATTGGCTGTCATGGAGTTGGCAAGAGAGTCTAGATCTGATAAGTTATATATGTATAGTCTAGCTACATAAATAAATATGTCTGTACAAGCATGCATGATGACTGATAGAGACCACACGAGAAACTAATAAAACTCGCTAAGCTGGTTAGCAGAGAATGGACGGACACAGTTATCCACTTATCCCATATTTATCATACTACTATATAAAGAACTTTGTAATTATACCCCACTCGCTAAACAGCTCTTTGTGGCCCCAAAGGACCATTTTGTAGTTTAATCTTGTTTTACATAATAAAAGCAGCTCAAGGTACTTTTAATATTTATATTTGCATTGCACAAGATGCTAAATATGGGCATATGTAATTAGTAGTAATATTATAATCAATGATCTAGATCTATATGCAAAAATGACTTAAATAAATAGTCCAAGTTAATTTGCATGTACAGTTATACGCATGGATGTGGTTAATTAATCATACGTTTCGTGAATCAAAAACTCGAAATATTATACATCACCATTAATTGGTCGGTGCATATCTTGTCCTAGCTAGTCTTAATATGGAGTAAAAGAAAAACCATGGGAATATAATTGGAAATTAAAGCTGAAAGGTTAATGATTTCTTAACTGTTGAAATGGCCCTCTTCACGACTAATCCTGCATATAATATATCATTCGCCAAAAAAAATCAAACAAAAAACTAATCTCAAGATACCACAAATTAATTGTAAGGAGTGATCAGCTGGACGAGCGCATGGATCATCCTAAACTACTGTTGCTTATACAAATGTATGCAGGTCATACATATACCCCAATCAAGCTCACGTGAAAAATATCTTTCCTGCCTGGAATACAGCTCTTAAGCCTGCTACAGTATAAGTATTCAACAATTTTAGTTGATATCTAATACAGACATTATTTTTTACTTTACTTTTAGGGCGTTAATAAATATTATGTGTTGTAAAATTATTTATAGCATTATGAGCCTACATTAAGACTTTTGATTTGGAATTACTTAATGTAATACACATAGATATTTTAATCTCATTGTTCAACAAATATACTTTCTCCAAAAATAAACTAATTACATGGGGAACACATGCAAGTGCCCCATTTATACAAAAAATATTGTTTTGTGGATGAGTAAGTAAATGTATTAAATGGCTAAAATTTTCTCGATATGTGGACTAATGATAGGCAACAAAAATTGATTTATAGACAAGGCTAAAAAATGTTAATTTATTTTGGGGGCAAAACTAGATTAATTAAAGAGATAGCATCTTGTGTTAGCTTACTTTTGAATGTTTGAGATAGCATCTTGTGTTAGCTTACTTTGAATGTTTTGTACTACAATTGACTGGAGATAGCTTCTTGTTTACCCAAAAAAAAACTATATATAGCAGGAGAAGCTCCTATTGTAATTTTTCACTCTATTAGCCTATTGATGCACCATACATGGATATCGGCTAGTACAATTTCGACAAGTGGCGCGCTAGCTCTTTGTGCTACAATTTCTTTATTATATATAAATATGCACAATGTCAACTTAACTATTATTAGTCACAACTAAGCACATGCTTAGGAGGCAAGACCAATGCATCGAGATCTGCAAAAGAAATTGCTGGGATTAAATAAAAAAAGAAAGAAGCTAGCAAACAGATAAAGAAATTTCTCGATATATATTGAACGCATGGCCTTGTATATTTTTTATTGCTTTGATGAGTTGTAGCGCAAACAATGCATATATTTTCTTTCATAACAGACGCACTACATTGCAGAAACCTAAATAAACGAATTGTGTCCAGCAGTGTATAAATAAAAGGACAGAAAAAAAATATTAGCTGGACAGGTGTGGCTAGTGATGATGTATCATACTGCACGCACTGATTGAGTATGGATTTGAAGTTCTATATGATAAATAACTTGAAAGCTCTCTCCCTCTATATATATATATATATTAATAGTGCTCTTGTCTCTTTTGAGTCTGTATAAAATTTCTAAGAATGAACAGTGCAGCTAGCTAGCTAGCAAACAATGGTAAATATCGTAATCAATTTATGTTATGTGCAGTGATGACTGACGACCCTTCATGTGGCGTGGCACCCACATTTGTCACAACAGGAAATTATTCAGATGTTTAATTGATAAAGAATAAGAAAAAATAGCTTGCGTAAATTAACAAACGTGTGACCTGCAGCAGTATATATGCTCAAATTTCTAGCCCCCCCCCTTTTTTTGTTCAGTCGGGGGCGAACCGATCGAGATGGACTGGTTGTACTTATTTAATTTGTTTTATTGTGAAGTTTGTCAGTGCTTAGGAGCAGGAGGTGGTGGTGTTAACTGTTAAACTTTCTATCAGTCTTAGTTAATGCATTATTTTTAATAATTGACCTGTCCAATAAACATGACCGGATGCTTTTTCAAGAAAAAGTAGAAGAAAGAAACATGACCAGATACATGTCACACACAAGCAAGAAAAGATGCTCTCGATCCGGAATTAAAAACCACATGGATGTACATTAATTTAGCATCATACGATCTGTTCATGTTGATGCCCATCCTTTGATTGTTATCCTATTCTGTAATGTCTTTATCAAATAAAAATTATTAGGCATGTAAGTATCATGGGTGTGGTATGCATGTACATGTTTTTTTTCTTCTAAAATGTATCTTTTATAGAATGGCATCATCCTGTGGCATTATATTGGATAATTCTGCCCAAAAGGATTTGTAAAAGGATTAACAGATAGAGGAACTATACAATATCCAATGCTCTCAATAAATCAGCGTTCCATTTGGACTGATCAAGGAAAACTTAATTATACAGAAGAAAAATAAAGATTAATTCATGGTGGTTGGTTTCTATGCACATATGTAGACAAACGGGATAATATACGTTGAATTTCTTTCATTAGAAGGAAAATCAAAATAAACTATTAAAAGGACTAATAATATATAGTGATCTTGTATGTCCAAACAAATTCGATAATTAAGGTGTATTTTCTACTTATATTGGTCCTTAGACTTACGTTTTGCTCCGGCACCTATACTACAGGAATGATGTACTCGCAGACAACAAAAATTAATGTACATCCATGTGGTTTTTAGCATCAAACATTAATTTAGCATCATAGAGGGGATGGGAGACGAGGAGCGCGAGCCTGGGGAGCTCACCCCCAACATCGCTGTCAGTCATGTGACCGCCGGCGCCCACAGCCCCTCGCTCCAGATGTGCACGTCCAATGTGGCCACCCAAATGCGCTTGTCCCAGTCGGTGTTCCATCCTTCAGTCTCCCCCTCGGAGGAGCTTGCCTGAATCTTTGATGTTGACGAAGATAAGGAGGATTCCGATCTCGAGGGTATATGACTGTGCTCGCGAGCTCACCAGCCGTGGCCTGCCCTGCGAAATCCACCACGACGCTGTTGTGGTGCCCAGTTGGCTCTGTGCCTCCACGCACAGTATCATTTCATCAGGTTGCCATTACTACCGCGTGTAGCTCCCCTGCCGCTGTGGTAAATGTTGTTTCCCTTCCAGACAGCTCTTCTGCTGCTACTCAGCCACCTGCGGCACCACATGCCCCAAACCCCCCCTCGCCCGCCCCTCGCCCGCCCTCATTGGCCGGTGTCATGCAAGCGGTCGCTCCGGGTGTTATTGCCCCTCTCCCTGGCTACTGATCTTTCATTGAAATGGGAGGCGGTGTGGCTGAGGTTCTAGTGGCGCAGACGCGCAACCCCTGCTTTTGGGCGAACGCCAACCACCAGCTTTACTCCGGCAAGGCCGAGCGAGGCGTTCTTACTTGCTACTTTTAGCCGCTGCTTTCGTTGTTTAGCTTTGGATCATAGAGCTGCACAATGCCAGAACCATGTGTGTTGCTTCTCTTGCCGTTGCTCCAGTCATATCTCCTCGCAGTGCCCAAGTATGCGGCATCCACCAGTCCACTCCCGCCTTACCTTCCCACCTCTGCCACCGCATTTGTTGTCCACCAGCTCCTTCCCTTTGCTCCCCACCTGTCGGCAACCAGCTGCTTCCATGTTCCACCGCTTGCATCCCCTACCGGTATGGACATATCCCCAGACAACCTGGCGACCGCCCTGAGGTGGGGTATGCCTCCATTGTCCTCTCCGAGTTTGAGGAGAACGAACTTGTTCGCCTTAGCCAGAGCGGTATTGTCCTTTCCGCCGCCGCCGCTGATGTCTCTGCTTGTCCTCACGAGGTGGCATGAACTCTATGGCAGCAGCTTGGCTTACGCCTGGCCGATCTGTGCGTCACGCGTCACAAGCTAGAAGATTTCTTCGTCTACTTCAACCACCCATGTCCGTCTCTTTGTCAAGGGTGTTCCACTTCATGCCTGGAATTTCCGCATGATCAGCGAGCTCCTCGGCAAAGACTGCATCTTCGACAAAGTTGAACCGGAGATGGTGGAGCATGACCACACTGAGATGTTCGTCTGTTGGGCTTGGACCTAGCATCACCACACCTAGAATCCGGAGTTAATTTCCAGTAATTGCTCCACATCCCATAGTTAGTCCTGTCTAGGTGCGCAATAGAGCATTATCCGGAAGCATCGAGCTAGCCAGTGCCCGAAGTACCTCATTAGGATTAAAATTAAGCTTTTTGTAGACATTGTCTCTTACTGGTAAAATCTCTCTACCCTTAGCCAACCTTAGTTTCATGTCCTTGGATAAATCGGTGAAAAAGTTGACACACACATTCCCTGTGGATTGATACCTTGGATATACTCACAGGTGAAGTGCTACAACGGTATTCCGTACGCTTGCGGGTTTATTTTTTTATCATAAGAAATACCAACATGCACCTACACAATATGTAGACTGACCAGATAGGTAGGTAAGTTATTGGCCAAGAGCGGGCGCAGAGCTTTGGTTTCGTCAGTCCTTAGTGCAATACAGACTTACCTGCTAACTTTTATTAGTAGCAGTTAGTTTTGGACATTGATAAGGCAAGTAGAAAGTTCCTCTGGGCAGGTGATCAGAACATTACTGGAGGAAAATGAAAGTAAATTGGCCTAAGGTATGCACGCGTAAGAACCTCGGAGAACTAGGGATCATCAACCTAGAAAAGTTTGCAACAACACTTAGGTTACATTGGAATGGAATTGCCTTGAGAAACCTTGGGTTGGCACTTCAGTGCCCTGTGATGATCGGGATCACAACATCTTTGTATCCGTGGCCAAAGTAATAATCGGAGATGGGAAGAAGGCTTCCTTGTGGGAGTTAAACTGGATTGGTGACAGACCACTCAAGATCCTAGCTCCGAACTTATACAAACATTCAAAATGAAAGAACAAGATAGTATTCGCAGCAATTTCAAACGGACAATGGATGTAAGACATAAGGCACGGTCTTAGTACCAATTTGATCGCATAATTTGTCTCAGTTTGGACTTGCTTAGACTCTAAAACAATCACTTTCGATGAAAGTACGGAAGACAACATAATTTGGCATTGGTCTGCCTCCGAATCCTATTTGGCAGAAATCAGTATACAGGACGCTCTTCACGGGCTCCATTTCTTCAGCAGCGGCTACCGTTACCTGGCAAGCATGGTCTACCTCGAAATGCAAGGATTTTTCTTGGTTGCTACTACAGAACATGCTAGGCTCAACTGTTGGCGCTCAGTGTTGTGTAATCTTTTTTTTTCTCTGCCAATCTTGTAAATCCGAACCCCGGTTTTCTCCCCTGCTTAATATAAAACCAGCTCAACTGGGATCGTTTTAAAAAAAAAGAGGCATCATACTTATATACGACGTATCACGGATCTCGGGATAATACGATGGTGTGCAAAGAATCTACAAAGAGACGGAATTAATTAGTCTTTATTAATTATATCGATATGATAATTGTCAGAAAAATGAAGACCGTCATACCCATGTCACCGTCGTCAATTGATTGTGGTGCTGCCGCGCATTACATGAGGTGAGATGAGGGTTGCTGATCGATCAACCTTTCCCTGTGTTGCTAATCGATCTGCTGCACGAAGTGGGGAATTGACGAAGAAATTAAAAGCCATCTTCCGTGTACATGGGCCTTCATTTAATCACTCACTAATTATTGGAGCATTAATTCAAAGACAGTCTGATCAACTGATTACGTAGCTCTTAATTTGCAGGCAGGCAGGTAGCTAGCTAATTAATTGCCACGATCGGTTTTTATATGGCAGATACAATTGATAATTTTTGGTCGGAAAGAGAGGAGCTTCCAAATTAACGCCTCCAAGAGACCGACGCATATGGCAATCCGTTGCCATACGTACGGCAACACTTGTTTTTTGAAAGCTAGTAGGAGTATATCTATGGATCTGTCCAATTATTCCGTCCATCTTGTACGATTAAGTCATATGTATTGTACTTAATCCATAATATAATGTACTTGCAAGTACTATAGGACAAATCATTTGTTTCTAGAGAACAGGTCCGTTTAAAATATGATCTCGGTGGAGCTTTTTTCTTTTTAAAGACATATGCCATGCACTATTTACCATATGATTTCATATAGGAGTACAGTGTGCTCTGCCAAGCAATGGACAGCTCAACAAAGGAAAACAGCATTCATGGTTAGATGAATTATTGTCACTCCGTTTTAAATTAATTACTTGTAGGTAGATCTCAACCTTAATAAAGGGCTATGAAAATTTACATTGATACTCTGATTAAGTGTATCTCGATTGTTTTCAAAGCAGTCATTAACTAGATGAACCAATCATATTTCCTCAATAGGATAATCAACATCAGACTGGAATGTACACGTTGAAATATTGCTCTCTTAAACATTAAAATATTAAAAATATTAGGATCTAATATGCGGAGACAATATAAGTAGACTGATCATGAAAACCATTTCCATATTGTTATTATTTTAATTCATTTAATAAATCTTTTATTAGTATAATTACTTATTCCATATTTGCATTAAAGATTGTGTGGATGTCCACAATGTCAAGTAAAAGAAATGGACGTACTATAGCATATATGAGTTTTTTTTTTTGAGAATTAGCATATATGAGTTTTACTTATCTGTAATTATATCAATTAGTAACTTCTTGATTGCCACTAGAACATACCTCTAAATATACTCCTATCTGCTTAAGTACCACAGAAATTTCTTGATTGGAAAAAATAAAAAGAAGACTACTTTGTTCTTGCTGCAACAAATGGGTTATTTCAGGCCAAGCAGTTCACACATCCTGCATAAACTGAGTTGCAACATCAACACCTATCAGCAAAGCCAAACAAATCGAAGTTGTCTCACCAAAGTGACGCATGCATGTGACTGCTAATCTAACTAGGACACTTTTGCAAAAGACTGGTTAGTAAACTAAAGCTAGCCACTCCAGCATAAGAAAAAGGAGACACAATTCAGCCAAATAAATAAACGTGAACTCGTTAGATTTTCCCGTAACGCTTAAAGAAAAAGGCCGATCGTGACACAGACCCATATATATATTCCCATGCTAACCTGTCTAGCTTTTTTGCTCTTCCTTGTCTGATCTTCAAATGGCTAACAATGGACAGACAGACAAGTGGACTAGATTGATTGACAGCATTAGGACAATAATTAAGGTGATATAGTACTAGTGTGGTTACCTACACCCTTTAATTATGCATTATTTATGCATGTGTTTTTCCACAGGTGCAGCCCAAAGAGGTCATTGTCGATTTGTCGCCGTGATGGCTTTCAGATCAAGCAAGAGCTTGCAAGTGCCGAGCGATGTGAAATCTGGTAGGCCACAAGAGTTGCAAGATCCATTATTATTTGTTTTGCATTATATATTTGTTCTTAGACGTGCTCTCGTCTTATATATAAATTTTTTTAAATAATACATCATTACTGGTATAGGAAGCGTGCACACGATAATCCGAAAAATAGCCATCCACACTAGGTAGAAAAGAATGTGGCCTTTGTCAATCCGTAGCAAAGTATACAGAACCTGGTCCATATATAAGAGATGGTCATGGGTTAAGGTCAACTAGCTAGGGCTTTGACTTTAGAGAGAGTGGATGTGGTGGTGGGTTGTGCCACTAGATGGAAATCAGGCTCTAATTTGCTTGCATCCGTGGCTGGATGATCTTGAGTCTTGACGATGCTATTGAGTCTTGAATCTTGACTGGACAAGTGGAGCAAAGTCATAATTACACAAGTTCTAAGTTCAGTGTACAAGCCTCGGGTTATCCTGTTAATTATAAATACTTCTACCGCAGGGAAAATCTACTTGATTTTCTGAAAGTGATAGTCGAATATGTCTATTCAAGTATATAGGATCCGTCGGATATGTCTATTCAAGTATATAGGTTCATTCTTGCATAACTTTCAGAGCGGGTTTTGGTGACTAGAATGATATGTGCAAAGTCGTAAGGCTATGCACAAGGGAACTCGTGCTTCTCCTATAGTAAAAGGTCGGGGGAAGTGAATTGATGTCAGTGAGCCACAAAGTGAAGCCTATAAAGGTACTAAGGGATTGAAATAAAGTTTTATGTGGGATAATCGAGAACAAGAATAGGATTGACCGCAAAGGTATTGAACAAGAAACAAGAATACGACAAGTTAAAGGTAGCATAGTCATCACAATTCTTTAGAGATGGCAAATAAGAATAGTAGCGATATACTGCGTGAGGTGCGTAAAAGAGGAGGTGGGTGATGCCGATTCTATACTTGAAGCTAACGGACCAATTATGAAGGACAAATGAGACTCACACTAAATCATTGTCATTATAGTCAAAGCCGTGTTTGGAAAAGGTGAAAAAGCGGGAGGAGATCAAGAAGGCTGTCCATATTGGATAAGTGAGATGTTTAAAATGGAAGGATCCATATGGTTATAAAGTTGCCTTGAAGGAATTAGATTCTGTAATTTTCTATGTGTTTCCCTAGATCTAGTTGTTCTTTCTTTTTCTCTAGGAATTCTCTGTTGGATTTTCCCTTTAATTAGTAATGTGGTGTACCAACACATTTGGACAGTAGCAATGCCGTATCTGGAGTGTTATTGTTTTGAGGATTGTTGTTTTGTGGATTTCCATGCCAACCCTCTTAAAAGTACGATCACTCCAAAAAGTTTGCGCATTAGCATTTTTTAGAACATTGTTTGACGCTATTTGTTATGTTTAGACTATATACTATTTTACTCATCACTATCAAAGCTCGTACTTATATACTTATATCATGCATTAGTTTTTGTATGTATTTTTTAATAATGGATAAATTCAGCTTTGACTTCATCTGTATTATCTGAGAAAACAATATGTCCTTAGATAAGAATAAATTGCTTTCTTTTGAATGAACATTTTCGACGGAGGTGATTTCTCCTATTACAAAAATAACTAAAGGTCTAGGCGTCTTTCTGTGATCATCACCAATCATGTTGTCGTTAAATAATCCCGAGTTACCTAGCACTAGAAAGAACAAAACTGCAAATCCATCGTTTCAATGTATAAATTTGGTTTCCATATGCGACCTTTTTTAGGATAATCCCAACTCCTTCACATTTTTACAGAAGTTAATCGCCAAACTAGTGAGATAGCACCCCGCAGAAAAAAAACTACTACAGTGAGATAGCAACAGGCCTTATTTTTCCCTGTCTTTTTGGAAGAGCAACTGCAGTAGCAATCTGAACTTCTGAACCGCGTTCACATGCAATGCACACGTAACCAGCCAACCATTTGTCAGATCGACAGGCATGTGCTCAAATTGGCCCGAACAATCCTGCACGAAAACTAGGCAGACGCCAGAGAGAGACTGTGTGTGGGTCCCACTCTTTGTATGGCTCATGTTTCATCGTCGACATCGCTGCTTGCTTCCACGTGATGCAATCATCCAATGGCTGATCCTGAATTGTTTCCACGCTACAGGCTTCTCTGTCCAATCAAATTATGCCAGCTTCATACTAGTAGTATTCCGTATTGGAGTATGCATCAGTATCTCCTGTTTACAAAGAAATGAAAATCATTGATGGGCATTGCGTACCGAAACTGAAGAATGATTGATCGGACTGATATTCACAGACTACCAGTAACTAATTTTTCGCAGTTTTTCTTGAACACAATAATTAGCAGTCGGGTACGTCTTGTCTGAAGAAAAAGAAGTATAAAAGTGAAACAAGTGCTCAGTTCGATTGTTCTGAATAGATGAATGGATTAGCTATTATAAAGATGACTTTGTAATGATATTCGAATGTACAGTACATACGAATGGATTAGCTATTAGAAAGATGGAAATTGTTTTTAAAGAGTGATCTAAGCAATTTTTATAATAAGTTTCAAAAAGATCGTGCCATTTTAGAAATTTAGAGAAAACATACCTAGATACAACTACTTGTGAGATCGAAAACAAGAAGACAAACCAACTAGAAGGGGTGAATAGTAGGTATTGACAGCGAAAGTTTAATTTTCGAATCCAAAAAACAAATTAATAGAGTATCAGTAAAAAATAGATTGCGTAAAAACCAACCGTTGGATCTGTTCCAAATTTGGTAAGAATAAACTAGAAGATATAAGGAACAACTCCACCAAACGGATTTACAAAATAATGCACGGTTAAAAAGTTATAACCCTCGCAATCTAGCTATCTCAGAATTTCAGCAAAACGAACAAAATCAATTCAAGCAACTTACGTGATTGGAAACGCCTTGATTGAATATGATATTTATTGCTGAAATATATTGTCACAAGCTGCAGCCAAAGAACCCCTATAAAAACCCTAAAATAAAGAGCACTCAAATCTCTCAATTATGGCTTACCCTCTAGGCTAAGCCTCCCTCTCTATTTATACCAAATATCTCCTATTCCTAGTAGGACTCAATTCCTAATAGGAATAGGACTCTATTACAATTTTCTAAAAAGAAAAATTCCTTTTCTTTTTATTCAAAACCGCAGTCGCAGCCGAACCAAAACTGTATCGGACTCTGCATATACTGCCGTACACCGAATCCTCATCCATCGGTCTTACGTACACGTATATGCATATCAACCAAGTCAACCAATCAGGCAGCTCCGTACAGCATCCATCTCTCCATGAGCCAAGTCACCGACTTGTACTCCACGATCGATCCATCCATACACACGTATGCACAAACCATTACCATGTACGTTGCCTTGCACGTAGACCACCACCGAGCCAAGCATCAATACCATGCATGCACGTACACATGCATACATCCGTGTACAGTACCCCAAGTACTGTAGCACCTCAATTCTTCTCGTAATTCTTCGATGCTCGCACACACAATTTTGTGAAGCCCGTCACGAACAACACCCACACGGTGTCCCTCCACCGTGTGTCATCTTTCGTCAACCTCGTCACCCGGCATCCTCGATCGCTCCAGACCTCTACTCCTCCCTGAGTATAGTCTCGATCTCACCGTTGACCTAAGTTAACCTCAAGACATCTGATTCTAGTCCATCTTGTCACATGGCCTCCCGACTGCTCCAGGCCTCGGTTTCTCCCTGAACGTAGTCCCAGTCCTCACCATTGACTAAGCATTGACCTCAAGTCACCTACACACAATAGACAAAACAACCGTTTCCGGGCACAGATTCGCAACCTGACCCACATCAGTCACACGCACCCACACCAACAACCTCAAACATTCCAAACCAATTTTATTTAATTTATTATTTATAAAGCCAATTTGTTTATCACAAAATATTAATCAAAACCTTTATCTTAGAGGAACTCACGAGGCAGTGAAGCAGTACTAGGATTAGAGATAATAGTAGTAACTATAGTCTACATAATTCGAGTCAAAGATAAGCATTCTCCTCCATACATTAATTTATCCTACTTGAAAGCCGCCACAGCCACGGCTATAAACAAAGATCTGCCACTAGCTACCAAGTAGCAGTTGAAGGTAGTGTGTGTGATGGGCAAGACTCGTGCAAATTTATTATTACTTAACAGCATTAAGAACCAAACTTTAGCCTAATCTCACACGGGGATCGAGATTAATAAAATGCAACTGCTTGCAATGCTTTTTGCAAAAGCAAGCTTAAACATACACGCAGATGCAGCTATTGCTATCAGATGTACTATTTTTTCAGACAAGCTAAGATACCATTCGGCATTCTGTGATTACCTAGCTGAAGTGCAGCTGTACATGCACGGATGCACCGATGGAGGAATCAGGAAAGAACAGTGTCAAGCATGCATGCTTATCCTCCCAAGGCAGAAAAACAAAGTATAGTTATAAAACAGCGAAAGTTTCGTAACGTAAGGATTTTGTCTTTTTTTTTCTTGTAATGTTGGACCATTTATTTTATTTAAAATTTTTTGAAAGTATTTATTTTGTTGGTGACTTGCTTTATTATAAAAAGTGCTTTAGAGCCGCTTACCATTTTCATATTTGCACTAAACTTTTAAATAAAACGAATGGTCGAACGTTACAAACAAAAAAAAAAGTCAAAACCCTTATATTATGAAATGGAGGGAGTAGACCATCATCTCGGCTGCAAGACATGCACCAGGGATTATTTAATTTTCTTAAGAAGAAAAAAAGCGAAAGGCAGGAACAAAAGACATGCAGGTACATGGGTCAAAAGCTTCAAGTTTGCCAGCACTACTACAGAATGCTTTGATTGCACGGATTGATTTGATCTTTATAATAGACAATGATACTATCAGCAGTGCTAAGATCCATGAGGAACATGCCTGAACAGGAAAGCAAAGAGGGAAAGCACCATCAGCAATCCAAAGCTAGGATCGATTGATCTATCGAGCCATGTGACCATTTCACACTCATGGTGTACTGTACTACAGTGACAACAAAAAAACGCAAGAGAAAGAAAGACATGTGATCCTCTGCTAATTAATTTACCTAATTTACTAACTACCACAGTAATCCTGTTTATATGCCGGTTTCAGTCACGTAGGAGTAGCAATGAAACAGGTGTAAGAAAAAGATGACGACTGTAACACTAAGAGATGATGACGACGAGGATGATGATTATAGTGAATGCAGAATTGCAGAGTTATCTTGCCTATTCATACGTAGTTGTCAGGCAATTGTCGAGCTGCAGGCCAAAGATAAGCAATCAATCAGATTTAATCTTTTCAGAAGGGTACAGCTGAGCTACTACTGAATTCAGACAAAGGAATCACATGGGGTTTAGGACTGTTCAATAATATCGTGACCATATATCAAAGAACCCAATTTCCGAAACAAGACAGCTAAAAAGCAGAAGATATAACTGCAGAGTGAGACAAGTTTGGTGAGCGCTCCAAGCAGATAAAGGTGTTCATTAAAAAAAGCAACTAATAGTTAATTTGCAAACTTGGTATTGGGAAATAGCATTGCAAGAGTATTCACATAGAACAAACGGCTACAAGACTCAAACTAGTCCAGAATAACTTTTCTAGTGTCCTGAGTGTGAGAGTGCAGACACTGTATTCCAGAGTTAAAATTTTGAGCATGCACAGCTTTAGGTAATGGAAATGTAAAACATTTCAAGAATTTGCCTTTAGGCACCCGGTCAGAATTGATTGCAAAAGAAGTAAATCCGAGCAGACCCACAAAAAGAAGCTTGATTAACGAGTCATACCATCTTGTTCAACATTCCAGTACTTCTAATTTGGAACAGGTAGTATGTACATATGTCTGTTACTGTACCCTACATACCATTTTTCTGAGTTGAGTAAATTGAGAAGTCCAGGAATAATTCAACCCTAAACACCAAGAAGTACCCCTTTTCGAAAAATGCATACACCAAGAAGTACATACCAACAAGGCAACGATAGTTGTACATAAACCGCATTTGGTGAGTGAGATGCAATCATGCATGTATGCAACCTACATGAGTCTGGTGCATTTCAAAGAATGAAACAAAATAGTAAATGAAACCATTGCAATAACTTGAAATTGCAAATTCGAGGGATCACACAATAAGGCTTCCCTAATTTGTAAGTGCAGAAACCTTATCAAGTTGAGACTAGTGCACTATCGTTTGATCATATCCTCCATTTTAATTCGAGCTATGTTGTCTGACATGGTTGAACAGAAAACACACAAGCTGCGTTTTGCTTCAAAACGAGAGAGCAAATATTGACAATAGGGAACCTCAAATCCAGTAAAGTTTAGAGTTACTTTTTTTTTTGCGGGGAAAAGTTTAGAGTTACTGACGCAATCCTTTTCTCGATTATCACCAGTCATCAACGGCCATTACTTATTTAATCTAATCATCACGACAAAGCTCGGAGTATAGCACACTGCCAATGCCGAACCTCCAAAACTAGTTTTGCTCATCTCAATCCAACACAGAACAAATTCAGAGCAAACGACAGCGAATCGCATTCAAGCACGGAACGAGGAGAAAAAAAATCACCGAATCACCTGCAGGCGAACGTCCGATCGATCCGCCCCCACGGAACGAATTTTCTGAATTTTCGTGGGCCGTTCGGCCGAACGAATTGGGTCCAAGATTAGCAGCGGAATTTTGTTGGGCCGCTTCATCGATCTCATCACTTGGAAACGGGCCGAGGTACGGTTGGTGTCCTATATGGACTTTCGAGAATGTTAGGCCTTTTTGTGACTGAATTTGGGGCTTGGGCTGGGATAACTAGAGATAGTGCATTGTAGCTGTTTCACTCTCTTTTTTTCTCTCCGGGCCATAGCTGTTTCACTTTGCTTACGCAGTGCTTGCTTAAGAGATGGCAATGGGGCTCCGTAATCCGGCAGGTTTTTACTATATTAAAAGCTAACTATATTAGAAGCTAATGATATTCCAACTCTTATATCATGGATCTACTAACAGACAAAAACCCTTATCCGGTGGGCACATAGGTACATACCCTTTTGCAATCTCTAGTTGTGCCACGAAACCACGGTATAGTGCAAGTTGTATAAAATCATGCTAATTTTAGCATGTGACACGTAACCTTGGTATTACGGTTCAAGAGTTTTACAAAACGACACCGTCTGCCATTTTATCTTGTTATTGTAGCAAAAAAATAAAAATTCTTAAACGTAGATGGCTATAATTTGTATATTATGGCTGAAAGAATGTATAATTACAAATTTGATACGTAATTTTAAAGCTTTTGAGCAAATGTGTGGTTTTATAAAAAAAAATCTTAAACGGAGATGGCTATAACTTTGTATATTATGGCTGAAATAATTTATAAATTATAAATTTGATATTTAATTTCAAAGCTTATGGGCAAATGTGTAGTTTTGTCATAAGCCTCTTTGTTTTTTTGGTTTTGCGCAACTTAAACCACATCACTTGCTTTTATTTCATTTTTTAAAAGGAAAAAGACATAATTGAGGGCACCAAGAGGTAAAATACTATCCATGTGAAAATTTGACAGATTCTCTCTAGATACCATGTCAAAACTGTTAAAGAAAATTATTTTATTTCGTTTGTACCACTTACCTAGGTTATTTTACAGCTATGAAATCCTCACTTGTCAGCCAAAAGAAAATCTGGTCAAATGAAACCATCGATGATCTATGAGAAGGGGGGGAAGAAAGATAAAACGAGTGCATATTCTACAGCGAGACGGAGCATGTTACGCCATGACACGGATCATTTTACAGCTAAGACCGGCCATTAATTTGTTAACTACGAGACACAGCTGTGCCACACTGTAAAGACCCTTTGTGACTCAAGTAAACAAATGCAATGCACGGCTGGAACATGGATTGATCGGCGTCACACGTGCCAGGTTATATAACATCGATAATCACTCACTCGGTGAGTAACATCAACGCTAACCATCAAAATCGAACCGATTTTTCGCAACATCTTTCCTTGAGCCCCTTATCAGATATCAAGTCAATCCTAGTATGATCCTCTATCATATCACAAGTCGTTATCATTGGTCACATTGCCTTGTTTGGTTTTGACCAACACTTTTACAGTGAAGGCCGATGAGTGAAGATTCTACAGACCACAATGCCAACGCAGTAGTTAAGTGGGCTAAACAGCTTAAAACTAATTTGCATGGTGCTGTATCCTAAAATTGGCCAAGTATAAAGTCGGGCTTGACTTACGATGCCGTAAGCACAAATCGGCCTTTGAACCATTGGAGTAGAAAATCATCAGCTTTAGACCTACGGAGGCAGCTTGCCAATATATAGTTACTACGATATGTATCACTCTGAAATCACAAATTTTCAGTTCTTTCTAGCGTTGAAGAAATTCAAAGGAACTTAAGAGCTTGAACAGAAAAATATTATCGCAAGGTAACTAACAGAGAGTCCTTCAATCTAAAAGATGTCCTAGGGCTCCTTGTCGACTAGGACTTCTACAGAATTTTCACATGAGTTTGTTCAATTGTTGCAGAACTCTTCCCCCCCAAAGATGAAACGATGACGCACTGCCAGTATATTGTACTAGTATATGCCATCAACGTGAACAACCAACTGCACATCAAGGCATACTTTAATAGTAATTTAGTAGTGTTTTGTTTGCTTCTAAATTCACTAATTACCCACATAAGTTGCCAAAAAATGACACTAGCAAATTTTACGGTTTTAGCATTGCCAACATTTTGAAATGATAGCAAACCAAACAGGCCCAACAACTCAGTGAAAATTATACTACCACATTATACTCACTGAAAATTACAAATTATACTACCAACATTTTGACATGATAGCGAACCAAAAACCAAACGTAGTAGCATGTAAAAAGAAAAAAAAAATATTTGCAACGCAACAGAGCCACACATGCAGCTGGCCGCACTAGTACAGTACAATGGATGTACGCAATGCAAAGCAAGCAATGCACAACATCAATAACTCTACGAGCAGCAGCTAAACGACAAAACAGCCACCACCACTTCACTGTCCACTCCACTCTACTCCACAGGGTAAGCATGGTCAAACAAACAAAAGCCACTAGCATCAGCTGCCGCTGCATGATTAGCACGGCATCACAGAGCAGTTAGCCTGCTAAACACCGTCATTATCAGCAGAGTCAAACACACAATCAAACAAAAACAAGTTAAGACACCATCCTTAAACAACAAATCACCATCCATTAATTGTACACATCATCATCATCATCCACATTAGCTTAGCTTAATTAATCCACTCAGCAGCAACAGCAGCAGGAGCTAGCCTCCTTAAGCTCGAATTTTAGCTTACAACAACACAAACCGCAACACTGACACGCCTAATTACCCGATTACCACGAACAATTAGAGGAAATTAAGTAACCTGAGACGAACCGAAGCGAGCGAAACCCTAAGAAGATTAATTAACAACCATTCCTTCCTTCCCCCAATCTTGCCACTGCTACGCCCTAACTCTAGACCTCACCGGAGAGTGATGAGGTTGGGGTTCAGGCCGCCGCCGCCTCGCTGGGTTGGACGGCGGCGCGTACCTTGGGCGGCCGGCCGCGGCCGCGCTTCGCCGGAGCAGACCCGTCGCCGGCGGCGGCCAGAGGAGCGGGAGCAGCAGCCGTCTTGGCCTTCTTGGGCGGGCGGCCGCGGGACTTGGGCGCGTCGGAGACGGAGGAGGACTTGGGAGGGCGGCCGCGGGGGCGAGGGGAGGAGGGCTTGGGAGGCGGCGGCGGGGCGTTGGGGTCGCGGGGCAAGATGAGCTCGCCGGACTCCTTCATCCTCGCCAGGTGCGCCGTCAGCAGCGACGCGTGCGCCGGCGGCAGGTCGCCGTACTTCCCCTCGATGAACTTGGAGATCGCCGACTTGTTCGACCCGTTCTTGTCGTTCAGCGCCTCGATCGCCGCCAGTATCATCTGCAACCACGCCACAAATCAACGAACTCCCCAAAAAGAAATTACAGGAGAAACTCTCCCCCACAAAGAAATTCACCCACCTCCGGGTAGGGAGGGAGCGGGGCAGGCTTGGTGGCTTCGTCGGCGGCGGCCATGGCGGAGGGAGGGAGGGAGGAAGAAGAGAGATGGGGAATTTTTTTCTCTCGAGATGTGGAGGAGGAGGATATATGAAGATGGAGATGGATTTGGATCAGAATAGATAAGAAAAAAATGGAGAGAGAGAGAGAGGAGGAAGAGGAAGGAAGAGATGGCCTCACTTCCTCTTTTTTTTATTTTTTTTCTATTTTTTTTTACTTGGTGCTCGGCTGTGTCATGTGTGTGAGAGGGGAGTGAGGGGATGACCGGATGGCGGATGGACGGCTGGGATTGCTCGATCCGTCGCGATCGGACGGCGGGGGAGAGATGGGGCACGCGGATCGGTGACGTGGCAGGGGAGCGCGAGCGCGAGCGCGAGCGCGCGCGAGCTTTATGTTTTGTTTGCTTTTGCCTCCGCGACGGTGCCTTTTTTGAGGGAGTTGTGAAATGACGGTGGTGCCCTTGGGGGTGGTTTCGTTTGGTATTTTGTGGAGACCACGGTGGCTACGATCGTCCGTCCACAGGAGTGAGTGATTTTTTTATTTAGAAAGGAGTGATATGTCTGTGTCCACAAAGTTGTTTTGGGGTTAGTTTAGGTTCATATTGTACGTAGATGGGTAGTATTGCTACGTGCACGGAAAATGAAAATATCATATAGTAGTATAATGTAGCTAAGTGTGGCTACTTTGGTTTTTAATGTGGTGTGCATATAATTTATTCACGAAAGATGATATATGTTTTAAATTTTGTTTCTTGTAGAGGTTTATAATTGATTAGATAATTCTTAATCTGGAAATATTAGTAGTTAAATAAGGCGAGTGCTTTCGAAGGAACAAAAGTTGTTACTGAATTATGAAAAGTTTGCCAAGTGTAACTGAATTTCAAATATTAGTGGTCAAACGAGGTGAATGCTTTTGAAAGAACAAAAGTTGTTGTTTCCAAAAAGTCCGGCGGAAAATGGCGTAATGAATTTCAAATAATAGTAGTCAAACAAGGTGAATGCTTTCAAAAGAAG
>CM002486.1:13689791-13705380 GCA_000325765.3 Leersia perrieri
GGCGGGGAACAATGTGATAGGTTTTTAAATATTATTGATAAAATAAGGAGAATGCTTTATAAGGAACAAATTTATTATGTCCAAGAATTCGAGCGGAAATTGGTGTAACCAAATTTCAAATATTAGTATTTAAACATGATAAATGCTTTCAAAAAAAACAAAATAATCTGCTTCCGCAAAATTCGGCGGACAATACTGTAACCGAATTTCAAATATACACAACGGTTATCTGAAATTTACATAATTGGGTGGAATCCAATTGACCACTTTCTATAGTTCCATGATGTGTGTTGTAAATTTATGTGCTACTTACTTTAGCTATAGCGTAATTGGACCAATATTAACATTTATAATATGAGTTGCAATAGCAAAATCACTACAGTATATATATTAAAAAAATCGTTCTAGAGAGTAATCCATAGTATTGTTCATGCGATTTTGAAAGTAAGGGAAAAAAAACTAGAGAGGGTTTATTCAGATTAATAGTGGTATATTGTATTGCGTTCAATCTTAAATGCTTGTGTTTGTGGACATAGGGAATATATTTCTTTTGTATCGTTAGACAACTAAGAGAAAGTACAAGTATGCACTAACAATATTACACAATTTGCAGACCTTTTTAAAATCAAAATCAAGCATTCACGTCTAATTTTTAACAGGAATACAGTGCTTTATTTGCCTTTTGCTTTGATGCTTCTCAGGCTCCCATGTCTCAAAAACACCATGTATACACTATATAGAACTAAGCAGATTATACTCGGCATAATCCTACGACATTACATTTGTGTGGACCATATGAACTAGCCGGCCCTATAAAAAGTGGACAGATAACGAAAGATACACAAAAAAAAAAAGCAACCGAGATAATGAAGGCATCTTTTTAAAAAAACAACAAGAAGCAGGTATACTCAGTTGGGGGCATGGGTAAAATCGTCATTGTGCACTTGGCAATCGAGTGGTGCCAGCCAGCCACAGCTTCGAAATTTGAAATTGCAGAGTGCGCTGAACCGAACCAGCGAGTGCGTGACGAAGAGGGATGCGAAACCAGAAAAAAGAAAAAAACCTTTTGTTTTTTTCCCAATCCAGTTCAGCCCGGCCTTGGCGCTGGCCGCATTTGCTTCGCCTGAACGCCACCTGTCACCCCTAATTTTTCCCAACAAACTCTGCTACGGCCACGCGGGATCCCAGGCATGCTGACCGTACTAGGGCAAAGTACATCCCGCGGGGCCCACAGGTCAGTGAGTTTAAAAGCAGAGTGTGTGCACGCGCGGGTGTACGCGAAGGGGAGAGTGGTCGACGGAGCTGGGTCTGTGTGCTGCAGGAGGAGCCGAGCCAAAGCGTCCGTATGGGTGACTGACTGGTGAGGCCATGTGGATCTGGTCCCACCTGTCGGTGGGATGGCTGGAGAGGTGGGTGGTCAGCGGCGTGGAGAGGTGACTTTGATGGACATCTTTCGGGCACGGGAGTAAAAGCACGCGCTCCCGCCTCGGTGACTGGTGTGGTCCCCCGCACTTCTTTTACTGTAGGAGTTATAGTACTGTACACGGAGTAACTTTTGTGGAAATGCATCCTCCCGATTCTACGTTACCAATTTTTTAAAAGTAATTTTCTGGACCTACTACATTACTATTGGTAATATATTAGCACCAAAGTTATATCCCTAACACTATTGTTTAACTACTGTTATAAACATTATAAATTTATGATTAATTTTGAGCTAATTTCTATGTTAATAGAAATGTTTATAGTTTGGGACAAACATACTAAAAGTTGGCACACACAGATAGCCAATAATTTAGCTCCAATCCAAATTACTAATCAAACTACCGAATACTCCCTCCGTCGTAAAACACAAGGCGTTCTTATTTTTCACAAAAGTCAACATTTAAAAGTTTTGATTCAAAGTTAAACGAGCGATATGTAATCTAAGAATTATGCATGTGATGCAATGAGATTCATATTTCAAAGTATATGAAAATCTCATGACATCACATGCATCACACAGGTAGCCATATGTCTTATTTTCATATAATATCAATTTTACAGCTTTTGGTAATATTTTATACAATGAATTAATAGTCAAAATAAAGTGTTCAAAACTATGTAAAATACTAACTAGGTTTTATATTTTAGGATGGAGGGAATATGTAAGTGGGTGAGCACTATCAATCAACAAGATAATTTCAGCATTTTTTATAAATAAGACATACTTTTTAGAAAACTATAAAAACAAATTTTCTTTACATCTTTCATCAGATTTTCTTTCTAAAAAAATCACACGGTTTTTAACAACACGATTTACACCAAAGGTTCGTGCTGGAAAAGAAACAAGAAGAGAAAGTATAGCTACAGTTGTTGTTGTTGTAAATGAGCCACCAAAGATATATTTGAGGAACACAACTCAATTATATCATACTTATAACATAATTATATTGTAGTTATAAATGTAAGTACAGTGTAATTTCAAAGTAACTCATATATAAAAAATCCATGTAGTTTTTTTTTCTTAAAATGACACATGTGGCATATATATACTTCTAAACTATGTAGCTTCAAGAATAATATTACAAAATTACATATTTCAAATATTGGCTGTCACAAAACTAAATGTTCAAAATACATACACAAGGACAACAATTATACGATTAAACCTTAAAAATGTACTGCTTTGACAAATATCATATATGCTACACCTTAGATAAGTTTCATGACAGTTTTGTAAAATATCTGTAGTTTGTTAATTAGGTTCTTTGTTGAGACGAACATGGTCTTGCCCTTAAAGATCTCTTTTGTAGTCTCATCCACTAGAAAAGAGAATTATGCAAAGACATCCAATCCAACCCCGCTTGTTCACCTTTTCCTTTATGGGCTGCACAGAAAACTGGCCACAAGAAAGTGCAACTTCCAGTTGAACCAAAAAAATTGCAAGTGCGACGTTCAATTCATTATGTGTTGGCAAGTACAAATTAACAGTCCATTCTTAAAAAAAGGAAGAAGTTTTCATGTCCCAAGCCTAGCCCGGCCCAACCTTTCCTCGTATGTATGTACTTAGTACTTAAAAAAAAAGGTTGGACCGGGGCGTGCTCGGGGCATGAAAAACCCAGTTCTATCATGAGTTCATGACCAGCAAGGGGTATCGGCCCTACTGTTTTTGGGCAAGAAGCCACCTGCTAAAGTTATTTTGACATTAAATAAAGAAATAAGTTTACTTTATGTCCCTTATGCTGACATTGAATTTAGAAACCACCCGAAATGTTGGACTCCAAACTTGCGAAAACCGTTTAAGTTGGGTCCTTGAGCAGTGTAAGGGGTGTGGTTTTGCTGATGTGGCGTCTGAGTGAGAAAAGAAAACTTAAATTTTTTATAGGGCCTACATGTCAATCAAATTGAAAAAAATTAAAAAAAATCTAATTCCCCTCTCTTTTTCTCTCTTAATCTCTCCGCCGGCAGTAGAAGAGGGTGACCGACGAGGTCGTCCATGGGGCGACAACCATCGAGGAAGGGGAATCAATGCCGGCTTGCTCCTGCTTTGGCTGGTATTTTTCCTTTTTTTTTTCTCTCCATCCCCTCCTTTCCCCCTCTTCTCGTCAGCAGGACTCGAAACGACAGTGACATGGGAGGAGGCGGCGATGAGGGCGGATGAGGGGATGAATGGGTCCGACGGTGGCAGGAGTGGACGAGGGGAGCGGGGTGCTCCAGTGGTGACTTGGGAGGCATCGAGATGGCCCTCCATGGGTAGTGCAAGCTTGTCGGGCATCCCCAAATATCCCAACGGCAATAGATAAGAAGGAGAGAAGGAGGCGGTGGTCGCTGAGGACATAGGGAGGGGTAGATGCAGGGCAACGCCAGCAATGGCTGGCGGCTGGCACGGAGCACATTCGTAGATGGCGCGACAAGATTTGAGCAGCTAGGGGCGCAAGGGATCTAGAGGCCAGGGACCTAGTACGTCGGTGGTTTGGGCTCAACCACAGTGTCCGGCACCTCGGCTGCTAGGCTTTCTTATTGCCCCATCTCCGTGCACCGCCTTCGCCGTCTAAGGCTGCCCAGAGGAAGAGGTGTCGGCGGAGCTCGCAGGCAGTGGGTCGGCGGAGAGGTAGGTAATAGAGAGAGGAAAGAGGACAAGAGCCTTTATTTTTTTTATTTGACTGATAGATGGGTCCCGCAAGCTGGCTAAGATGCCATGTCAGCGAAGCCACCCCTCCATACTGTCGGAGGATCAGTTTTCACGAGTTTGGGACCAACATTTCCAATATTGGGGTCGGGGACGATTTTAAAACTCAGTGTCAAGACGAGGAACCAAAACTGAACTTATTCCTTAAATAAATTAGCGTTTGGGCCAGGCTTAGCTAGGCTGAAGCCTTTCAGTACGGGCCAAAAATTCTCTGGCTTAGCACGGTCCAAAGAATTTGTCGGACCTAACCGGCCAGGGTAGTATCGGTACCAGCATAAGATGGAATAAATAGAGCTTCTGATAAAGTGATAATGCTAGTATTAATCAATGGATGCTATAATTAATAAGCTAGTGCATTAGACCTGGATCCTTTATATATGTAAGTGCTCAAACCTTCGAATTTAAACAGTTTTGTGCATACAAATAAGTATTCGAAGTTTTACAAAAGCTTATAGCAGCTCTATTCCTACTTTCTAGAACAACACGTACAAAATCACATTAACATGTTTGCTCTATTGGTTAATTGGATTTACACCTAAGGAACAAATCCTGCAATTCCATTTTTTTTTAGAATTACACAGTACAACTCAGACACTCACAACGCACGCACACTCACCCCTATGAACGCACACACGCAAACCCTACCCCTATAAGCATCCTCGAAGACTGGGCCGGCAAATTCTTGAGATTGACGAAGTCACCATTGGCGCCTCGTTGTCGACGGGTACGTCGCTCCCACTGAAAGCACAAAGCCGTTAAATCCTGAAAAATTCGTTCCCACGGGAAATCGAACCCAGAACCTCAGGTGCTATTGAGCCTCTTGTAACGGATGCACTCACACTTGCACTCCTAATAACCAGTAAAATTTGAGTCCACTTAACTCCGGCAAATTTTTTTGGTTAACTAAAAGACACACGCACACACGCACACCCGAATACTACACTAGCAACACACATTGGAGATATATAAGATTGAGAAGCTACGGTATACAATCTGGTGCATGTTGCTCCATACCAGACCTTGTCAAATAGGCAGCCCTTCGGTATGATCCTCAACTTCGCTGCCCGTTCGACCTCCGATGAATTAAAGATTTGAAAGCAGCATGATTTCATCTTATTCTTTATTTTTTGAAATACCACCATTTTTGTTTCCAGCACGCTACATTTTGCTATTCCATTTTCACTGCCTTTTTTCTCTCAAAGCTGTTGTATCTACGGTTCTGATCATCAATTACAAGTTACTAGCGTAAAAGCATGCAGCAAACTGCCGAAACAAAGGCAGGTGCTAGGAAATCATTTGGTCTCAACTAGTTGTGATCTACACATTGTGTACCACTCTGGCTCAGGTCAGCCCGTTGGCTTAATTTTTATATCATTTCTAGATATATGACAAGAAGACAAGATTTCCAATGGAAAATAAGTTATAATTAAGACATATTACGTATATACTCTATACTATATTATAGCTAGCTAC
The DNA here is from genome assembly GCA_000325765.3 of Leersia perrieri. Lineage (NCBI taxonomy): Eukaryota > Viridiplantae > Streptophyta > Magnoliopsida > Poales > Poaceae > Leersia > Leersia perrieri. Next base: position 13,695,436 of record CM002486.1, read on the forward strand.
GTACCTTTAGTATTCAAATTTGTCTTTAATAGTCACATAAATAATTTTAATTACTTACAAATATTGTTGAAATTATCAATAAAACTACTGTTTTTGGCTGAACATGCTACATTAAATAAATATAGCTAAATGCACATGGCTTTTCCTTGGATAAAAAATTACATCGTACACCTAAATTTCTTGATACAGATGACTTGGGTTTTGTTAACACGCCCTTCACACTTATACTAGCTAGCTATTAAACTACACACATATAAAATCATCTTACAAAATTTCAGTGTTAAGTGTATTTATAGAGACCAAATAAGAAAGCACAACAATATGTATGGTTCGACTATTGTGCAATATACCGAAGAATGTCAATAACTGATGGAAAATATGCAGGGCATAGTTTTTTTAGCGCGATAGATATACTACTACCAGCTTTTTTAAAAAGGAGTATATGTTATTTAATACGATGTATGAAGGGTTGCTATAAAAACCTTTGGTCTCAACAGAACAGGGTAACAGGATATAAATGGTATTAGTCCAGTTCCATTGATCAGGATTAAGATGGTAGCATATGTTTTGGCCTTTAACTATTTTTGACTTCCCATGATATCAGATCTTGATTGGACAATTCATTCACATAAGTTAATATCTTAATAAAATGAGATTATTTAAAATTTTAAATTATATATTTCTTATAAAAATATGAGGTCGAACAGACAACGAATGCAAGGCCAAAACACCAAAGGCTGTTTACCTGACAAAGACCACGGTAAGGAACACATCACCAAAACATGCATATATACAAACTCCATTGCAAAACCTAGGAAATATGGTACCACATGCTTGCAAACCATGCTATGTCTCATGGATTCTCTAGAATACAAGAGGACTAGATTAACCCTGCATCAAACACGTGCAAAGAACACATCAAACCATGTATAGATCAATATGATGATTATATATGGTAAAGAAATGAATTAACTAAAACACTATCAGCCTAACAGAAAGGAAATATAGTGCCCTATATACATGTGCTCGATAAGCTAGATCTCACTACAATATATAAAATCAAGATAACTCACCTTGATTATGAAATTCATAGTTGTAGACAAGACAATACCGAAGAAGAGATTGTTTTCTGTGAAAATTATAGCACGAAATATTAGATTTTTATAGAAGAAAGGGAAGGACACAACCGCGCAAGGGTGGATTTATGCACCGACATCTTCTTCGGAGTTGCCCATCGAAGGGGAGGGGAGGATTTGACTTGTGGGTGCAGCTAGCTAAACCTCCGGAGCACGTGATCACTGCACGCCGCGCCATGCAACAACCCCTCGTATGTCACTGACAGTCCGACCCCACATTCGAGTGGCATGCAGCACGGGTTGGTACGAGGCTGTTAATTAATTGATGACCCAACCTTTTTTTTTTTTTGAGAAACGATGACCCAACCTTTCAGTTTGTTGTGACAAGAAGTTTTGTTTAGCTAAATTGGTTCTCATTGCAAGGTTTGTTGGATATTTAGACGTGTCGTTTACTTTTGTGTTGTGGTTCATCCAATAGTCTTATATAGTGAATTAAGCATGTCTAGATTGTTGGTTAATTACCATTTCGACGCGCGGTTGAAACTTATTTGTTCAGATTTTGAGTTCTAGACTTGGTATGGATAATGGATGCTACACACACTGTACGTGAGAATAGACCTCTGATCTATTTTAGACGTGGGATATTAGGTATCGATGTACCTGTATGTGCATATCAGCATATGAAAACCTCTTAACCAAAATTTTAAGCTAAATAAGGAAGTAGTATGAGAACTTCTTGCTGCCTTTAGACACACATTTAGTTTCACATATAACCAATCAATAAAATCATTGTTGTCGATTAGGAAAGGTGTGTAATTATATTAAAATCGAACGTTATTAATATGCTTCGACTAGGTTAATTAACCATTTAATCTAACCCAGCCCACAACTGTTAGTGGGCTAAAACTCAATAAAGGCCTTGTCAAGAACAGGACATTTATAGGATTACTGTATGAACAGCGGATGATTACGGTATGAGATCCTCACCAAAATCCTATCTGATTCCTTAAATTTCAAATGGGGCCTCTTGTGGAAGAACCGCTTATAAAACAGATGAGTATCCTGTCAAATTCCATAAGTTGCAAATGGGGCCAAGAACTGCTCGTAATGTTATCACAAATCTCTGCATCGTTTAATAAACTGATCCTGTGACTATGGCAAGTGAACTGAACTGCCACAGGACAGCATCAGGCAAACTGTCATGATTAGCAACACTACAGTGGCCTGCAATCCCTAGTCTATACCAAGCTTTCCATGCAGGCATATGGGTAGGTTTGTGTTTGATGCCGCTAAGCCATCAGTCTCAAATTGTAGTAGGTATGACGTGCCCCCGGACCAACAATTCAAAGCATCCAAAATGCACACGCATCTAACCACAAAAAGTACCAGTATCACAGTTCACAGGATAGTTAGTTACATTTCTCATCATGATATGAAATCTAGCTATATGATGCATCAGTATCAATGACCCACAGTTTACAGGGTGTTAGTTGCCAGTCATTAAGCCTTCAGGATGCAGTCACCAAAATAAGTGTCATGTATGGAGTTTCAGATAGAACAGTACTGAAACATGTGTAACATACTGGTGTAGTTTCTCACTTGCAGAGTTGCAGGTGTCTTTCTTTTACAAGGTAGGAGTAGCATAATACAGGCCAGAGAGCATCAAAAGAATCTTACCGATTTTCAGGTTAACTATGTAGGTCATAATTTACATGGATCAAGCCTCTCCTTGTATGTGGCTGGACACTGCAAAATAACCATGCTTGGTGTCCAGGGGCAGAGTTGATTTAATCCTTCCTACCTATGTCTACAACATGATACAGGTTGGTACAAATTGAATGGACTAACCTTCTCGCGATAGGGACAGAAAAAATGGGTTATGAATCTGGACAGAATCTTTACTTCAAATCTAGTGTGGGGGTGATGGTTCTGACCATTGGGTTACATCAGAATATCAACAGTTAGCTGCTGTCAAGACGACCACTGGTTGGGGACGGTGAGGAAGTACTTGGACATGGCTTTCCTGAACCTCTTCTTATACTGCATCGGAGATATGATGGTTGGGGACTCATTCTTAGGGCCTCCTAGGAATCCTGAAGCTTTCACCCAGGTCTCGAGCTGCTTGTCCCAGGTGTACTGACGCAAGTAGTCTATGATGCCAATGACAAGCTCTTTCTTCTCCTCGTCAATTCCGACAAGTAGTGAGTAGTCCATGACATCCGCTGTCTGCAAAGCATTTTGAAACATTCAGTCATCTCCAATAATACAAAATGCACCAATGCATGAAGTTGTGCAGTTTACTCAGAAATAAGTATGTACTCCATTTTGTCAAAAAATATGTATATGAAATAAGAATATGTATGTGGTGGGTTGACAAGATTAATTTTCATAAAACAGGGAGGGAACAAGCGAGCAGGATAACAATTACTGCAAACGTTAGCATGACAAGTGAGCAAATGATTCCTTGATTGTCTTCATACAGTAATTCTCAAACTAAAAGCAAGGTAAATAAGCTCATAGATATTTTTTAGGCGAGCTCATATATGATTTGAAGACACACTTTAACAATGTTGTTTCATAGAGAGACTGAAACACAATTCTTCGTATGATGTATCTCAAATGATCATATACTATAGTTTAAGATTATGGCTTAGTACAATTGGTGCTAATGATGTTTCAGTTTGACAAGTTCATAAGATTTTCGAATCAGTCATTTAAACAGCAAGCACAAAGCACATAACAGCGTACCGCAAGGAAAGAAGTATCATTCCAGACAGCTCTTTCCAATCTCCGTTTCGCCTTGCTCCCTAAATATATTGGCTTTGTATGCAATGCCTCTACGAGGTTTGAATCTAAGAGGACTTTACTTTCATTAGATGTATAGCGTGAGCGCAATGAACCCTTTAGATCATAGACTCTGGATATCTTCCTTTCAAACAAAAGATTCTCCATCACCATGAGGTCCATCTTTACTTCCCTACCACCTTTCAAGCCCTTGACATTAACCTGAACTCAAGCAAACACAGCAAAAAGTTAAAACCAGGGGGATATTCTACACTTCATCATTGGATAAATCATGCAAGAGAATAAAACAAACCTGATATAGTCCTACTATTTTGGCCAGGCAAGTTGGGCTGCCTGAAGTCAAGGATTCCATCAAATATTTGAAGTACCGAGGAGCAAATTCTACAAACGATTCAAGCTCTGTCCTGGTAACTTGTTTGATAATGAATCTTTCATCAAGTGTCTTTGCAAAGTAAACATTGCTTTTTCCACCCTGCGCATTCCATCTCTTGCAGCGGCTAAGTGAACGGATGAAATCAATATCTTTTGGGCAGCATTTCTTTCTAAGCGCAGCAAAATGTTTTGCGAAATAACAAATAACAGAGAACTTTGCTTTATCTTCAGAAAGTGGCGATTCATCATCAAAAGAGAACTTAAAGTGGGTTCCCTTAAAATCCAAATGGTCTTCCTGTGAGAGCAAGGTCCCATCAAGTCCATGGCTGACGTCAACGGCATTTGGTACGTGTAAAAAACTCAAGCTTGAAGTCAGTTTGCGTGTGACTTGCTGCACATATTCTTTTGAAGTCATTGCGTAGGACACAATACTGGTGGGCTCATCATCATAGACTGCAATGACAACATCATTTTCATAGCCAATCTGGGGCAACAGCAGCCGTGCCCCATCATCAATCATAGGTAAAGCAGATGAGATATGTGTAAGTGTACGGGTAAGAGCAACATTTAATTTCTCTACTGCCCCAGGAGACCTTTGAGAGCAAGCCCTCCGTATGTTTGGCATTGGATCTTTCAGGATGCTTGTCAACTCTCCAAAGTGTTCAGCAGATCTGAATGACGACAGATGCAATGAAGTAGGGGCCAATCCATTGCTTTCTCGCTGATGTATAACAGTTTTAGAATCAAATGAGTGAATTCTGACAGGGGTTACTGCATTCCCATAACCTGGATTGTCCAGAAAGTTAAAGGATTCATGCTCATCAATTTTGGTAAAACCTCGTGGAAGGTCATATTGTAAGTCACTAGATCCAGTCCATGCCAAATCAATCTTATCTGAAAAAATAGATGCAAGTGAGGGTAACCTTTCAACCAATTCCATACCCATTGTAGCTGTAGCAACTGGTTGCTCTTTCTCTCCATTGAATCTGCTGAAAACCTTGTCCAGATCTTCTGCATCATCCAAAGGATGATTTACAAGATCAATCTGTGAATTTGCCTCACCCATCCTGCATTCTGTATCATTCAAGCAGCCTTCTCTAGACAGCAAGGATCTTCTCGGACTTCCTGAAGATTGTGACAAAACTGTGGATTTTCCTATTTTCGTATCCCCCACAAGCAAGTCAGCTTTCCACTCCTTCAGTCTGACATCTAAGAGAACATCAGGATTAGAAACATGACCGTCTTTTTTAAGAAGTGAATCTATGTAACAAAGCCTCCGATCCCAAATGTAAGCATCAAGGAGAAGACCACGCCTCAAGCGGTTAAGCTCCAGAATATCAATTGAGACCTGCACAGAATGATTGCCATCTCTAATAAATGGTAACAGCAGGATCTGCATAGCAAAGAAAGAAAGAGACAGGCAGTCAATATTAAGATAAACATAACCTTTTGTGTAACCTGAATGCATAACCAGAAAAATCTCGTCGCACTACCTCATATCCATTTCTTTCCATCTTAAGCAAATCTTTCATCTCTATGATCTGCCTTTGAACACCTGTCTTAACCGGTTCATCCTTTGATGTAACATTCTTTTCATTATGATGAAGAAAATCATATACCTCCAAATGTAAGGACTCCATTTTGCTATATATCTACAAAAGCCAAAGACATGTATATGAGCATCATATTATTAGTTAGTCAACAACAAAACTATAGGATGCAGTCAATGAACATGGTTATCATGACATAGAAAAATTGCGTACCTCAACTGCCATCCTTCTCATCCAATCTTGTCGACTGCGGCAGTTGAAATCCAGTACTGAGGGGGGAAGGTTAACTGAGAGAATATCGACAGGAGAATATCTGAAGAAAGCAACCATGTTTCCGTACCTGGATATTGAGCAGATGTAAGTTGAAATCTCATTGAAGGATTGAGCAATGTTAAATCATGGAAACAGCAGATACATACCCATAGAAACGAAGGCAGTCCCTCTGTAGAGAATGCCCACAACTTGCAACTCGGTTAGCAGTAGCATGGTTTGAAAAGCTTAACTCCAGGAACTTCCCAAATGACAGGCCCCAAGCCGCATCTGACATAATTACCCTCCGTGTGGCAGGTGGTACACCATCCTTAGGTTCACACTTGAGGCATCTATGCCACATCCATATCCTCCCATCACGTTCACCTGGCAACTTTTGAGACAGAAGCCGCCTAACACTAATTGTTAAACTCCCATGCTGATGAGTATAGCACCTGACATGTGATTCTGATGGCTCTTTGCATGACGGGCAGCAATATGCCTGTGTATGGAAAAAAAATTCCAGAAATTATAATAATGAATAGAAAACAGTATGGTAGCATATACAGGTTGTGCACGACGTACCTGATCAAATAAGTCTTCCCTGAGGTACCTCCCAAGTGGCTTATCAAAGCTACCATAAAACTTGATGCGGAAGAGTTGAGAACGCTCACATAGCATGCTTTTGGGGATACAAGTGCTTGAAAGGGAAACTAATATGCTCTGATGGTTGTCAGTAGCAGGAAAGTATTCACCAGAAAGCTCATTCAGGCCATCTACGTCACCTGTCAGAAAGCCATCCTGTGGTTTGGGACCATAGTGGTCTACCCCTTGATATTTCTTTCCGGAAACCACGCCTTGATGGTTATCATTTGAAATCGGAAGCTGTGTCAAGTCATTCAAATGCTGATATTGCGTCACAATATCTGAAGTTCTAGAGTCATGATCCAAGGAACATGGAAATATTTTATGACCTTTGCATGAATCAGTGGCATGGAATGAATCATGATCATGACAAACCATATGATCAACAGTAATTTTAGATTCCTCCTCTCCTTCCTCATTCAATGATAATGAGTTAGGTGAAATATAATTTTCCTCAAACATGCCATTGACTGTAGTACCTTCTGAATGTCTGTCTTGTACAGGTTTACGTTCATGAGGAATATCAACACCAGCCGATTCAGTTAAATAATTACTTGGGTCACCTTGATCTCGAATATCAGTTACCACTACCATCGGCCTTGAAGGAATCTTGGGAAGAGTCGCACCTTCATCAGCAAAGAATGATGTTTCTAGAGAGAGGTGATAAGCGGCAAACACTGCAAGTTGCAAAACACGCTTAATTTTCTTTAGTTCCTCTCGACAGGATCCTCTCAGTAGAACCTGCATAAGTTAAGGCACATTGCTTAGAAATATATAGCCATTTTAAGAGAGTGCAATGGTGATGGTGAATCTGCCACCCTCCCCCTACAATATACTTTTACGAATTGCCCATTGAAATTATCAATATTACATACTACCTCCATTTCATAATGTAAAGGTTTTGACTTTTTTGCTCGTAATGTTTGACCATTCGTCTTATTCAAAAAAAATTATGGATTTGCCATTTATTTTGTTTGTGAATTACTTTATTATCAAAAGTACTTTAAGCACAACTTATTATTTTTTATATTTGCTCAAAATTTTTGAATAAGAGGAATGGTCAAACATCGAAAGCAAAAAAGTTAAAACCCTTACATTATGAAACAGAGGGAGTAGTAGTTAATTTTACAATTTGAATGGTGCAAATGATTCCTAGTGCCCTTGTAAGAAAAATGATTCTTTTGAACAAGAATGATTCATTTTATCTGTACAAACGAGCATTTAACTAGTGTAAGAAAAGTTGAAAGAAGGTCGAATTAAAAAAGTAATAATGGAACTAGTACTACTATTGTGTATGATTGAATATACAAGCAAGGAGTTACTGATTTATGTTAGTGACATGAATCCAAACGAAATGTTTAGGGAATAGAAAATAAATTATTACCGTGCAACCTAAACGCCTTGGGCAGCCTTCAAAGAACATCAGGGTCTTCATTGACCTCCTGGTTGTCTGTTTTCCGGATGAGAATTCTGGGACTTTCTGCAACTTGAACAATTCGCATTGACCTAATCTTGCTGAAGCAATATTGTCAATTGACGAGGCAATTTGTGCTCCTGAGCATCTGGATATCCTCTCCAAAAGAGGTCTCTTAACATTCAGAACTAAAGAAATATGTTTTGGCAAGAGTTCCTGAGCATAGGATGAGACACTTTTCTCAACTAGCAGCACATTTGGCCGCCGAGACACAATCTTGGCAACAATTGCTCTCAAATGCTCCTTTTCCTGTATCAAAGGGCATTTCTTTCAGCAAACAAGAAACAAAAAATATATGCAACACAATTATTACCAAACACAAACCTGTTCAAGTATAGTATCAATGGATGCTAGTTTGTTTGTAACCTTCTGATACTCAAGTGCCCCCCCAACAATGAGCAAATTTGCATTCGCATGCTCAGAGACCATGCGTTTGTGTTTTACATTCTTAGAACAAACGACTCCTCTAACAAGATTGCTGCACAAAAGGAACACCCATCAGTTTCATATGATGAAAAGTACAAACATGTAAAACACAGTCAAATGACAAAGCTAAGAAAATACCTATCACTTGGATCCCCTGATGCTAAACATTTAACTTTCACATAATCAGTAGGATCCATGCTTCCACCTTTCTTGGTATCTGGTCTCACATAGCCAGCAGCTAGCCAAGCTAAGGATGACACTGTTTCAAGCCAACCTTTGGATCCATTGTCATTTTCCAGATCGATACATTCTCCCTTGAGCAATTGAGCCACAAGAGCCCGGAAATGCCCAAGTACAGCATTTTTCAGGCCCTCTTTGTGTGCTATGTCAGTGATTGTGTGAACATCAACTATTTTGTTAGTACTAAAGCTATCAAGAGCATGAAGCTTTCCGGAGTCTGCAGCCTCATCATCCTCGTCGTCGAATCCAAATAATCTCGACTCAGCATCATCACCCTCGTCTTCGGGTGGCGGTGGGAACCAAATATCAGCATCGAAATCAACAGGATAACGAGCCATGTCAACTCCACTCCTGTCCATGATGCTAACATTCAGCTTCGTGTCATAACCAAGAGAATCGAGGCTGAAGCGTTCGTTACTCCTGTATGTCGGCGACCCGTCATTCTGCGCTACCATCCAAGTCGGGCTTTCCAAAGGGCTTGGTGTGAACGACCTGGCGATCCCGTTAGGAGTATTGACACTAAGAGAGTCTGTATCTGAAAAGTCATGTAAGTAGGGGTCATTCCCTGGGGTGAAAAACTGAACCCCAGGTTCATCATCGTCCTCGCCATCACCTCGTCTGCATCCATGAAAAAAAAAACACCACAACAATTCAGCAAATATCAATCGATCAATTACAAACCAGCTGCTTACCAATATGAAACATCCATGAGAGTTATACCTGCATGTTGCATAATCCACTACACGGACCTACCTACACAGCTAAAGTAGCCATAGGTTGTATTACTAGCACCAACGGAGAGTTTAAGGCTTCGAAAGTGGTTAATTACTTAATAATTAAATCCTAACACCAAGCAATCTCAACCTCACTTTTACCTTTTCCTCCATAGCAAGTAAGAAAAAAAACTGAGAAACTCGTAGCGTAATTAGCACATGAAAGAGGAGAGGGCGATGGGGAATGGAAATGGAGTGGCGAGCACCCAACCTGACGGCGTGGCAGCGGAGCAGCTGCGGCGAGGAGATCTGCCGGCGCAGGGCGATGGCCCGCCTGCCCCCGGGCCTCGCGGGGAGCGGCGGCGTGTCCGTCATGGACGCCGCCCGCGACCTCG
>CM002486.1:13705480-13719122 GCA_000325765.3 Leersia perrieri
CCTCGCCGCCGCCGCCGCCGCCGCCGGCGATGAGGGATCTGAATTTCTGCACCGCCACCAACACCGAGAAATCCGCCACTCCCATCGCCGCCGAAATCGCCGCCGCCGCCGCCGCCGGCGATGAGGGATCTGAATTTCTGCACCGCCACCAACACCGAGAAATCCGCCACTCCCATCGCCGCCGAAATCGAAACTAAATCCTCTCCAACAAAAAAAAAAAAATCAAAACGTATTACGCCGCCGAGGCTAAAATCCCTCTCCGGCGACGACTGAACGGCGAGTGGTGTGTATCTACAAGCTAGTCTAGCCTAGTGAGTGCGAGGCATTCGGTGGATCAAATCAACCAATGCCGGATTCGTCAAGGAGCATATATAGGTCAGGTTGCCCGCCGTCGCGCGGTGCTACGGGCGATGCGGCGGAGGCTGCTACGGGCGATGCGGCGGAGGCTATCTTCGTGAGGAGAGGAGGAGGAGGCGGAGGAGAGCATCGTCGTCGTGAGAGAGAGAGAGAGAGCTTGGGAGAGCAGCAATGGCGGAAAGAAAAAGTGGGGGAAAGGTAGAGAGGGAGGGAAGGTGGCGGTGGAGAGGTTTTAATTGCGGAAGAAAGGACAACAATGGAATTTCTTCCAAAAGCTTTGACGAAACCAAAATTATTATTAGTATTATACACCACACATACGTACGCACACGTAATTATTATTAGTATTAGTTTTTTCTTTGTTTTTATTTTCAAACGTGTGCATATGATTAGCTGATTATTACTTCATAATTATATTGCTATCATTATGTGTTTTTGCCATAGTTTATAGTTTTAGATTGCAATAAATAAATTGGTATGATTTGTAAAATAAATGAATATGAAAGTCAAACGTTAAAGTCAATAATAAAGTATGGAATGCATACTCTCTCCGTTTGATAATATAAGAGTTTTAAATCCTTTTACGAGTGAATTTCACTTTGGGCCACCTTCTATTACGACCACCCATTAACCGATGTTTTCATTTTGAACCGGATAATCTTACCTATATTGCATTTTAAACTACCAAACTCTCTTATGAAGCATATAAATGATTTCGATTATGTCGCTCCTACTCTTAAATATACTCCTGTAAACGATTTCTTTATGCCAAATCAAATTTAGATGTGCAAAAGAGTTAACGGTAGTCTAGAATGTCATAAAGGCAAGATTACCCGGTCCAAAGTAAAAACATCAGTTAAAGGTGGTCCAAAGTGAAACAACGGTAATAAAAGAATATTCATCATACTTAAGTATGCAAATTTAATAAAAGATTAGCCATGATTTAAGTATTTTATAATAAAATAAATCAAAACAAATAATTAGTATTAACATAACTTTTTAATAAGACGGATATCAACGTTAAAAAAATAAAATTCTTATATTATAAAACAAAGTAATTGTAAATATTTAACCGGACCAAATACGAACGGTGAATAGAACGGATAGGTTGTCAGACAGGAGTTGAACATACTCCTACGAGTAAAATTAAGACCCTGACTAATGGAACAGTTGAGGAAAAATTATTTTAGTGTTTGGAACTTTCTGGTCAATGACTACTCACATCTCAGTCACAGCAGATTAAATATATACTTATCCACCGATTTGGTTGTTAATTTTTAACACAGAAAACATGTATACGTCCACAAACAGCCGTTCGTTCATTGGAACGCACATAAGCACACCCTATACCTCCAAAACTGGGTATATGTGCCGATATATTTTAGATGTATGCGTATATATCCAAATAGGAGCATAAAAGGTGTTCTTCATAGTTTTTTTTAGAGAATTATTTTTTTAAAAAGCAGTTCATCGGTTAACTTTGGCTATTACTGCCTCCGTTTCAAAATATATGACACAATCATCTTAAATACAAAGACCAATAAATATTTAATTGTATATTTACATAGTACAAACCAGCTAATAAATGTTATCTATTTTTGCTTTGCTTTAGTTTATTGTTTTGCAATGCATATACTTAATGTGTGTCTTAAATTTTATAAAACATAAGAAAAAAGTGGTTACGTCTTATATTTTAGAACGGATGGAGTAATAAAAAAATTTAAAAATAATCACGTAGAGCATAATATGTTGTTTTTTATTCAAAATAATACTAGAAACAAACATGGTAACATTTATCTTCTCGCATAACATAAACTTCAAGATCGGGAAACAAGAAAGGCAGTCTAGAATTACAGTTTAATCTTTTTTAAGTTTCTTAACTATCAGATTTTAGGTTTCAAAATGTGTACAAGACTGGTTTTATTTAGATTTTCTTAACTATTTGAATCACTAAAACAAAATGTAATATCATCTTACTTATGTGTCTGAAATTACTTGACTAATAAAGGTCTATTAGTGCAAATTGTATATTCCGATACATATTGCTGTTTTTTTTGTGGTGTTTTTAAATCGTATTGCGGCTGCCCACAGAAGTGGGGGCAACTGCCACCTCCACATACCTATATACTGACACTTAAAAAGGACTGTGTATACGTGTTAGGAATCGGGAGAAAATTCAATAAATATGAGTAGTTGACGCAAAGTATATATTACCAAAATCTCTAGAACCCATACCACTTGAGGATATGATGTATGGGTCCCATTATTTTTGGAGCCCATTTGTCAGTGTGCCGCAACTCAATCATGCTGGGTACACCAGTAGAAGGGATTTATAGTAACGAAGTATTTAATCGACCAATTAAGCCGAAAGTGGATGTGGTGTGTGTCATGGTCGGATAGTCGGAGGACCATGTCAATCTTCTGTGGTTAAATCATGGATTGTCGCCTAACGGGATGTGTGGTGTGAAGCGGCCAATTTTATTAGGGGTTAATAAAAAAACTCCTAACTTTTTTTTAAAAAAATGTATGCACTTGAAATCTTAAATCACTAATATATGTTATATAATACTCTAAAATATATGTTATATTATTAATATTAGGATAAGTACATGTTACAACTCTTATCTATTAGGTTGGTCAAAAATGACCTCTCAGCTACAAAACCGTACATTTACACCCGTTAACTATCAAAACCGGACAAAATAGTTGAGGGGTGTAAAATATCCGATTTTTATAGTTGAGGTGTCATTTTTAGAACAATCTAATAATTTAGGGTTGTAATATGGACTTATCCTATTAATATTTGATATGTAAAACTGGTATTAATTAGTTAATTTATCATTAAAAGCACTTTAATGTTGTTTTTTTTAAAAAAATATGATTAGAATAGTGTTTATGTTTGTTTAATTTCAGTCGAATTTTGGTAAGACTAGAAAACATAGGCCACTTCAATATTATACTCTGGGTTAATTTGAATTCAATCCTAATAGGCTAATACAACTTAGCCTTATCAAAATTAGTCATGCCAACATATGCTAAAGATTGAGAAGCCAAAATTACACGACTACACGAGATATACCAAATCTAGTCTAAAATTAATACAATAAATATGTGAATTTAAAATTTATTAGCCAGTAGCTAGAAATTAAACTATTTTTTTATGGAGTGAGTAATTTGGTATGAATGAAACTAAAACACACCAATCATTTGAGCCATTTTTTTATTCTTGCCCATATATAAAAATATAGCCTACATTTACAATTAGAATGAGTATGCCCTCCATCCAAAAATAAATTCCTTTTTACACAAGTCTGAACGTAGAAAAGTTGACTTACCATGTGGCCATGGACTCGCGCAATTTTACTTCTAGCAGTTAATTGCCCACATTTCTAGCAATCCATGAGTACAGTGGTCATCCAGAGCAGTCCATCAGTCACATTGACGCTTTGCACCGTTGCACCCAACCGATCGAGCTGAGTAATTGTAATTAAACCGATCTCTCTCTTTCCCAGTGCATGCACTGCACGGCACAAGAGGACGATCAAGGATAAATTTATTGCATTTCTCGAGTGACTTGCATGCTGCCCACATTAGTACGCCAGATTACGGTTTATTGCATCAGACTACGATTTATTGCATCGTACCAAGTTGACCCTGCCGACATTATTAGTGCTGAAGTTAATTAACCAGCGGTTGTTTGTCTCGTCATCACAAACTGGACGACTGGACACTAGAACCACTTTTTCCTTAACTGTACAGTCAAGTGAATGTGAACTATACTCATAAAAACATTACAGTCGTGCGCGTGTGCACCACAAATGCTAAGAAAAAAAAGAAAGTTCAAGGTCATTGGCTTATCGAATCATCGAAACACACTGTCCGCTCCACTTATGTAACGGCAAGAGATGAAAAAAAACAGTGCAGACAATTTCCTATAGCATTTTTTCTTTTTTTCCTGTGTGCACGTTTTCCAAACTACCGTACATTTTTTTTTTGCAAAAGAAAAGAGAATCTATACAAAAGTTTAAAAATTCAAAATAAGCCATTTTCAAGTTTAAAATAGCCAATACTCAATTAATTATGTGCTAATGATGTTTTTTATTTTGTGTGTGGTATTTTTTTTTAGCCTTTTGCCAATCCATACCAAACGAACACGCCCCTAAAATCCATAGAATCGCTTGGAGGCTCCGTATGATTGCTCGGGCCCATCTTTTTGAATTAAGAGAGGATAAATGCTGATATATAATTCAGTTGATGGATTTTATGCATAGGGATGAATGTTATATGTATTATAAATTCTAAAGAAATAAGTAATAATAAGATGAGTACTATACATAATGTTGTTGTAGAAAATTTTTAAATCATAATTTTAATACTGTGGCACATAAAACACAGAAAAGTAATCGACGACCAATTATCCAAAATAAACTTGTTGAGGCAGACAAATGAAAAGCAAATATGTCTTTCAGAATCTTACTGGGAGACCATTATTCCAATAAAAAATACTCCACACCTTTTATATTCAACTAATAATTTTGAGTTTTTTGTTATGGGAGTATTCTAATTCAAACAATATGAAAATAAAATTTGAAGCACGACTCATGCTGCGATACCTCTGTACAAAAGCAATTAGAAGAGTCACAAATATGGACCGAGTTCTCTAAAATTGAATTGGTATATTTAACACTACAATTTATTTGTGGTAAAATTTAATTTGGAAGTGTTGTGTTATCTTAACTTCGTTAGTACGAGATGAGCATTTCGCATCTCACAATTAAAATTGACCAAATAAAAAAACCACCGGCAAATTAAGATCGTCCCCATTATAGTTTGAACGAGGTCAGTTTTGGTAATAAGCTGTAAAAATGTTGTTAGTAGTAAAATGTACTGACTTCATTATTACACTTTTTTTGCTCCATTCATGTTTATTTACGGACAATTTTAATAGGAGTTGACCACTGATTTCTCAATAAACGACCCGTTCGATGATCTGGGGGAAGGTCCTTAGGAAGCTTCTTACGGTTTGACCATAAAATAGGCTATTTTTCTTTTCATAAAAGAGCTAGGGCCTTTTCAAATTGTCCTCTGCGAGTTCTTCGAGCCACTTGATCGATACAGCGCAGCACACATTTTTATGAGGCGTGGCGTGCCAATTTAGCATACTCGCTTATTAAACTAAATTTTACTAAAAAGGAGGAAAAATACTAGGTTTATAGTTTTATACTTGGGTCGTATAGTTTGTTTGTATATTCTCGAGGTCAAATTTTAGTTCTTGAAAGATGCAGCGTGCCTTGCATGCATGAAGCCGCGTTAGCTAGCTGAAAAGACCCAAAATACTCAAATTTTATTCGCTGGACAGCTATATTGGATTATTCAACTTCTGATTTTGTCCTCATTACATGAATTATGAATATTCTGACCGGAGAATACCAAATTCTCTTTTCATCAAACGGATAAGGGAATGATCGCGTGTTCTACCCATGTCATCACTAGCAATTATTAATTAATTAATTCTTTAAATGTTCATGATAGAAACGAGTCTTTCTATTGGGCAGTTGGTGAATAATCCTAGCCGTGCAGGAATTGCACTCAATAATGAAACTAATTGATTCAAATTTGGGTGATGATTTAATTTGTTGTCTATATATTTATATACACAACCATTTTTTCTATGTTCTAAAATATAAGACGCAAATTAATTACACTGCTACATGCATTGACAAAACAATAAACTAAAGCAAAAATAAATAGTATGCATTGACTGGTTTGTACTAAGTAAAATGTATGATTAAATGTTCCTTGTAGATAAGATGGTTATCACTTATATTTTAGAATAAATGTAGAAAGATTTAGGTACCTGCCCAGAGCAACGCAAAGGCCAAAAATAATATAGCATGTGAAATTGCATGCTTTCGCTGCATGATTAATTTTGTTTGTTGAAGATCAAAGATCACATTTAAATAAAAATATATAGGGGAATCAGCGGCAAGTGCAACAAGGACATCAGCGACGAAAAGATTAGTATTAGCAGGTTGTGTTTAGAGAATGTGAGCATGTGTTAGGAGGAAAGTGTGGGACCACTTTTGATTCGATGCACGAGTACCATTTTCCTTCCTCAAAAGTGTGGAAATTTAAATACAATTAACCGCTATTTTCAAGCTTTTTTCTTATGACTTGTATGGTTATATTACTCTTTTTTCATTGAAATAGTATTATCATATCTGATTATCATCAACATTCATTTGGTGCATATTACTCCACTTTTATATATCTGACTATTAGTCTACTACGCTCTCCTTTTGATCACTAATTACTCTTATTAGATGGTTAGACCATGGTGAATTTTATTTAAGATAACATATAATTTTATATTATGCCATATTTTAGATATTTGTATTTTGTAATGAAAACACAAGAGGTTAAAGTTTAAGGATGAATAGATCCACTGTCGGTTGTTTAAATAGGAGGATTTTTTTTTCGACTATACACGTTGAAAGGGAAATTGTTGAAAAAGATATTTCAACCAGGACGATCTCTAGTCTCGGATGCGTATCCCCGGTTTGCTAACAAGGACACAGAAGAGGTTGTAAACCAGTGCTAAAAAGCCTTTCTCCAGTAGTGATCAGGGCCTGTATACGCTACTATTTAAACAAGAAGGCTGGAGGTAGTTGCGTTGAGCAAATCATCAGGCATATCTTCCCCTCGATCAAATTTGAAGAATCTAACACATGTGGTTTAGTTAATTTTGAATGTCACAGAGTATACGGACGTAGACATATCATCTTGTCTCATTAGCAACATTATGTATCACGTGCACATTTATCTTTACCATGTCATGCCTACATCGATATTGTTGTCCGTCCTAGTTTCCGTAGATTTTTGTCGGATGACCTCTTCAGTCACACCGCCATATTGGTAGCATAGTAGAAGTAATTTGTGCAAAAGAAGACGTGTACGTGTCTTGCCAGATATTATTGCAACCAAAAAGGAAAAATGGGTGGCCACTAATGTTTGGAAAATGAAAATGACAAGGTCAATATGGCGAAACTGTACAGTGTATCCAACCCATCCTGCTAGTGCTTGGTCCAAACGATCATCCTCTCCAGGCTGACTACGTACAAGAAAAAGGCAGAGAAGATGCCATCGATCGGCGGCGGCGCAAGAGGCCAAGTTTTTGCCTGCATCAAAAGCTGATGGCTTTCCACCGGCCGCGACCAGCAAGCAGCGGCTAGCTGCTGCTGCCTTTTTTGTCTTGCAGCAGAGCAGTATCATCACCTCATCTCCTGGCCGGTGGCACGACGGCCAACTGCTCGCCTCGCCTGTAAATTACGCCACCCCGCACTGTTCTTTCGGTTTTGGGGTTGCGTACCCGTGTATAATTTTTTCCCTCGCTTTAACTAAACTATCCGAGGGCTACGTCGGTTGCTATAGAGACCTACTAGACATCTGATGCAACGGACTGGTGCTCCAGAGATACCAGAATTTTTACCCCGGATACCGGACCTAGTATCCAGGTCTGGTATCCTTGTCTGGTACCCCATTACAACAATAAAAGGGGTACCTTTTTTCTCCATCTCTCCGACTGTCGTCGAGCCGCCGGCCCGTCGCCCTTCCCCAGCTACGCCGCCCTCATCACCCTCTATCGAGGCGGCGGCGCCATCAGATCTGGGCCACCGTTGCCGTCGCCGTCGAAGTCATCATCGAGGGAGCTCGGGGGAGGGGGGAGCGTCACCGCGGGGGTGCTGCCGGGCGCACGGTCGATCGGCGCAGTGGCGCGGGGCGCAGGGAGGAAGACAACGGGATAGATTTGTTCCGACGGGTGCCTGTCCCGTAGTCTTTCTCAATATACATAATTATAATTATAAACTAATTTATGATAAAATATAATGGTACAAGAAACTACATAAAAAAATTCTGAAATCAACTTTTAAAATTACTTCCTCTAGTTTTATTGTTTGATGTTGGTTAGCTCAAAAATGAGCTAGCCAACATCAAACATTTTGTGGTGGGAGGGAGTAAATTTGAAAATCTAAATTTTGGCTTTGGCTCATAATTTGCAAAAAAAAAAAACATGAGCCTGATTAAAACAAATAGCCGGAACTTTTTCTATTATCTTGAAATGGAGCCAAATTTAACATGAGGAAATGTCAAAAAAAAAAAAACTTGAGTGGACCCATACTCACCTCAAAGGTAAAGAAGGGATCACCTTGATGTATTTAACATCTTTTTAACGTATCTATTGTTCCAAATTCGGACTTATGATATCCTCTCTGTCCTAAATGAGATAAAATTCAAATAAAAAACTCCCTACTTTAGTTGTCATTTTGGTTAATAATTTTTTCAAAAATACTTGTAACTTTGGTATCTTTTGTCACATCAATTAAATCCAATTTATTTTTAATTTCTATCTTATTCATAACTACCCGCCTACTTTTGTCATATACAACTAAATACCCTCTTTGTCCAAAAATATAATATTTATGGTTGAATATGGCTAACCCTAGGGCAACAAATTTGACAGATGTTATATTCAGATTTGTCGTAATTAGTTTTAGTCACATTTTCTCTAAAATACTTTCTTTTTGGATGAAGTAAGAAACCTAGGATTTTTTTTTTCAAAACCTTAATACTTGTTAAGCAATTCAAAACAACACCTATGTTAGGATGTGATAGTACAGATGTCGAGTAGTTTATTTTGAGACAATGTCTTGTAGTACCGATAAACCTTTTTAAATTTTTTTTGGAGACATCTATGTTCAAAGTCCACGCGTGTCCACTTCAAGTTAGTACTATTAAGGCCTGTTTGAAACAGACAGTGCAAATGAAATATTTTGGACACACAAAACGAGAAAGATCATTAGTACATTATTAATTATATATTAACTGTTGAAAATTAGAAAAATAGATTCATATGAAATTTAAAAATAAGAAATTTTTATATAAACTTTATTTGCAAAAAACACACGGATAATCATTTTGTAAAGTGTGCTAACGGAAAACGAGGTAAAAAAAACCTTCAATCAAACGAGGCCTAGGTAGTACTGATTAACACTAGTACTGCATGATTATATGATTATTTCCCTTCTCCTAGATTAGATGTTCATGTTCTCTGAGAATCCCAACAGCAAGGCATGGCAGGCATGCCGTGATCCAGTCAGATCCCAAGCTTTACAGCTCGATCTCCTCACCAAAATCTCCTCTCTCGAGCATGATCTTTTTCAGTTTTCACGGTACTTTTCACAGTACTTGCTATCAATCTCTCCCTGGCTGGCGAGCATGGATCCACGATATTTTTCACAGTGCTTTGCTATCAATCTCCTCAAGTGGAGTATCACTCAGTTAATCATGCATCCATGTTTCCCTCTCTGACAGTCTCTACACTACACACGCACACCGGGCAGCTGGTACAATAAATCACCGCTCACTCACAGTGCCCATCCTGTCAGAATTAATGAAAAATCCAGATCCTTCAAGTGGGCCCTACATGGCCTCCTAGTCAGATCGCAATTCAGCAATTCAGCATCACCGGCATGAAAAAGCCTCTTTCCATGAGAGGGACAAGTATATGAATGGATACAGTTTGGTTTAATTGGTTTAGGTTCTCCGTGTTCTCCGTTCTCCCTTATCTACTCGTCCACAATAATACTTCCCCTCCGGTCATAGATGTTCAGATATTCAGTGTTTTAGATCAAACCTATGACCATCAACAATTTTTCAAATGCTTATTTGAAACAAATAGTATTTATAAATTTGTCAGGGAGAGTACCGCCATGATATAAAATTAAGAGCTTCCACCGGTAATGTTATTTCTACGAGCGATCTTTATCCTTGATTTGTTATTTTACTATCAGTAGAAAAGTTATTCTACTATCGGTAGTTATCAGTCTAAACCGTTTATGTTTTACAATCTAACAATCATATTTAGTTATACTATCAGTAGAACTAATAAATCAATGATTAAAATCGCTTCTACTGTGGAGAGCATCGCAGAGAAGCTCTAAAATTGATGGTTGGAATTTCAAAATTTTAACTAAATTTTATCCTAAAAGATTTATATTTATAACCGGAGGAAGTTACCCCTATTCGACTACCAGTTATATATCAATCTGTAGTGTTAGTAGGGATCACCGTAAAACTCATCGTTATCACTGTATGCTAGTTATGCACTCTCACCACCACACAGTACATATACTGATATACCTTTGGTTGGATAGTTGGACGGATGCACTGTCCATACAAGTAGCCACTGCATCATGTTTCATGAGCTGCAGGAAACCAGATTGAGCCATGCATTGAACTTGAGCCATTTATGGCGTGATGCTTAAGTTCAATCAACTGTGTGATTGGAATTGTTTTGGGAGATAGTTTTCACTGCCAGTAGTGCTGGAGCATGGGTGATGCTGAACTGTTGATATTAACTTGTGCCCTAAGTGTAGGGTTACTTGGTGGATTATTTGAATCAATTTTATCAGGTTGCCTGAGTTGTCAGGATCATCTAGGGCCATATCTTTACTTCTTGGGGGCAGGGTCACTTCAACCCATATTGTGGATATGTCATGGTCATCAAGTGTGAACTTATTTTATATATTAGGCCTCAAACAATGTTCCTGGATTAGACATATGGATAACTCTGTGCTTTGTCATTTTCGTTGAATTCAGGATATGATCAATTTGTTGTGGAAATAAATTCTTTTTGCCAACCTTGTGTGGTGCAATGTTTGTCAAGAAATGATTTTGCATCCGAATGCTGGCATTGGGTATCGGATTTTGTATGATCTGAGCCTCTGAGGACTTATAGAGCATATTGGCAAGTTGAAGAATATAGCATTTCAACTTGAGAATAACATGTAAATTCCTATTCCAGTTCAGGTTTGTGGTAATGCCAGGATTTGGCCTGTGTGAGAGGGCAGCAAAAGCCTGGATTCGATCTGTAACCAGTACAGCAAGTTGATGCATGCTCACCTTTTTAATCTCAGATCAGCAAGTGGTTTAAGAGCACTTTATCTTGGTACGGTTCATTTTCACAGTACAAGAGTGCTAACTAACAAAGTGTGCATAGAGTTAAGATTCAGGGTAAGAAAAATTTAAGCATTTGACCTGAAGGATAAACTAGCCAGATTGAGTGCCTTCTACTTTCCCTTTGCAGCTTTGCTGTGCATTGTCAGCAGCAAGAAAAAGTGTAAATGTGAGTGGCTGCAAATCTCCAATGAATAAAACTACACTGTGCCCCGCAAAAAAAAAAAAAAACTATACTGTGAGAAATGAGAAAATTAAATGTGCTTCTTGCATCCTAATTTGGCAGGTGCTCAATTTATTTTAGTCCAATCAAACCGGCAAATAAGCATGCACAATATGTACAGAACATCAGGTGCCATCTTAAAAAAGATCAAAAGAAGTTAGGTACACATTATGTCACTAAGAAAACAATGTTATCTAGGGAGCTAATATATATCATACATGTTTGAACAAGAAAGAAAATGACAAGGCGATGAGGTGTTCGAAAAAGGAGGAGCAAACAGTGCTATGTAGCCATTCAGAGATTCTATGGCCAAAACCTGGAGGAGACAACAGTACATCACCCCCCATCTGCTAGCTAGCTTTTCATAGAAAAACAAGATCACATTAAACTATGATCTACAGTCATCTCAAATGAGATAATTTATCTTCAGAAGCAATATGGATCAGCAGTGCTCTAGTCTCACCTTTTCTTATGAAAAAAAAAGCACCTAGTCACATCACAATTCACAAGTCATGCCAGACATGGTCCATTTTAGGTTTACATGTAATGTTCAGAAGTACAATTAAGATCATGATTACTTGACCCTGAAACACTATATATGCACGTCTTATTGTACAACTGAGAAAAGATGAAGAGCTCTACAAATGTACAGGTGTAAAACTTTCTGCTTCCCTTGGCGCATAAAACTGAGACACTGAACTACTGAAGCAATCTAAAGGAAACTTTGGAAAGAAAATGTTGGCAGATAGCAAAATGGTTGCCCATACCTTTATACAGCCATTGTCAAAGTTGTGGGTTTCCATTAGGGTTCATGTCAAGAAAAATGAAAAGCAACTTTTGTTTTTCGACACGATGAATCGCTATCAGAAGAAGCTTAGTAGTACTACCTAGAAACATACAAGTCATAAGAAATGATGGAAGCAAGGAATCTTCTGATTGTGTGATGACAACATGTGCTTCTGAAAGATCACACAAGGCTAGATGGTGGGAGGAGCTGTATCTTCCAATGTTGGTCTCAATTATTCCTGGAAAAGTGGTGGAAGAGACAACAAAGGATGAAGCAAAAAAAAAGAAGAAGATGCTGTGGTATTGCTACCTTGATTAGCTTTTTCTACATGATGATTTAATCATGGGTAGTGTTAATCCGATGTAGGAAGAATGTTCGGATTCCTTAGTGGCCAAGATACTTGTGATTCAGTAAAGTAGACGAGCTTTTTTTTTGTTTCTCTGTAAGGTTACTTGAGATCTTGGCAAGAACTTTCTTGTGACTTGTGATTGGCACCTGTTGCCTGAGAGTAGGAGTAGCTCTGTTGTTGGCTTGCTGGATGAGCTTGAAGAAATTATTCAATGGTTGGTTAATACCAGGTACTTTTGTACAATGTTTGGTGCCCCCATTTCACTCTGTGTGTGTGTGTGTTTATATCAGTTGGCAGCTTTAAAAAACATCTTTGCAGTATAATTAAGTTTGCTATGATACGAGATCTAATCCCAATGCCTATGTTTGTTCAAATGTACGTAATTCGTGCGCTAGAAGTTGAATAGGATGATTTATTGTGAAACTGATTTTGACAAAAAAACAAACAAATTTGTCCAGTTAGATTGCAGCTTTAGTGGGCTACAATTTGTACATTAGCTATTTAGGGGTTAGCTATATGGGCCTCAAGTCTCAACATAGGACAAATGGGCCAACAGGGGATGGATCACATTGATCCCAGCAATTAGTTGATCATCTGGAACGTATTACTGGTATTTATTATTGAGTAACTTTCTTTTTGAAAAGAATTATTGAGTAACTTTCTTTTTGAAAAGAACTCATGCGTAGGAGTCAAAAAGTTAGTAGATGAAAAAATTAGGTAACCTAAACTATATGAGAAAATCGTGCCTACGTCCCCGACCGAGCGGCGTCGCGCATCTCCTTCCGCCGCCGCCACCACCGGAGAGGGCCGCGCACCGCCGCTGCTCCGCGCTCCTTCCGTCGTCGCCATCGCTGCTCCGCCTCCTTCCATCGTCGTCGCCGCTGCTTCGCGCTCCTTTCGCCGCCGCCAG
>CM002486.1:13719222-13742460 GCA_000325765.3 Leersia perrieri
CCGGCGACACGGCCCAGGGGGCGGCCAGATCTGGACCGGCGTCGCCGTCGACGTCGAAGCGCTGCCTTGATGTGGCGACGGGGGCGGCTCGGCCGGGGGGGGTGCAGATCTTGGCGATGGGCCGGTGGCGGTCCGACGGCTCGACGGCGACAGGTAACGGACGGTGGCCGGCGACGGCAATCGGAGAGGTAGAAGATGACAGGTACCATCTCTATACCTAGATGGCATCCGGGGTATCAGATCTGATACCGGGGTAAAAAAAATCCGATACCCAAGATACCAAAAAATCTGGTTCCCCCGATCTAAAACCGTGAAACTTTGGAAACAGTTATTCACATAAAACTGAAACCGATTGCAGAAAAGAGCCCATATTCCCATAAAACTGAAGACCAACCACAACAACAATCTTAGCCCACATTGGCCAACCGACGATCCAACCGTCAAATCGATCTGCAATTAATCCATCATAGCTTCGGCAGACATGGTGATGCCAGCCCACAATTTCATATGACAGTTTTGATATTCTAGTTCACCCGTTTTTCAATTTAAGAAGAAAACTTTAAGGCCACAATTGAAGGTTTAAATGAAATTGAGTTGATACTTAAAAAATTGAGTTGAAGTTTTATATGAAAATGCTATTAAAAGAAGGAAAAAGCACACGCTTGGGACATAGTTGCGTGAATTAGTAATTCCGACTTCTCTTACTTAGGTTGTAATAAAGGAAGGACTAAGGTCCTGGAGCCTAAGAGCATGCACAATGTTGCATTTAGAGGGAATACTATATATAGGAGAGAGAAAAGGCTAGACCGACGCTACACATAGCAAAGAGTTTTTAGTTGGTTTTATGGAAGAACAAGTCATAGTGCCTATTTTTATATAGGAGAGAGAATGCCTGTGACCTACATGTCAGTACACCCACCTCATATTGCTGCTCTTGAATTCATTTTTTTAACTATGGTCGGTCCCACCATAGCACCTTTTGGCAATCCTATACTCTGCAGGATTTCTCACAAGATGCCTTTCCTGCTGTGGCGTCCAGACATAGTTTCTTTTCTTTGAAAATATATTAGCCATGCTCTAATGACCAAGTGCCTTCATAAATTTGGGTTAATGTGGCAAATCGAGAAAATGGTCCATGAAACAAAGAAACCTAATGGGTTGTGGGTGTCTAATGCTTAGGGCATGACTAGTAGTATGACACTGTCGTCTGTGAGATAATATAATATGAGATTTTTTATTGATGTGGAGGTGAAGAAAAGTGCCATCAGTTAATTACCAGATGATCTAGTGGACGGGGCTTGAGGGTTGTCGGTTCGTTTCCTCCACCATAATGGCGAGAAGAGGAAAGGACACTGCAACAATGAGGGAGAGGCATGTGTGTGGTGGAAGTGTAGGAGAGGCTGGCACTGTTTTTGGAAAGAGGTCCTTTGACAAGAGAGTGGCTTGCGGAGTTGGGGAAAGATGGCGGCCAGCAATAGACTAAGAGTGAGGAGAAAGATATGGAGAGAGACTATTGCTTGCACTGTGAAGGACTATTAGTTCGACTTAAAGATCTCCCCGTCTCGGCTGGCTCAGTTTAGTCATGGGTCATTTGAAGAACCAACATCTATACTCCCTCCATTTTATATTATAAGGGTTTTGACTTTTTTGTTTGTAACGTTTGACCATTTGTTTTATTTAAAAAATTATAAAAGTGTTGTTTGCAATGTTTGACCATTCGTCTTATTCAAAAAATTATAAAAGTATCATATATTTTGTTTGTGACTTGCTTTATTACTATTATCAAAAGTATTTTAAACACAACTTTATTATTTTTTATATTTACACTCAATTTTTAAATAAAACGAATTGTCAAACATTGCAAAGGAAAAAGTCAAAACCTTCCATTATGAAATGGAGATAGTATCATATATTTCTAGTGTCATATGCAGAAAAGAATCAAATTGATGTTATTAGCGTTGGTTTTTAAAATGTACTATTACTGATACATCGATGCTTTTTTTTTATGAACCGATAAGAGGGCATGACAATTTCCGGGTTTTTGATAACATGCACTATGGTGGTACGAGGGTGGCATTTTGTACTAGTGAACGGTTAATCATTCAGTTTGTTTTTAACAAAGGGAGTAGTATTATATTACACTATTACTTCTGAATTGACGTGACGAAAGCATATAACAAATTTGGATGTTGGTAGACAACATAGGAAAAACATAATCCTTAAAAAAAGCATATAACAATCGTGCAAAATCTTGCTCGCCACCAATAAAATTAACTAGCAATTAATCCTACTAACCAACCGTGCTTGGTCCCCATGTGACATGTCATCTTCATCACAAATGCATCTTGCCAACATCAAGACCAACTGTGCTAGTGTACGTATCACAAATGTACTTCATGCCAACATCATCGATGACGTTCACCAACTTATAATCCAATTAAGGTATAAATCAAGAGGTTAAGATTCAATTAGCAAATTGCATCGCATCACCAACCACGTAGTGCTACTAACGTGAGAAAGAAGAAGAGCTAAGTTTCTCTACGATGTTGACGTGGCATGCATGGAAAGGTCAATTATCATAGAATCTCACACGTGCTAGCTACAGACAACCAGGCAATGATTAATATGACGATAGCTAATCAATGACATTTGAACTTGGAACCGGATGCGACTAATTAGTCAGACAATTTCTTATTGTCGTCTTCAAATGCAATTCTCAAAAAAAATCTTCAACCCAAGAATAGAGCCTTTGGAATTCGGAATAACAAAGAAAAATAGAAACCGAGTAATGAAATAATCTGCCACTATGTTTTATTTAAAAGTAGGAGAAAAATTCACCGGTCGTCATGTGCCATTACTTCGCGAGAGGTCAACAAAATCAGGGGTTGGAGATAAGTAAGAGAGGAGAAGGGTTCACCTTCCCTCCCATCATCCCCTTCCCTCTCCCTAGCGATAGTACGATAACTACGAGAAATTCACTAAATTTTTGCAAATTTTGAACGAATTTGGATAAATTTTATTGGTTACCGCGGTACCATGCCGCGGTAAGGGACGGTTACCGTGGTAATCGCGTGGTATCCGTGACGGAAGGTGAACTTGGAGAGAAGTCGCGTTCTTTGTGTTCTGAGTTCTACACTGTACGGTAATTTGATTTAACACGTACTGAAGGAGTGAAGGGTAGTTTGATCTATTTTGCCAACATCCTAAACATGCCGGAAATGGATTTAGCGTATGCACAACCTTGTTTTTGTTTTTTTGAGTTCAATGCACAACCTTGTTTTGTTTCTTACATTGTAAAGAGTTATGTTTTTTTTCTCTTTAAAAATATACAATATTGACAAAGTTTTTTCTTCGTAATGTGTATATTGAATTTGACCTTACATATTTGTAAAGAGCAAGCACACATGCCATCGAGGGCTTAACATATCAAGTTCATGTTGTATACTTCTTTTATTTCTTTCTGCACTTGCATTCAAAACCTGACACATTTAGCCCTTAACTTAACCCCCATCTTCCCTAACAACATCCACTTCTCTCTTCAAATTGGATCCATGCCATTATAAAAATGACAAATAAAATTGTATTATTACAAATACTAAACAAGGTGTTTCGTAAAATTTAAACCGTTCCATTACGTACTTCAAGGGTGTCCTTAGACTAGTTTTTCTGCTAACAGTATTTTTCCGTGAGGAACAAACCTCAAATCTGCCAAAAATCCATAGGTTAGGCCGGATAAAACCAGTCCTTTTTCAGGAAAAGAATCAAACCATGCCGTATTTTTCATACGGACCAAAATGTCTTGTTGTTTCTTCCTCTGATTTCATTGTCTGGGGCACCATTTCATACAAACTAGTTTCGTGCGAAGGAACGACAAGGGAATTTTGGTTTATATGAAAATACACGGCAAAAAAACTGTCTAAAGGACACCCCAGCATACATAATGGATCATAGTTAAAAAATTTCAACATATCACGGGCACTCACCCCAATTTCACCCTTTGAAATGGTAGATTAATTTTCAAAAGAACACTTTCATAATGGCAAATCTAAATTTTAAAATATCCACTTCTCGTAAGGGTAGTGTTACCTATCGAGCATGAATACTCGGTCATCCACTAGAACAACAGACTATCATTTTTTTAAAACAGAAATATAACTTTCGGCCCTTGCACCAACTAAGAATTCACGCAACTATATCTATAGTCACGAAGATTAAAACCTTAGTGTGTGGATTCATGCAACCAGAACTTCACCAGTATTGCTAGCTGTAACTATTATTCATGCCTCCAAAGAACCCTAAATAAAGGTCTTATCTTTACACAGTCAAAATCCATATGAAAGCAACAAGCTGCGCACTAGAAAAAGGATAACATCAGTACCAGAAGAAAGAAAGAAAGATCCACACTAACCAGACAATGATATGTACACCGAGCAGTCCATGATCACACACACCACAACACTTTAGTATTTGTTCCTTTTTTCCCTTTCCCTACACACCAAAAGTCAATCACCAGCATCCAACTAATTCTAAGCCGTTCTGACGGGACATGAAATCAGATATTCAGATAAGGCTAGCTGCAGATGACAATTAAGTACAGGTCTGGAGAGACAGGAAGCCATTAATCTTCACATTGCAGCTTCTCGTGTCATTCATCTCCCAACCTGAATAAAATCTCTTACTACCTCCGATGCTTCCATCCATCTGCATTGCTGTGCTGATCACAAGAAATTCAGAAGCCGATTATCTCGTCAGGCACGTCCGTCACAAACCTCGCCTTCTTCTGCAAAAAGAACCAAGACAAGAAATTAAGCAAAATTCAGAACGAATACATTCAGAAAGATTCAAGGCATGTAAACATTCCACATCATCTGCTTCTGCTGCGGGAAATTAAGTGTTTCAGTTTGGTGTCTTGACTAATTAACTAGACAAGGACGCATGGCTTTGTGGTGTTTGCTGCTTTTGCAGTTGTGCTTGAATCAGAAGCTATCCAGATTTCGACCCCTTTCTGACCGAAAGTGAACGGCCATGATTGTGTCATGCAGGACAGAAACGACTAACTGCACCGTTGATCGATTCGACGGCCTAACTGACACAATGCCGGCGATGCACTGATTTCTTGAGAATAACTGATGACCAGTTCAGATATATTTACGTGTGGAGAGCACAAAACAAGTTCAGACTCAATTTCCAAAAGAATAAATTCAGCCATTGGACTGAACTCTGATGTTTAGAAGTCCATTGGACTGCAAAGTAACTTAGGTTAGTTCCATCAACTTCATAATTAAACATGGTAGGCCAAGACCTGTCCCTATAAATTAAGTATCAGCATGAGATTAACTATTAATCACTGTTCTAATTTATTCTTTAACGATACTGTACACAATTGACATTGGAGATTGCATTGACAGCTTCCACGTAGCTACCTACTACATGAAGTCCACTCTCGCAATTAAAACTGTCGTTAGAAAACCAACACGAACATATTTTGTCTCGATCGATTCGCGTAGACATCTTGGTTCAACAGTTTCAGTCTAATCAAGTGCCAGAATCTAAGCACGTGAAGGTAGTTGTATTAGTGCTGCAAGACGTACTTGCTCATTTGACCCGATCAAATTACTCTTACTAGCTACTCCTCTACATGCAAGTTTACCTATTTAAAGCAAAGCTAAGTTGACCCATGCCATGGTGACCTTTCTTTAATTAATAGGAATAAGCATTTGATCAGTGAAGATGTACAATGAAGTTCATAATCTCCACATGCATTATAATTCATTGATTATGTCCTAGTAGCAAGAAATACACATATGTAGTCAACCATGCTTTACCAACATGGTCTATTTTCTCGCATCAGCTTGATCTTTTGGATGAAATGGTTAACACATGAAAAACTTAATACTAGGTATACCGACCAATATAATAAAGACACTACACCTGCAAGATTACAAACTAGCTAGTACCATACCATTCTGATCCCCTGAAATTCAACAGCCAATATCCTGAAAAGGACTAGACTTGCTCCTCTTAACTTTGGGGGTTGGAGATCCTGATCAATATATATGACACCTCCAATTATATTCAAGCCTCCTTTAAGTGCTACACCAAACTTGTTCACACAATATATGCTGCTAACTAACTAACCAATTAAGCTTGCACATGGTCCATGCCACATAGGCATGTCCCCTTCATCCATCACATGGATGGACACATCAACCCAACTATTCTAGGTCACCATGCACATCTCTTTTAACTTTGTTTCCCTGTTCATGAGACCATATTTCAAACAGGTGAAGGGAGTAGGCAACTATAACAAGAAAGCAATTCATTCACTTGCACAGTAGTTGCACCACCAAAACCATGTGAAGGAGTAGTGAACTTCTGACACAAGTGGATTTGGCTTGTGGAAGTCAACGAATCATGGACAGCTCATTGCTAATTGTTGAAAAGTTTATTTGCAAACGAGATTTCTTTCAATAATGGTATAGGAGTATTGATGTACATTTCCGACCTCTGTATCATGTGCTTATGATTTTTTTTTCGTAGAAAATCGATTAAAAACTCGGCCACTATATATATCCACATGCATGGATGTACATAGCCCCAATTATATGCATATGAATAAATAGGAAGAAAGCCTAACGCTTAGTTTTCTTTACATAGTTACTGGATCGTTGAAATGGATTACCTGCTCCACGCTAATACATTTTATAAGTATTTATCAAAATATTTAATTTAATCTTATAATCCACTTAACAGTCCGTTTAACCTCCTACTTCGAAATAAGCCTAAAAGGCGGGACATATGACGCCAAGTAATCGTCACGACGCCACCCTTTTGAAAGCACACAAATTATATTGTTTTCTAGTATATGGCTGCTCCGATACATCTTGTAACTAGTATTTGCTATTAATACCACTTTGAAACGGATGACTGAACGGACTAAGGATAACTGCTTTTTTGGGATAAATTAATTATTATGCAGGCCTAATATGTACTCCAGTGTTTTAGAACAAGTTAACTAAGCAAGCAAATACATAATTTTTTTAAATAAATTATACTTCCGGGCACATGGTACAGATAATCTGCATTTATTTTTTGAACTTAGCTGAAGCTTGCAGGTTTCAATCTGAAAGTTCCCAGCCAGCTAGGTTGGACAGTTGAATGTCAAATTTTGATGCCAAAGATTTTTCAAGTCGAATGTTCTTCTTACTGGTAAGTTTACTGATGAACGTTTAACTTACTTCAAGTCCTAATTTATAAACTTGTTGATTATTTAATTACTGCATTGCAATTTTTCTCCCAAAAAAAAATTACTGCCATTTTTGCAGTTTGAATTGGAAGCAGAGAAAACAGAGCAAAAGCATAACAAAAACAGAGAATAATTAGTTGCTTTCTGTCTCTTACCTGATTCTTCTCGGTGCCCTTCTTCTTCTTCTTCTCCGCCGAGACGAGCGCCGCCGGCGGCAGCTGCATCGGCGGCCGGAGCACGGGCGTCGCCGGCGCCGACAAGCACCGATCCCTCTCCACGCAGAGCTGCATGATCTTCTCCGCCGCCTCCCCCGCGTCACGGCTCTCCTTCACCAGCCTCGCCACCTCCGCCTTGGGCAGCCTCACCCTCAGCCTCACCCCTCCCCCTTCCCCTCCGGCGATCTCCACCCCCTTCGCCGCCGGCGACGAATTCACCATCGCCGCCACGTCCGACGCCGACCTCCGCGACAGCATCATGCTCTCCAGCCTCTCCCCCGCCCCGCCGCCGACCAATTGCCCCGACCACGTCCTCCTCGGCACGCGCCCGCCGCCGCCGGCGAGACGGGGGAGGTGGACGAGGAAGTAGAGCTTGCCGGGCTTGAGGGGGGAGTCGGGGTCGAGGGGGCGCGCGCGGAGGCCGAGGCGGCGGACGTCGTCGGACTCGAGGAGGTGGAAGCCGGGGCCGCGGCCGAGGTCGCGGAGCGCGGCGGCGGCGGACGCCGGCGGCCTGTACTTGTAGGTGGTGCCGTCCACCGTCATCACCCTCGCCGTCCGCCGCCGGCCGCCGGCGATCGCGTTCCCCATTCCGATTAATTGGGTTTGATTCGATGACGTCACCCTCCGAGGCTCCGACCGATCGACGAGCTAAGCTAAGGATTTGGATTCGATTAGTTAAGGTGAAGTGAAGCTCACGAGGGAGAAGGGAGAAGGGCATGTAAAGGAGGAGGGCATTATATACACATGTGATGTGGCAAAGTCAAGTCTTACGTCTACTAGTTTAGTTAGTGTTATACGTACGTAGTAGTACTACTTTGGTTAAAAAATACAGGCGTATTTTAGTTGTGCAAAAAAAAAAGATTTGGCCACAAATGTAAGAAATGCTACCTTTTTCTCTTACGGTTACAAAATCCTACATGGGTAAGGGTCGGATCAAACAATAGCAAATTCTGTTAATTTTCTGACCAATTATGAGAAATGCATAATGCCAACTAAACAAACAGATGATGATCTCAAGGGGAAAAAACCTATGTATGAGAAGCTAGCACCGGCATTCGGATAGGAAGTTGAAAAGGAGGAGATAAGGTGGCAAACTCCACCGGAAGGTCATGCAAAGTTCAATACTAATGCAACTTTCATGACACAGGAAATGCAATGGCGGGGGTAATTATAAGAGATTACAGAGGCCTAGTCCTGTTATCAGGATGCAAGAAATTGCATAGATGCAGCTCGATCGACAAAGCTTATAGAATGATGCAGTGCCTACAACATGTGCAAGTACACAAGATAAAGAGAGATTCAAATAGAATATTTTTTGATTCACCCCGAGAAATAATTTCATAATAGACAATTTGCATGTTGTTAAACTTCAAATATTTCTAAAACTTATGTTCGAACATAGATATGTTAGACTTAGCACTATCTCTGGCCATATATATTTCTCACAATTTCATTTAGCCCGAAACTTCAGTCATTCGTATTATTAAAAAAATAATACAAATATTCAAAAGTCTAAATCATGCTTAAACTATCTTTAATAATAAAATAACTCACACTAAATAATAATAATTACATAAAATTTTTGATTGAGACAAATGGTTAAAGTTTATGCTCAAAGTCAAATACGATAAATACGAGTATGACGTTAGGGAGTAATATTATATTCATAATTGGTGAAAGCTTAAAACTGACTAGTCAAAAAAACATCTTATGTTTCTGAACGGGGAGGGTATTAGGGTACATTAGTTTAGTAGTTAGTTGTTAGTGATTAGAACCTTATAATCTTTTCGGTAATGAGGTATTCAATCGTATAATACGGGGATCGACGTGTCGTGGTAGCTAGCGCGGCATGTTCTTAATTCCATCATTTCATTATACAATATAGGTGTGACAAATAATTGCGTTTGGATTTATTTGGACACGAACAATAATGGTGTACATAACTATTTTAGTAGTTGTACTAGTATAGTGTACTACTATACTGTCTACTGTACTATCGTATATACGAGCAAGGGGCCAGGCCATGTGAGGTGTTAATTTGTCTAATCAAACCCCACGTGTTGTGTTGTGTGCTACGCGGCATGTATCTACTCCTATCTATAATCGTTGTTCAAAGTACGGATTAGTATTAGTTTTGTGCAACGTCATGCCCTTAATCAAATTTGCTAATCCAATGCGTGGACTATCAAACAAAAAGGTGATTAGTTGCGCATTTAAATTCTTAGAAATTCGTTGGTTGTTAGCTAGCTATTATTATATCCTTCTAGACGGGGCAAGCTAATTAAGGCCTAAATGAGAATCGAGACTGATGAGAGTGGCGTGCGTAGACGGACAGTGCACAGAGAAATGAGAATAGAATTTGCAAAATTGTTTGGTGGCGTCCGTTGATATGAGGAAAAAACGCACGGTGGTGTCGCTCTCCATTTCCGTTATCTGTCTTTCATTCGCTAAATCCCTAAACTCTTTGGCTCGGTTTGGGGAAAATTGCTGGAATATTTTCTTGGTTACCTTCGGTGCCAGGGCACCTCGTGGAACTCGGAATTTTCTCCCCATTAATTTCTATGAGATGCTTGAGAATTTTGTTTAAATGTCAATCGATTGACCGATCTCATGTTGATCGGATACCAAAAAGTGCGTCAATTAGTTGAGTAATTCCAAATGTTTTTGGGGCGGGGATATATGGTGTTCTTTTGTGAGGTCAATTCCATACTTGAAGATGACATAGCTCTTTCTTCAGCATGTCCAAATTAATCGTTCTCTTTGTCGGCACAGGATATGCACATGTAAAGTAAATCAGTAAGTGTGGCTCCATCATCTCGCTTTTACTTATCTTCCGCGGCAAAATTTTAAATTTTTAACTTCAATTTCAAGGTTTTTCCATTGTAATATTTTCAGTCTTGAATTACAAATCGTGAATGATATAGATGCACAAATTTTGTCCATAATTTTTTATTATTTTGATCATATGCCAACTGCTCATCTACAAGTGTTTACAGTTAGCTAGTAGCTAACTGATGATGACTAGTACTGGTCAGTTACAATTGGACAAATGCCAATGGTATGTCACGAGCTATGGCTAGCTGCAGTGTAGTGGTAGTAACAGACTAACAGTGTGTAGAATATGCATATACGAGTAGATGGAACGCATCTTTCGTCGTCATAACATAATGTCCATGGTCATTTATCTACTGTAGTATCGATCGCGGCAGTTATATGCCCGGCCTGCTCATAATTCATTCGTCGCTCTCTCTCTCTCTCTCTCTCTCTCTCTCTGATAGCTTGTGCAGTACCTAGCTTAATTAGGTGCATACGTAACGCTGACGTGGGGGTGACAAAGTTCGTCGCCGAGTGAGCTGAGTGATTGATGGATCAATCGGCGACGACATTAAATTTTGTCTCTCTCAAGTCCAGGCCGACGGAGACATGATGCATTGTCGATATACAAGGCGACGTACGCCAAGTCTATATCGATCTCTGCTGAAGTCTCAAGAAACAGCAGCATCTAACTGTGCCGATTGATTAATAATTTCTCCATCCATAAGACCATAAACATAAAGATATAGGATGAATGTGACTCTAGCGGCGGAGCCTAAGCCCGGCAACCATGCGCCGTTGCCTGGGCTCTGTCGATCGATCATTACTAGATTAGTACCACCCAATTACCTTGCTCACGGCAGAATCGTATAGAACAGCACTACAGTGCCATAGCCGCACGGCAATATTGTTACATAAAACGTAATTAACGTGTTCTTAAGTTAGCAAATCGAATGCTCGCTTCAAACCGACTGACATAAGGACAACCTGGCATATATATCATCTCAGCATTTACTATTTTTTATTTAGAGATAATACAAGTCTATATATCGACAATGCAGAACCATCATCTCATTTGTATTATCTTGTGCATTGTTTTACCTTTTCTAAATCAAATATCGGCATCCGTCTATTTTTCTTGCGTCCACCTTAATAAACAATAATGGAAATTGTCCAAATTTGTGTATAGTTTTTCTTTTTTCTTTTTTTTTTGCCATATGAATCTGAAGGTCTATTTAATTGTTACACTCATCTTAAAAGAAAATAATTATGTTTATGGACGGATGTAGCATAATGAATCCGATGAAGAGGAGGCTTATGCGGCAGCCTTGCAGGCAAAGACAGGCTGCGTGATTGCCGCTGGGATCGAGAAGATGTAACTAGGGAAGAAGACGAGAGAGGGCCGGGGGTGAGGTTGAAGAAGATAGCAGGAAGGGTCTCGCCATTTGTCGGGTGCGTGCGTGCTCTTGTCCATTAGTGCTGGTACGGAGATATGTTGTAGAGCTCTCGTGTCATGATATAAGATTAACTAGAGATGATTAAATTAGTGATCTTTGTGTACCTAGTTAGGGAGGTGCGGCCACGTATGTAATCGAATCTGTCAGATTGTGTTATGGGATTAGCTAGCTAGTTTAATTAGAGGTGCGTTTGGTTGGCGGTTAAGGTGGGGAGGGACATGGGGATCTAATTTTTTTGGATATTGCGATCCAGTTTTTTTGTTAGATGGATAAAGATGGATGGGATAAGGATATTAAATTACTGATATATATATATTATATATTAATTATCATTGATTATCATTATTAGTACTAATTAATTAACAACATAACAAATCAACTATACCTAATTAATACTAATTTTGAAATAATAATTACTAATTAATGACAAGATATGCTAATTATCACTAAACAAACACTAATGATCGCTGTTAGAAAAGGTGGATGAGTTCATCTGCCCAATTTTACCTGAATACATCCACCCGGCATCTATGTGAAATATTTTCTTCTCGGGCCGTTCTATCCAATCTTTCCACGAACCAAATGGATAAAACACTGAACGGCCATCTTCTGTCCACACAAATCTGGACAACCAAACGCATCCCCCGATGAGTTTTCCCTGTGGCTGCCTGACAGTAGGGCATATACCTAGGGAGGAGGTGAACCGGACAGCTGCAGGATGGTTTGGTTTGGTTTGCACATAAACGACGAACAAGTTAATTGGGCGTGGGGTCGATCGATGAGGACAGCGAGGGATCGACCGACCGGACAAATTTGCAGCTGATCTCACCGGCCCAATCATCCGGTCCGATCGAGCGTGCGTGCATTCCTACGTGTACGTGCAGATATGCTACTACATGATGGAATGCTGATAATCATTGATCAATCAGGTGTACTACCTACTAAGGCTGCATTTAGTTACCCTAAAAATTTTGGCCAAAAATATCACATCAATATTTGGATACACATTTAAAGTATTAAACGGAGACTAATAACAAAACAAATTATATATTCGGGTTGTAAACAACGAGACAAATTTTCTAAGCCTAATTACGTCATGATTAGACATAATTGCTACAGTAACAGTCATGTCCTAATGACGGATTAATTAGGCTTAAAAGATTCGTCTCGTAATGTATAGTCCAAATATATAATTTATTTTATTATTAATCTACATTTAATACTTTAAATATGTGTCCAAACATTGATGTTACATGTTTGAAGTTCTAACTAAACACGGCCTAAGTACGTAACCCCGCCGATCGGTACAGTGCTGAACTGACCACGTGTGTGTCAGGGTACGTGTTCTTAAGCTTCATCTTAATTACAGTACTATCCGTGTTTTTTAGTCTATCTTTTTTTTTTTGAAACGGAAAGAAATTCCATTAACCTAAACCTTGTGCCACATCTTTGGCCACCAACCCAGCCATATAACTTGGAATGCTGTCAAAGTGCTGACCAGTACCCAACAAGTTTTTTTAAAACCATTGCTGCTAATTCATTGGCAATTCTATTACAACTTGGGGCATAAGTACAGAAGATAGCTGAGGAGTAAGCAGCTAAATACTTGAGCTCCCAGATCAGGGCACCCACTGGACTCAGCTCGAAAGAATTTGATTGCATCGCTTGCACCAGTGTACTTGAGTCCGTCTCAACAGCAAGCGGTAATCTGCTCCATCTGGTGTGGTGTGTGTGGGTTTGGGAAATATTGAGACGATTGTGTTGTTAATTGAGTAAATTTCACTAAACTACATATTTTATGGTTTAAGTTACAGAAAACTATATATATTTTAGTATTTGTCACATAACTATACATATCATGGTATTAATGTTTCATAAAACTACACTAATTTTTATAAAGCTATAGTTTTATGAAACTTAGTGTAGTTTTGTGAAATATTAATACCTTGATATGTGTAGAGTGTAGTTTTGCGAAATTTAGTATAGTTTTATGAAACATTAATATCATGATATGTGTAGTTAAGTGATAAGTGTTAAAATATATATAGTTTTTTTACAAATCAAACCACAAAATGTGCTTATTAATTTGATTCGCTCCCTCCCTCCCGGGCCTGTGGGCTGTGGGCTACTACACCATCAGGAAATGGACTAGTAGTGGGCTTCACCAAGCAGCCTTCGGCCGGCATATGTATCCAGCCTATGTCGTCTCCACGCCAGACCACACACCACCACTTGCTGCGCTTTTTTCCAATGTTCATGGGCCGATACAAGAACGGGTGACCTATTGCAAGCTTTCCTCGATTTGATTGCTGCCTGCGGGAGAGCACGTCCAAATATTGTAGCCAGCTTCTAGCTTTAAGAAATTAATACACCATCTAATAATACTACACAATTAATGTATATTATATATCTTTCCCGTACAATTTGTTAGCACCAGGATGTAAATCTAGAGCTCGCTTCTCTTTTCTTTCTTCTCCTCCTCTGTCTTTCACCTAAAGTAATTTATAAGCTCTGCTTATCTTCCATATTACTCCCCCGTTCATATTTGATCTTCATATAATGTTTAGTAATTTAGGAAGCTATTCATAATTGATCTTCATATACTCTCTTTTTTAAAATATAGAGACTTATGTCGTTTTTTAGAAGATTAAAGCTGAGGAAATGGAGTGTTGTGATTGGTTGAGGGAAGAAGGTAGGTGGGAAAATTAAATAGAGGATGATTGTGATTGGTGTAGATGTGATAGGTGAGTATAGATTAGTTGTATTTTGAGACAAATTTGAATTGTTCATGTAGTTATATTTTGAGACAGATGAAGTATCTAGCTGGTGCTGTGGTGTAGCATCATGGGCATGACTCCGTCTATCGTGGATTAAATCTTGATGCCTACAAAACATTATACGTACAAGTAAGTGATTTTAGTTAGAACATAGTGAAATTAAGGATGTGTGCTGGGGAGCGAGGACATACATACGGGGAGGCCTAATACACTAGTACTTAGCTTCATTATCTAGCACGTATATAATTCCATATACAGAAATTCACGTTAGAGAATGCCAGGCCACCAATCCTCTCCTGATGTGACACTACATTAGTTTCAGTCTATTAAAACATAGCACAAATGATATTAGTATCGGTTATTTCTATTAACCGGCACAAATATACAACAACATATTAGTACCGGTACGTTATACATACATTAACATTAACCAGGACACATAAACGAAGTCCAAAAAAACACATGCAGGGGTGACAGAGGGGCATTTATTCCCCACCTATTTCCCCCATCTTCTCACCTCCTCACCTCCATCTCAATCTCTCCCTCTCTCTCCATAGCAAAGCCGAGCGGGCGAGGACGGCGGTGAGCAGGTGTGGGCGATGGGTTTGTAATTCAGCAATAGTGTCCTTGCTAGAGCGGATGTTTCTTTTAGAAGAGTAGAATCCACCTCCATGCGGCATTGCTAGCTCAGTCAGGCGTCTGGCGGAGGCATGCACGAGCAACGACAATGGTGGTGGCGAGGGCGTCGCCATCTCCTCTGTGCGAGTAGGGACATCGGTTCAAGGGCCTCAGGGCAAGTGGCAGTGTCCGGCATTGACGCAAGAGACGATGTCCCTACTCGCAGCATCTAGCTGGCCCGGTGCCGACGAATCCACCAGTCCTACAGGTGGAGCGGGAGGAGAGGGGGAGGAGGCCGGCTGGCGCGGCGAGCTACAAAGAGGGGAGAAGGCTAGTGCGGCGAGTGGCGATGGGGGAGGAAGATGAGGAGAGGCGGCGACGGCATCATCATCCGTCGGCATGGGGCGCCGACCTCTCCTCCGCAAGCAAGCGACGACAACGGGTTGATGACATTGGGGAAAGCAGCGGCGGCGTTCATCGTCGGCTACTGGAGCTACATCCAATGTCAGCACAAGAAGTGGCCTTCGCTGTGCATCCAGATCTTGACGTTCTTTTTGAATTGATTCTCTTGAGGATTTGTTATTTTAGATTGGGGATTAATTTGATGGTATGATGGATGGCAGGGTCGGCTTGAGTCGGTTTTTCGAGTCGGCCATATTTTTTTTGGCACGCAAAGGCATATTAGTGTCGGTTCTAAAACAAAGGCATATTAGTGTCGGTTCTAAAACCTGTACTGGCGCAGACCTTTTTTTTTTTTTGTCTTTCAAGTGCCAGTTGAAAAACCGGCATAAATGCAGTTAGCAACCAGCACTAATGATGTTATCTATTGTAGTGAAAGCTACATCCAATTATTACAAGATTTACAGAGCTAGCATCTGTGAATTAAAAAAAAGCCTGCCGTATAAAGAACCACCCTAAAAAATTAAATGCCAAATACGTAATGTAAAGTAGCTAGTACTCCTAGTACGAACTACATACATCGTGTACGCCGTATAATATGCAGGTACGCACGTCGGAGGCGCAACGCCCAGCCGTGTGGTTGGCCGCATATCCATCACCCCCGCGTGTGTTTTTTACTTTTTAAACAATGCAACCTAGCTGGCGGAAACAAGGGTGGGCAATTGGGGCTTAGGTCCTCGTTTTTGACCCCAAAATCTCATTAAAGTCCAGTAAAAATTATTAAGATCTAATGCAATTCAGTAAAATCTCATCAACCGGGTCCTATGTATGCTGATTTTCTGGCGGGCACATACAGTAAGGGAGCAGATAAACACCGATAACGATCGACCTATATGGTACATGCAATATATCATGCATGACGTATACCATGCATGACGCCACAAGCACGAGTTCACGCGACGATTCGATCGATCCTATAGCTTAATTTGTTTAATCTGGCGTACCCTTGCATCCTTATAGTTAGTCTGCATATAAGCTATCATGCACGAGTTCACGCGACGATTCGATCGATCCGGCCTATAGCTTAATTTGTTTATTTAGTATTGATACATGCATATCGTGCGATCTTTTTTATTCTTTCACAAAAATAAATATGTTTTTTTTGGTATTAACACCAACTAAATTAACATGCTGGCAAATATATTTGTATATATCACTAGACCAGATCGGCTGATCCCAGGCGCCGATCATTTAAATTGCAGGCGGTTCGGTTGATGAGCTGCCTGCAATGTACACACCGATTTTTCCGGACGGCGAACGAGGTCCACCGCCCGAAAAAAACGAGTTATTGCATGCGGCTCATCCGGTGAGCCGTCTGCAATATGGGTAGTCCCGTCTTTAGTTCCCCCACCGCCCAGTCTCCTCTCACAAAAAAATCTCTCCTATATATACACAAATTTTTCTGTGTGTATACATGCATGGGGGGTTGAAGTCGTGGACGAACGATTTTACCGCATGATGTTGCTTCCGCTGTATTGATACACTGTACGCTGCTGGTACTGGGACATGCTAGCCGGGAGGTAGAATCTCCCCAAAGCTGGATAACCAAGACACGCATAACACATTCTGACAATTTAATTTATACTGTAAAGGGCACTCTTGCGGTTACCCAATACTAAGTTATAGGTGCAGAGTAGTACGTATGAAATATGCCTGTTAATTTTTATGAATATTATAATAATTGATGTATTAACTTAAGAATAATTTTCACGTATCTACGTATGCTATTATGAATTCACAACGTTTTCAGTTTCTTGTATAATGAGGTCACACTGTTTGGACCATCTTTTCCATACAATGATCTATACTATTGCATACTATTGTGTACTAGTCACTAGTATACATTTAATCTGAACCATTACACTAGTATTAGGGAGCCTATTATTGTAAAATATTCTCTTAAAAAAATATATTGTAGAATATTGGAAGATAAAACCAAAAATAGCTTTTTATATTGTGCTTATGTATATGGAATATTAATAGGTATACGTGCTTTTTTATATATTGTTGATTTCTCATTAGTTAAAAACGTATAATTAATGCTTAGAAAATCATGGTGGTACCTATACGTTCTTGCATCTGCTAGTTTAGTAGACAGGATCAGATCGCTCGACACTGCAAGCACTAGTGGAGAACCCCTCATCAGTCACGGCTCTAAACCCACATCTGTAACAGGTATCGGTTCCGTTACGGACAATGGGTGACTGATGTGAAAAATCATCAGTAACAGGTGAATCCCCGTTACGGATAATTCATCCATAACAGTTCGTAACTTACAAACCGTGAGAGATGACTCATCGATAACGGTGCATAACATACGAACCGACCGTTACGGATGATATTTTATGATTTTTAATTTTTTAAAACACTAAAAACCGAAAAAAATATTATCAATTTCTTTTTGGCAACTAACCATCCTGAACTACCATCTCCCACAAATTCACAATTTTTTTAACCTTTCTCCTATATGTGTAATTCATGGAATTCGAACTCAAGACCTCCACTCCAAACAACACCCCCTAACCATCTCAGCTATGAAGCATCTGTGATAGATTGATATGTGTTATTCTTTTGACTATTACTTTATAAAATATGTAACACATATTTGAAGCTTTATATGATCTTAAATTAAAAAGTTATAAACTAAAAATATGTATTTCTCGATAAGTTCTACAACTTTTATATAGGACACTTCTTCATCTCAGGTCATTCAAGCACTTTTAACTTTTATATTTAAAAATAGATCTAAGCAATTATAATGCATATTTGGGAAAAAATAAACTCAAATGAAAATATTGTCAATTCTAAAGTTGTAGATCTTCTTAAGATATACACTTCAATGTATAGTGTATCTTCATTCGAGGTCGTTTGAAAAATTCAAAAATATCATGCATTTCAAATAAATCCCATCAATGAAAAATTCAAATCTGGGCATGAAAACAACAGCAAATGAAAAATTTTCAATTATAAAGTTGAAGATCTGGTTGAGATCTATAAGTTTTCTATAGATCATTTCTCCATTTGATATAGTTTAGTATATTCAAAATTTTATTTTGCAAAATAGATCTCATCACTTGTAATGCATATTTAAGCATTTAAACAATCCTAAATGAAAATATTATCAATTACAAAGTTTCAGATCTTGTTGAGATCTACAACTTTCCTATTGGACATGTTTTAATCCAAGATTATTTTAAAATTTAATATACAGTCTTCTTAAAATATGTATTTTCTCATCCGTAACGGTCAAAACTACCACCCGTGACCGATGAGAGTCATCCGTAACGGTCCGTAATTATGAACCGTTACCGATGAGTTTTGTCATCCGTAACGGTCTGTGGTTTAGACCCGTTACAGGTAATCTTACATCCATCATGGATCATTTTTGTTAGGCATATCTGAAACGGGCTACGTTCTAAGCCGTGACAGATGAGTTATCCATCACGGACCGTATTTTTGCGTGATACGTGAGCCGTTACTGATGAAGAGTTCTGTGCTAGTGAAGATTGATTGAGACCCAGTGTCTGACAACTAGCGAATGTCGTGTCCACTCAAATCGAGCATATGTACTTTGTGATATATTGATGCATACATGTGGATTCACCGATATCGAGCCAAGCGCACGTGAGCGCTGGCGATCAGCCGCCGTATTGCTCGCAGCATCTAGCTGGCTCGACCTCAATTCGAAGTGCCAATGCCTGCACCCATCATCTCTCAATGCAACGGGAGCGCAAATGCGCAATGAAAATAATTGGAATACCGGTGCGTGGTGATCGACGTAGTGGGTGTATGACTTCAAATACACATACAAGGGCGCTTTCAACAAAAATCTAATAAGATTATCTATATACTAGCAATAGTGTCCGTGTATTGCACCGGGCTATAGTTATGACACATATTGATGAACAGACTCATAATTTGAGTATTTAAGTATTTTTCTGGGAATTATTTGAGTCTTGGAAGTATTCCTAATCCATAAAACATCATTTCACCATTTATTCAAATAAAAAATAATAATAAAAAATCCTTTAATTATTTGGGCTGAAAGTCAGCCCAAAATCCACTCATTTCTTCCTTTTTATCTATTCCTCTCTCTTTCCAGTCCAATAACTTAGAAATCTACTTATATATAACCATAACCCTAATTTTCACCCCTCCTTTCGACTCCCCTCCTAGCTAGCCGCCTCCGCCGCCGCTTCCTCTCCTCCCCCAGCCGCCGACTCCACCCCTCCCTCTCCCTCCCAACCGCCGCTGCCGCCGCACCTACCTCTCTCCTCCTTGCAGCCGTCGTTGGCCCGCCGCACCTCCCTCTCTCTTCTAGTCGTCACGACCCCTTCTTCTCCTTCCCATCCGCTGCCGACGTCCTTTCCTATCCCTCCCAGCCATTACCGCCATCGCTTCCTCTCCCCTCCCTGCGACACCTCCTTCTCCGTCCCCATATCGGCGATTCAGACGAGGACGCAACCGCGCGAGGACAAGGGCGAGGCGCGCTACAGCGGCGGCCGACGGCATCCCTCACCTCCTCGGGTCCTCCATGCTGATCGGCCGGCGACAACGCCATCAAGACCTCGCGGCCTCCCTCGCCCACATGCCGGGTCGCCACCGCATCCTGTCCCTCATCCATGTAAGTCACTGTGACAAGGCCGCCGCCGTCGTCTGTGCCACTCTGTCGTCCTCGCCGCCGCGTCACTCCTAACCTTCGGCGTCGTCACTCGCC
Source organism: Leersia perrieri (assembly GCA_000325765.3). Lineage (NCBI taxonomy): Eukaryota > Viridiplantae > Streptophyta > Magnoliopsida > Poales > Poaceae > Leersia > Leersia perrieri. Next base: position 13,739,526 of record CM002486.1, read on the forward strand.
TCCAACGACGCTCCGACGCCGGCGACAGCAAGCGGTGATGGCATCAACGGCCAGGACAACGGCAGCGACGCTCGCGTGGGACGTATCATTGAGACCGGACCGTATGTCGAGCCGTCCCCAGTTTAATCTAGTTTAAATATACGTTGAATAGAACTCAATAACACCAACAAACATAGCCCAATGGTAGAGAAAAACTGAGTACTGCATGGTTTCGTGGGTTCGAAACCCACACGCCACACCTTTTCAGTTATTTTGGTGATGCTTTTCTGTTGCGTACTGTGCATGTTATGCGCAGAAAGATGACAGATTTATTTTGAACTTTTATAATAGATAAATGTGTCGTTGGGTTTTTTTTCTCTTTTTAGACGTGCCTTACGCAAGGACGGAGCGCATGCTACATTAGGCCTGGGTGCCCAGGCACCGGTGAAGAAAATTATTTAAGCTATAGTTCATCTTTTTTCACCATATGAGAACCCCTCTTGATGTAAAGCAATAGAGTGAGACCCCCTCTGTCTTACTCCAGCTCCACCCCCGTCTTATGGGAGCATTCATGGGTGTAGCGTAAAGTTACATATATAGTATATAGTGATGCATACATGTGAAGCGTGTGTCTGTCGTGTAATCTAAAAGAAAGAAACTGTTGAAAATGATATAATAAAGATGAATGGATATTTTAATTAATCAGTTGCAAGCAAGGACGATTGTGTTTTTGGTAGGTATAAAGACTATGTTGAGCCACAAGGACTTGTTTAATAAACATTAAGGACTAAATCGATCGATCCTAGAGTAAATGTTTAAGTACCATATATTGGGTAATCGATCACCTAAAAGAATTGAGTTGATTTTTTGTTAGTTGAAAATATCATTAAAGCAGTTAAATGATAACAAATGACTTTTACCTCATAAGAGGTTAAGAGGAAATATTTGTTCGATCTCAGATAAAATCACGATGGATGATTCCCAAAAGTTTAGGTGCATCTTAAGAAAAATCCAAAATATGTGGTGGTATCATCTGATAAGTAGTAATTTTTAAAGTATTGGGAATACATTATTTAGATTAATTTTTATTAATTTACGGTGGTATCAACGATAACTGGTATTTTACATGAACAAGCTATAAAATAGATCACTCATTTTGAGAAGCTACGCAGTGTTGTACGTGTTTATCTACTAGCGGGTAAAGGAGCAGTCAACTTTACCTAGCTTGTTTTAAAAAAACTTTCCCTAGCTTTCTTAAGAAGATGACTAGTCAAGAGCTCTGTTAACTCCACTAATTCCAGTGACCGGTCATGCTGATCCAAAAGTGTCGTTGTCGTTATTTTCACCTTAAATCACTGTCCTCAGTTCGGCAGCCGACTCCTCTAGATTTATTATTATTATTATTTTGAAAGGGGCAAAAGCATTGCCTCTAGATATGCATAACTATACATTAATTCCCATTGATATGCTTCTCTATCATATGAAGTTAGGAATTGTACAACCATATAAGCATGGAGCATGTGTCTTACGTACATTAAGTCAGAGACATTTGAGCTTTCCAACAAAATTCCATCAATTTTTTACGCCACAAAAGGTTTATCCATGCGAGCATGAACCCGCAAGCAGACGGCTACCCTGCAACCTCGGGTATGTGAGCATCGTGATTTTCACGTACAGGTAAGTGCCCATATGTGAAATTAATTTTCGCATACGGGCAGCTAAGACCCCTGTATACAAAGACTTAAAAAAGAAGAACGAAATCACAAAAATCTCCCAAACCCTAGCCAGATCCAGCCGCCTAGAGCCGCTGTCGGTGCCAGGCCATCGTCGTCGCTCTGAGCTGTCATCGTCGCCATCGCACTTGACGTCCTCCACATCGTCGCCGCTAGATCATAGTGTCAGAGATCCGTCAAACGCCGCCACGGTTGGACCCGTGCATGGGAGCTCCGCCGCAGCTGGATCCGACCTCCCCGGGGCCACTACCGTCGGAACCGGCTATCGCCGTTGCTGTCTGGGAGCTATGTCTCCACGTCGTTGTTGCTGCCGTTGTCTTGCCTCCTCGCCACATGATCCGAGCCCTCTGGTGTATATGGGGGAGAGCTAAGGAGAGGAGAGGAGAGGAGAGGAGAGAAGAGGGAGGGGAGAAGAGGGAGGGGAGAGCCAAGGGAAAAGAGAGAGAGGAGAGGGAGGGGATTTTTGTGACGCCCTGACCCCTCTGGGCCGGGCCTGCTAACACATGGCAGCCTTATAGGACATCTAGACTCTCCTCAAAGATCAACATTAGTCTTTTCTGCGTACTTTATCCTCACTCGTGCGTACCCAAAAAGAACTTCTCTATCGGTCACCCATCCCGAAATTGCTTCGGGCCAAGCACGCTTAACCTCGAAGTCTTTCGAGATGAGCTTCCGGAAAAGAAGTTGCAACTTGAATATGAGTATTCTATCAATCCTATTAAGCACTGCATGGGGTGTCACAATTTTATACGAGGAATAATTAGTTTAGCGATAAATATGAACCCTTAATTTTGATCGGACGACCCATTTTTACAGACATGTCTCTTAACAAGTCCGCATGTGAAAATAAACATATTTTCATATACGAACATGTTAAGAGGTTTGTATGCAAAAATGGATTTTCACATACGGATATTTTTTATTTTTGCATACGAGCTTTTCAAATGTCTAAAAAATTTTTTCTTTTAAATTATTAATTAATCCAATTGACAATCCAATTATACCATTGCATTTGTTGCAATTTAATTTTTGTGATGCATATGATTATATTTCTAATAATATTACTAAGTGAAACATTCTATGTCATATATGAAACACCAAATTGGAATAGCTGAAACATCACGATATACCGAAACATCCCAAGAAAACCACATATAACATTTGTAAATAAAACATTAAAGAGCAGATTTGTTTGATTTTGTGGACAATGTATAAGTGTGTCT
>CM002486.1:13746817-13774005 GCA_000325765.3 Leersia perrieri
TTTCTTTTCCGCCCTGTTACCAATGATTCCCCCGGGCCAAGAGGCCACGTGGCATCATTGGTCTTGGGGTTTCTCCAGTTTTCATTTGGGCCTCGCCTAGACCTCAAGGCTAAGCACATTAGCTCAATACTAGGGCCTTAATGGGCCTTCATTCATGAAAAACTAATACCCCTGGCCCATTACACCGACAACTTATATATGGAACAAACGGTTAATTGCATAGAAACGAGAACGAAATAGAGAAGTCAAGCTACTAGACTGGAAATAGAAAAATATTACACAACTTTCAGACTTAAGTGTTCGACGTAGGCTCCATTTAGCACTTATGTGAACTGCGAATTGAAGTGCAATGATCTCATTTGGTACAATTAGACTTTGCCGTGTTTAGCTATTGATTTGTTTAAATTTAAATTAGAAGAAAAAATATTATGGCATTCAAACAATGTGAAATAATTATGAGATGTGTTTGATGGATAAATTATTTCGTTTAAAGATAATTTGATTGGTACTATTTATATTATATATTTATGCTTTAAGTATTTTATTTAAAAAGTAAGTACAGCACAAAGCAACACAACGACAACAAACTGAGTACGTGTTATGAGCCGATCTAGTGAACACTCATATAATCCATGTAGAGAGAAAAGTCCAGTGGCATGGAAACCGTGGTCGAGACAAGCAGTCCGTTGATGGATTCTACATGCGCGTGCCATGCCAAACAATGGGCTTCTGATCTCACCAAAAACAGAGGTTTCATTTCGATCGATCGATCGATTGCCAGGCCAAAAGGTGTGGTCACAACATGAGTCAGTATCAAGTGACAACAAATTGCAATGACCAATCCTAATTAAGCTTAATTTGTTCTAGTAATATTGTAATGCCCATCACTCAACCCCTATGCTATAGCTAGCTTTTAGGCTGTACTCACACTCGATTTTTTATACGAAAAAAGATCTTATGGTCGTTAATGTAAATAGAAAAGTTACATTACTTTTATCAGATAGAGATGTTGATATTGCTAGGTTAAACATGAAAATATTAAACAACTTCGTATGTTCATAGCTTTAAGAGACCACTGGCATATAGTTGGAAATAGTACTAAAAGGAGCACATATAGAAGGTTGAATCAGATCAAAGCTCTAGCAAAACAACGGCTCCATCAGCCAACGATCGATAAAACCCCATCTCGATGTCTTTGAAGCACATAGAAATCGTTGGTTGATTTGCCCAAAAGAAAAGACACATGTATGCCGATTAATTATGCCCGCTATTAGGCACACTAAGAGCACAAAAAACCGGTGTTTGTTTACTATCAGACCATAGAAATGCTCCTTATTAGCTAGCCTTTTAGTATGGCAGAATGTCATATCTCCAATTTTAAAAAATAGTAATGATATGGCTCTAATTTTTCCTTTAATGATTTGGAGGGAACTTTCAAGTTATATGGATATATATCATGCATTGGATTCTATTGCAAAATGCTTATAAATTTTGTTTTGTCATGTTCTTTTGCATGATTTAAATTCAATGCGAGACTAAAAAAATAAATGTCGGCCATTTTTTTTATTTTGAGGGGATATATACATGATAGCTATTGATAATACCATGAATATTTGATGTGGTTATCTATAGAGGTACTTGATCAGTAAAATTCTACATGCCCCTGTAAATACCTCATTCCATTCATAACCAATTGAACCACCCCGGTTCCGCTGTTTTCCTATTATATAATAATGTAAGGTCATGTATACTTGATTTAGTAATGAGGTAAGACACGATCCCATCGATCAGGTCCATGGTAGCAAAGAGACAAAGACCCACTGGAGACCTTTTTAAAGTGTTAGGTTAGGTTTCCGGTATGTGTAAGTTTGTTTCCAGTCATTACTAGAAGTATGTATCACAAGACAATAACTGAAATATATGTGAAATGGGTCATGTAGGGTTTTAAGCCGCTAATGATGGTGTAATAATTAAGTGCCATATTGGAAGAAAACTAAGTAAATAGTAGTGGTCTAGAACATTTATATTATTGTCCACATACGGTATTGTTGGGTACCGTATGGAATGCTCCACGAAGTAATTTAGAAATATGGGATTTGTCAGAGTAATCATATGGAATACTCCACGAAAAGGTGTATAAGATAACCGTATATTATGGATACCTATACGCATAAAAAAAGATGTACACACTCATAATGTGATACATATTTAGAGAAGAAAACTACTCCGGAATATAGGATATATTTCTTCTTGGAATCTGTGTCCGAGTAGGACATATTATACCTTAAGGGTATAAATACAAAGATTCTTTGCGAGGTTCAAGTTAAATCACAACAAGTCTAAAGACACCAATCCACCGAGCCACTACAAAGCCCTACAGAAGCAGTCCATCGTCAACTAACTCCATAAGCTTCACCATACATATCATACGATAGGTGTGAGTGTTACGTATAAGGCATACCTCATCCTTGACGATTAGTGAAATATACGAGTATGGTATACCCAAACATATACGGGGTGTTTCCATAAATAGAAAAGAAAATCATAAAGGTCACAAGGAAAAATCTTCTCAAGCTCGACGGCTATAGAGTCCTACTCGTAAAAGGCTTGGGTTTGCCAGATGTCGTGTCGGGTTCTATGTCTTTGAGTCTAACTCAAAGACACGAGTAACCCAAGGTATATAAGGCGATCCCCTGGAGAGGATCAGGATCATCGAATCAGCCCACGGAAAATGCTGACGATTTCAGGATAGCCAGAAGCCAAATCGCCGAGATAAATAGTCGATTTCCCGACTATGATCTCATCGACTAGATCCACATACATACATTGTACGATCAATCATATATAAACTGAAAGTAGGGTATTACCTACCTCGAGTCTGAACCAGTATAAAAATCCTTGTCCCTCTGTTTTTACAATGTCATTAGTGTAGATCCTTACACCAGCTTACCTCAATATCCAATTTACCTAGTCTACGGGTATCACCCATCGATAAGAGGTATAATACCTAGTCAATAGGCTAGACTAGTTTTCTTCCAGGCTTCTCATCCTTGGCGACAAGTCTTATCTGTTGATCAAGAAAAGAGGCATTCAACCAACATGACATGTGTCTATTACCCTTCTTAGGGGCCTAAACATGTGCAAAAATCGTCTTATTGTTGTGCTTGTTTCGAGTGATGCAGGTCTTGGTATGGTATCAGTGATCTCGAGGTTATACGATTTGCGTAGTTGAATCATCACAAATCAACATGAGTCATCTAGGGGTTCACAGTATATAGAGACACACACACATACATATTGTTGGATTTGAAAACCAGTATCACATACCATCTACTTAAAAAATGAACCAATTGCATGCGATGGTTAATTAGCTAGATACTTCCACAACCTTTTTAAAGTGCCCGGGGGTTTGAAAACAAGCTGTTAACCGACCAATGACTTTGTACAAGAACAAACCATCCAAGACCTAAAATATTTTTCACAAATGCCGGTTTTTCGAACCTTGGTCACCCGCTCCAATATACTCATATGAGAATTTTTACCGTCCAATAGGTAGAGGTACCAAATCCTATACATCTGTTGGGGCAAATCTAATAGCTGAAAATTGATAGTACTATGAGGTACAACAAATCCTATGCGGTGATACCCCCTCTCCATTCGCATGAATCGAGCAGGTGGAAGAGCAAAACTGAATTTCCGCATCGTATATCCGCACCACAACTGACTCTACATCCATCATTCATGGGGTGGCATCGTTGCTACTCCGCATATGTCATCCATGGCGGAGTCACAGCCCCACATTCTTGGCACTTCGTAGTCTCCTCCCCCTCCCCATCTCCTGCCCTTGACCCAGACTCAGCCACCATATCCGGCCGAGGGCAGTGACGGGGAGAACTCCTTGAGTTCACCGGCCGACTAGCGATGAGCATGACGAAGAGGCGACCACACCAGCAACCAGCGGTCATGAATGTGGTTTACTCCCTGCGAGGTAACCTCAGCTACAGTGGGCTGATACGACAGTTCGACTACCTCTTGGCCTTCACCCTTCTCCTCGGCACTAGCACAACAGAGACGCTTGTTTGGCGACGATGGCAACTTTGGAGGCAGGGGCGGATCTGCCATGGGGGCTATGGGGTCTCTAGCCCCCACTACCCCTAGCCGGACAATAGGAGCCCCCACGAGCCCCCACTAAATTTTTATGGCATATTTCCATTACAATAGGGGCTAAAGTTTTGTTTGAAGGTTGAAGATAAACTGTTCAGCCCTCACTAATTTTTGTTCCTAGCTCCGCCACTGTTTAGAGGAACCCCCAACGTCCCTCCCTAGTTTCCACTCGACAGTGTTGCCGCTTCCTTCCTCCTAAGGTTGGAGAAGATGAGCACAAGTTCAATCGTACCCTATATAAAAGGGCGGCTAGATTGATTTCGGTACTGCTCAGTACTCGTACCTTCGGGTACAATCTAATGAACCAAAGTAAACCTATACTCATATTTACTGAATAGATTTTAAAGTAACAAGTAAAATATGACATGAAATACTTACTTCCATTCCCTGCTCAACATTTTACATGCCCATTGACTAAACACGATCATTTACTCCTTACAAAAATGCTCCTGACAAAATTGACTCCTCCACAGCATTGGACAAACCCGAATATAGACAACTACAAAATTTTCTCTCAATTCAAAAAAAAAATCAAAGAAACTAAAATAGGTTAACCAAAAAAAAAAACGATCCCAAAATTGTAGTAATAATTCTCCTATGGGCGCTGCTGCAGCGGGAGGAGGCGGACGGGCACGCCGTGGCGAGGGCGGAGCGTGAGGACGTTCACCGGCGCGTGGCGGTAGTCGTCGGAGATGCCGAAGCGGAAGCTGGAGAGAATCATGGCGAGGGCGACCTTGGCCTCCACCATGGCGTACGCCTGCCCGACGCAGTTGCGCGGCCCGGCGGCGAACGGCAGGAACGTCCCGCGCCGCCGCGCCGCCCCCGCCGCGAACCTGTCCGGCCTGAACTCGTGCGCGTCGCGCCCCCACGCCGCCTCGTCGTGGTGGATCGCCAGCACCGGGATCCACACCGACGCCCCCTTCGGCAACCTCATAGTTTCCCCCTCGCCGCCGGTGAGCTCGATGTCCTCGAACGCCATCCTCGGCAGCAGCGTCGCCGGCGGGTACAGCCTCAGCGTCTCGTTGATCACCATCTGCAGCTGCAATTCGAAGGGGAATTTCATCAAACACCTGGTGCTCATGTGACCCAATTTCTTTCACATCCGCCGCCGCAGGGGAATTTCATCAGACACCTGGTGTGCATAACTTCTAACAAGAAGGGGATGGATGGATTGCTTACGACGGTGAGCTTGGGGAGGTGGTCTGAGGTGGGAGGAGAGCCGCCGCAGACGGAGGCGACCTCGGCGCGGGCCTTGTCCTGCCATTGGGGGTGGGTGGCGAGGAGCATGATGGCCCAGGTGAGGAGGAGCGCGGAGGTCTCGTGGCCGGCGAAGAAGAAGGTCTTGCACTCGTCGATTATCGTCTGCGCGTCGTACCCGACGACATCGCCGCCATCGCCGGAATTCCCCTTCTGCTGCTGCCTCTGCTTCTCCATCTCGGCGAGCAGCATTCCGAGGAGGCCGCGGCCGCACGGCGACGGACTCCGGCCTTCGTCGGCGATCTCGCGGCTTCGGTTGATTGACTCCTTGAGGAGTTGCTCGAGCTCGCTGTTTAGGCGCTTTATTTCTCTCTTGTACTTGCTTGGGAAATACCTGAAATGAAAAGAATAATATTATGACATTGGAACTGCTATTGACTTGGGTGGGAAAATGAGCTATCACCAATGAGTCGTGAAAAAAATAAAAAGAATGTAAAAATTGGGGGCAATTTTTATATTTGTGTTATTTTATTCTTAAAAGATTATAATTGACACCGGAGCGTCATACATTTGAATATGGAGGGAGTATTACGGTAAGAAAAACTAAAATTAATTTTAAAAGTTGAATTTTGGTTATAACTGATAAGCAGTTGTCGACTTTGTTTGGCGACGAACATTCTAAGAATGAAAAATATATGTACTGATTTTTTATTTGTCTACAATGCACATATTTTATTCATAGCTTATTATAGTTTCATATTTATTAAATTATAATAATATAAGTTAACGGAACTTCTTTTCATAAAAAATAATCTAGTAGATTAATTTATATTTTACCAGACCCTAAAGTCTAAACATTTTTATATCGCTTATGCCGAGTGCCTTGCTTGTGAACGGTGACGAAGCATTTCGTCGAACACGTATCTCATATTAGCATTGCACCGAAACAGCGAAACTGCAAGAAGCAGATTGAGCTCCATGAAGACCAACAATGGCGGGCGGCTGAGCTGCAGCCAGAAAACAAAACTCACTGGCTTCCGGGGACCCAGAGGTATCTGCTGGACCTCGCGGTGAGCCGCTGCAGCTCCTCGATGAGCCTGAAAATCCTCTTTCCTGTATCATAGCTGGTGTCGAACTCCGTCCTCGCGATCACGTCGGCGGCGAGCCTCGCCATGTGCGCCCCGATCTCCACCTCGTTCCCTTCCTTCTCCACCTCCTCCCTCATCGCCCTCACCGTCTGCCTCGCGCACTCCACCATGTGCCCCACCCTCCCCTACATCCAATCAAATTTCGTCAGAATTCGTCCAAATTAATTTGAACCCAAATTGATTGATTCGAATTTGTACGCACCTTGAGCTTGTCGGCCATGAAGGCGGGGGCGACGAGGTGGCGGTGGTGGGACCAGACGGCGCCGTTGGCCATGAGGAGACCGCCGCCGATGAAGTGCTTGGCGCCCTGCCGCTGCATCCACGACTTGCCCGTCGCGTGCGCGTGCCGCGACGACAGCAGCTCCCGCACCATCCCCGCCTCCGTCACGCACACCCGCGGCTCGCTCCCATACCAGTACACAAACCTCCTCCCTATCACCAAAATTCACCAATCAATGTGTTTCAAATTCGTATCGTTTCGATTGATTGTTGTGTTGTATTGTACTACCCTACCCTCTGTTTCAGATTGTAAGACGTCCTACTATAGAGAGGTAGGACGCCTTACAATCTGAAACGAAGGGAGTACTACTTACCGTAGGCGTTGGACCAGAGGACGTAGTGGGGGAGGAGACGGGGGACGATGTCGTGGGAGAGGGAGCCCATGTCGGTGGCGGTGGAGGCGGCGACGAGGGAGGAGACGTCGCGGAGGTTGCCGACGAGGAGGCGCGGAGGCGGGCCGTCGACGCCCTGACGCTTTAACGCTCGCCGGATTCTCGCCGGAGTCAGGTAGTAGCAGGATAACGTCACCCATACAGCCTTTGCTAGCAACAGCAGCAGCAATGCGGCGGCGGCAAGGATGGCGAGAAAGAGGAGGAGGATGGCCATTGCTTGCTTGAAGCTAGCTGCAATGGCGATCGGCTTGTGTGCAGTTTGCCAATGGCATGGACATATATGGGTATATATATAGGGCTTGGGAGTTGGGTTGGGAATGGCCCGTTGATCATCGAGCAATTAACTAACATGATGCCTACCTTGTTCGTGTTTTCGTTTGTTAATTTTTGTTTTCATTGTCACCTTGATTGGTTTTTGTTTGGTTGTGCTCGCGCGCGGTGACATTAATCTAACTATGTTTGAGTATTTGCTATTACGTACAAAAATTCTATTGAGTGTGTGTCGACGAGAGACTGAGCTAAGCTAGTGGTATGAAACTATTGTCTATTGGCAATAGCCTTCGCCAAATGTAATTGGCGAGGAGGGGAATTTTGAACTCGATCGATCATGCACTGTTTATGCGTCGGCGTGCATGCTCTGATTAACCATTTCCGGAGTACATGCGAGTGCTTTCTCCTTTTATCCTTATGGTTATCTCTGCAAAATGTGGGGATAAACTAGGCTGTAGAAAGGTGTTTGACTTGATTTTGACCTAAAGGGGGAGGCCATGTTGGTGAAAACAAGATTAGTTTTTGTGTTAGTGGGGGAGAGTGTGTGTGTGTGAGTGATGCTTTGGCATAAAGTTGCAACACCGGTACGGTTGCGAGCTGAGATAAATTAACTGCGATACTTAAGTACAACTGTGTGGCAATCAATATTTCCACTAAGTGAAAAGAGGTAGCATATCTTCAATACCGGACGAGATTGTTTAAGGGAAAGGTATTTTAGTTGGGCTTATATGATTTCATTACAGTTGCAAAGTAAGGATAAGCAGAGAGTGAGTGGGATCACAGCTCTTAGCTGCAGGACAAGGCCACAAATATCACCCCTGAAGAGGTGTACTATACCCAGCCAGACCACCTTAAAAAAATGGGACCAATCTAAAAAGGACTAGATCGATTTTATAATTAAGAAGGAGTGAGGCTTCGAACCCATACTAGCTAAACTCAAGCTAAACCCTTGAGTGTTTCTCCTGATCTAGCTGGCTTTCTTTTTTAAAGAAAAAGAAGGTACTGCACGAAAGAAAAAATGATGTATGTGATTGGCCCTACTTTGGATTGTGATCGATACCTATTTTGAATTTTAATGTTTAGGTTTTAAGAATAATATTAGGTAGTTTTTTTAGTTGCGTTCTTAGGAATCATATAGAACAGAGTCGTGCAACGGAAATGATGAAAAAAATCCCCTAAAACTAATCCTAATTAAATTTAAAAAATCTTGAATCAGCTTCATATTATAATCAGAAACTCAGCCAAGCATTGTGTACCTCGTGAAGTTTATGAGGAATATGTTTAATCCAAGATTTTAAAAAACGGGAATTCAGAAGCATGTAAAGATTATTCTTTCAGTGTATGTGCTAGTCAATCCCAAAAGGAAAAACTTCTTTCTAAGTGGCTTTATTCTATTCTTTTCACTTTCAGTCTATCACAGCTAATGGTTATCAGAACCAGAGTATCTCTGATGATGGGCATTGCTGCAGAAAATAAAATAGAACAGAACAAAAGAAAGTAAAAGGAACATGTTTCACCAGTTACTTGTCTCCACTTAGTGCAACTTGCAGAAAAGATGTATGGTAAATTACTCCAGAAGATAGTCTGAATAGCATGCATCACATTATTCCAGAGAGGTCAAAGGCTAAAGGGGTTAGTTTAATTTGTTGAATGGCATATTGCAATGCACCTGAAGCAATAAGTTTATGGGTTGAGAATTCAAGGCTCATTGGACAATGAACATCTTTGGTTTCAGTTGGACTTAAATCTTAAGCTAAACAGATGAATATGCATCCTTACACATTTCTGTGGAATGTTCACTGAACCTTGTCACCCTCCATCGGTTGGTGTGTGTGCTTGTAACAGAATGTATTCAGTTGAACATAGTGAAAATTCAGTCCCCTTGTTTTTCAGGCTAACTTACTTCCTGGAGTTCCTTTATGTTTCTTTGTCACAAGAAAGATAACATAGCATATACGAAGTATTTGCATGACGGGAACATGCTTCTTATCATGCCAAGTATTTCCTATCTCTTTTAGAACGCAAGTATTTTGTAGGATTCTCACGGTGTTAGTTCATTCATGTAAATATCTTCCAAAATTCTTTTGTTCTGAAGGAGCCCTCAAACGTTTTTATGCCTCCTGGATGCCAACATGAACTAATCGATGCGCTGAAGATTCTGTAATAATAACGAACAATTAGTAATCCCGCTCTAGTAGCTCTCGAGCAATGTCGACGGCCTCACTCTCCTGTATAAAAGTATTCAATATTTTATCTAGAGATTAATCGTATTCAAAGATATAATCTATGGAAAACAACACTATGGCATGTCTCATCTTTCCACTTGCCGGTCTCTCCTCTCTCACCAACATTGGAAAACTGGTATCCAACGGCTGGTTTTCCAGTTCCTTTTCTTCTAGAATCAGATTAGGGCTAGTATACGTCTTATTGTTAATGATGATGACCTCGTTGTGGGCTACGGCGAAGATATTGGATGTTACTGCCTCGTGTTATATATATTTGGCGTTTTAGAATAAAACTTTGAACATTAATATTGCAGTGGAATAGATTTGTAAATTTTAGTAAGTTACTATTAATATGATAGTACTTCTCAAGCCAAATCTACCATACCATTTTTATTATTTTTGAACTAAGTACTTAGATAAGTTATTGACGGTCAAAGGTTTTAACCAAACCTTACCAACACCAAATATCTCTGACAGTCGGTCTGTCTTAGTATGTTGAAGCGAGAACTGTTCTAGGGCTAACTCCAAGATTTTTGTCCCTTAGAGCTAGAGTGGTACCATATACTTTAGAGATCTGTAATATATAAAGTGGAGTTGTAGCTCTGATTCTAAAAACTACAGTATGAAGATGGAGCTGTATTTCGATAGCTCTCGGAGCAGAAGCTATATCAAATGGGCCATTAGTTTAACGGTTTTGCAAGAGAGAGGTGGAAGTCGCTGATATTCATTATCTCTAGGCTCTCTAGCAGAGAACCGAGCTTTGCTCGGGTGGTTGGTTGGTGGTGATACAGACCACCCGGCGCGGGTTCGACTCCCGTAGGGAGCGAATTTTTGTGTTGTCTCACGGGGTTTTTTCCCTGCTTCTGGGGACTGACTCCGGTCGGTTCCGGTTAGGTATAAGGTACACACACGCATGCACGTTTAGTGGTACTGTGTGTTCCTGCACACGCGAAGATTGATTCCTTCAAATCTGTTTTCGGTGTGTGTTGGACATGCACGCATGTGTGTGCGTGTGGTGTTGTGTGAGTGTGGAGTGAGTACATGTGCGTCCTCAGTTGTACCCTTCTCAAAGAAAAAAAAAAAAGCCTCTCTAGCACATGCGGAGTTAGTAAAAATACTACGCTCATGTCTTCTCACGTTTCTTGCGGCGTACCAGGTTTTGAAGCCACTTGGTTCTTGTATAGAGATCGTTTGTGTCATGTGTTTGGTGCTCCGAGGTGTTGGGAAAGATAGTTGAATCAACGGAGAACATGAGTGCGTAATTGTGTGATTTATGCCGTATTTATGGTTCTTTTTGTAAAGCAGGGTTCTACTACGCCCTGCTCGAAAAATAAATAAATGCATTAATGGTTGACAATAACAAATTGAGCACACATCTCATGATCCCAAAGAAAGGCAACAGTTAAGTAAATTAAGCACACAGGGCTCCCAAATTTCAACGCGTTATCATCAGCAAGAAATAAATTTGAGCAAAATTATAAAGGAAATAAAACAAACAAGGGCGCTAGTTTCCCAGAAACAAATACTATTTGCAAGTCTGCTTCCAGCTTGAGAAGGTAAATAAACTGAGCTGGCTCATATATTCCAGGGAGACAGATGATCATATGCAAATCTAACTAGTACACCAAATGGATTTTGAGAATCTTTTCTCTTGGGCACAGATAGATCTGATTCGTGCAATCCATTTAGCCCTCACTGACATCTTTTCAATGACAACTAGCTAGGCGATAATGATGACAGTTTAGACGGTCCATGAGACTACGAGAGGCTTAACGTCTCCCGCAATTTCCATTGACTTGCCGTGCCAAAAAAGCATATATAGATTTGCGACAAAGTTCAGGAGATTGTCACCTTGGTCTGCTTCAACATGGCATTGTCGATGCGTTTTGGAAAAGCTTTGTCTGAGGTTTTCTGAAACAGAGATAGAGGAATTTCAAGGCATGTCCCACAAATTTTGAGGCTACGTCACTTTATTCTCAACACTTGAAAAACTGACAGCCCAATGTAAGACCACTTATTACACTATATATGAAATATTCATATACAGAACTCTGATTATCTATACTATAATGTGAGTTCTTATATGGTTACCACGGTGCAGTCCATCTTCTTTCGCAAAAGGCTGTACTAACACAATTCAATGTGAACATAAACAAACAAAGATGGGTTGCGCATGAGCACATCGTACCTCGATCGCCAGCTCTCTGGCTCATTAAGGACAACAGCTTGGAGCATCTCATTGATCTTTACAGACTTTGTCCCCCTCTGCAAGAAGCCTTGCAGGAGACAATGAACTCAGCTATCTGTTTCCACAAACCCAAAGAGAATGCAAGAATCATTTTCAGCTCACTGTAATACAAGTTCATGAGTAAACTGATACTCCATGATCATGGAGTACTCAGATACTGATCAGTGAACATAGGTTAACATAAACTTTTATCTAGCAATGCAATTCTAGTTGTGTTAGTTATGCTCAAGCAAAACATTCATCCGAGAACACCTGGTAATTGGAAAAAAGCAACCAGAGTAAATTTCCTGTTGAGCTGTCTAAGATCTGACAGAAGTTATTTTATGTGCAGACTATTATAGTATACATCCATCTAAATTGTGAAATGAAATAATTTTCAAATAAATTTCTTGAAACCCACTGAAATTTTGCTCATGCCTTATTTGTCAATCATTATTATCTCAGGTTATATCAGTGGCAAATAAGGGGTAGCAATTATCTACAAATTACCATTGACGAACTTTGTGTTCTAAGTAATGCCATTGCATAAGCATGTTCTTCCCTTTTTGCCATCGCCGTTACCCTTCCATCAAATGCACTCCATTAACCCCATACGTGAAGTTCATTTTACCCCTAAAATATTTGAAGTACCTCCCTAAGCTGAGATACACTTCTACGGGTAAAATGGACTTTCTGTGATGTATTAACAGAGGGCATTTGATGGAAGACTAATGGCAATGGAAAAAAGGGAAGAAAAACACTTATGATAGCATTCTATGCAAATCACCTTATCGATGGCAATTCATAGAACTAATCAGCTGTCGATAACAAAACATATCTCAAGCAAGAAAGAAAATGTGATCCATGTCCCTGTATCACTCTGACCTGTGCAAAGACAAGCAAAATAAGTAAACAGGAATTTGAAATAGCATCCTAATTCTTAAGAAAAGTAAAACAAAAGAACTTGTACCTACCACCATCATGAATAAAAGGGCAAAACAAACAAAAAAAAAGGTGAATCCCATGCATGTCTTAATCATGATAATTGATACTGATTTTCCAACAATTTTTCCCTAGAACATCCTATAGATTATTTGAGGTCACTTGAGGAAAACTACAATTGTATGCATTGTGATGAATATAGTTCTGTAAAAGACCACACACATTTCCAGATATACCCAGCGAAAAAAGAGTGTTTTGAATGTACCAATAAAAGTTTTTACAGTTTCTCTATGCTCCGAAATACCCCATGGCAACACAATATCAATAAAGCCCCAGGGAATAACAGCCAAAACTCAAAGGTTCTAATTCAATCTTTCTTTGTTTGCAGGAAAGCAGTAATGCTTATGCATAACCGGAAAAAAGAAAGAGAAAGCTAACACAACAGCTTAGCATCTAAGAAGGCCGACATTACTTCTATAAGATTTCAACATATATATGAAAAAATTGTACTCCCTGCATTGCATTACACCCCTTCTCTCTTACATTACAGGTTTTGTGGTGAAATCTTAAACACATGTCCACCAAAATATCTTGCTGGCAGACCAACACAAAGATGAAGTCAAAAAAAGGTAGGAGTGTAATATTTTATGCATGGCAGGTTATCAAACTTTCTTCCTGGAGAGCTGAAGAACCAGGAAACTTGAAGCTTCTAGAGATTGAAGAGAGTTTCTTTCACAGCAAAGTTTATGTGAAATAGACAAATAATCATCTTTGGGTACTAATCCCCACATCTTGAAGAAGAGCACGATCATTTCTATTCTTCTAAATCCCCATATTTTTTCCATTCCCCACTTAAAGAATGACACTTGACACCCCAAAATGATACAACCACGACCATAATAAAATTTGCCAGTCTTACGGGACTGAACATAGAATCCCCTTTGCAAGTTTCAATTTTTCTTGCATGTAACAAAATGTCCATCTAACAATAAGGCAAAAGAAAAAGGCACAGCTTTTAAAGGAAGGTCACCATTCTAAAGGCTGTCACATGAGAAAACTCAACTGTTTCATGTAGTTTATTCAGGGTTCTGCATTGTAGAAAATAGTGCGTGCATCAGTCCTATAAGGTGAAACAATCTAACGTTAAATGTCTTAGTAATGTTTCACAACTCTCGTCTATTCTCAATCCTTAGAGCACAAATGTGTGCATTTTTGGCAAGCATACAAGGTATCAGCTTATCAGGTGTGACTAACTGTATCTTCTGTTATTTCTTAATGTATTTTGACATCAAATGGTGTTTTGTTATCAGATTCTTGTGTGAAGTGCGCTGAGTTACTAAGCCAGGGGTTCTCAGTTTCATTGGACTGATAAAGTAATAGAGTTCACTGCTGTAAAATCCTAAAAGGTGATTGCTCGGCCTGCCTTGGCATGCTTATAAAATTACAGAGTTTACGGTTGTAAAAAATGATCGCTTAGCCTTCCTGGATAGCATCTAGATGCTAAGATTAAACTGCCAGTCTGACTAGCCCGTGACTGCAACACACCCCTAACCACCCAGTGCCTTTAGGAAAAGTGAGAGTTCACAAAAGAGAAAGAAGCAGCACTTACCATAGCAAACTTATAGATCAGTCAATATATCCAATTTACCGCTCTCTGGCAAGGTCAGATAAAATGAGTAGACGAAGAATGGCTTCCATATAGACATGTCAAATTACATGACAGCGTAAGAGGACACACAAACACACAAAATGATTCCTAATTATCATTGATCAAATGATCCGCATAGCATGACACTTGTCACCTATTTTATATTTTCTTCAATATTCGCTTACTGAAAAATAGTGGCAGACTGGCAGTCATACTGCCAGTTGTGTCAAGTAATGTAAATCTAAATAAGAGTTTATGCTACCATATTAGTTTTCCTTGATGTGTCCAACAATCATTCTGTGTTTTCATGGTTGATTAGATGAGATATGCCAGCAGCACATGAGACCTGACCTGGCACTACACAAACCTGACTAATTATTGAAACCTCCACACAGAACTGTTGGATCATAGAAAGAGCAGTAATACTAACAGAAGTTCTACTTCAAAGTTCTCCTTATGTCTATGCAAGAGGGATAGGTCCCTTTAGGTATATGTTAAGATCATGTGCAGCGAAAAGTTGACAATAATACCAGCAAGCAGCAACTATCAAATATACTTGCTAGAAGATGAATTAGAGTAAGGAGTGCAATACCTGTTATCTCTCACATGTGCAAGGGTGCCAAACTTTGTCCTGCAAAAGGATTCCAAATAAAGCTTGTGAAGAAAAGGAAATATTAAGTAGAGAAGAAATTTCACCGCAAGGATGTCATCCGCCCATCCAGAGATTCAAATAGTCCTATCAAATAAACTCGGCTAAATTTCGTGCTGCAAGTCAGGCATTTTTATCAAGCAACATCTCCAGGACAAACACACCAGTTAACCACTTATACAACAGGCACTTGGGTGGTACAAAAGCCAATGAAAGGCAGAAACATAAGAAAAACCCGCAAGATTCAGTTCAAAATTAATTGATTGATCATGTTTAAATGAACCTCATACAGGCATAATGTCCATTGAAAAAAAGAGTGCACTGAGAGGGGAAAAGCAAATATAATAAATAAAAAAGAACAGCCAAAAAGCTGTAAACCGGTGATTGTGATCTACTACCGATATAAATATTTACAAATGAAAACAGGAAAATTGTAAAGTTAATCTGAAAGTCCCTCCCAGATGCACAGTTTTCAACATTTCTGTGGCTTGAACACTATGCAGAAGCAGAACAACAAACAATGCTGTCAAGGTAATCCTTTGTCAAATAGTAGTGTCTAGTGACTCAATTCCAGGCTCCAGCACGGACTGGCTTTCCAGTTCAATCATATCTGAAAGGATTTTTATTTTCTTCTTTAATTCGACGAGACAAATCCACACCCAGCTGCCTCTCAAAGCCCCTGTTAAATCTCCTTGGGCTTCCCCTTCTTTGGGGTTCTGGCGATCTGTGAGCTGAGATATGTGGACGAAGTTTATCTCCTGCATGATTTCTGAACTGCTTTGTGGTGCCATTCCTGTCATATGGCTTGACAGAATGAGTTTCATATCTATCAGTGTACTCCCTTTGATCATCACCATTCCCATCATGCCTATTTCCCCTTCCCCTTTCAAAGCCATAAGGAAGTCTTCCCTGTGTTGGGCGATACAACTCTCCAGACCTTGGCCGTCCATCAGAATTCACATCAAACCTATCATTTCTTGAGGTAACTCTCAGGGGTGGACTCCTCCTTGAATATCGCTTTTTATGATCAGGAAGATCAACTGTTGAGCAGTTCCTCCCATCAGCCCATGTAGAAGTGTGTTGAGAGTAAGCACGATCTCTTGATGAAGGACTATAACGTATAACCCGATCACCAAATCCAGGTTGTCTAGAAGGCGAAGTCATTCGGCCCATTCTAACTTCAGTCATGTAATTAGGTGGAGATCTACTTCTACTATGCCTCCATAAACTTGAACTACCATTTGCCACAATTTCCCTTCTGTTCCTAGGTGATGTCCAAGCATGAGGAGATCGAGACCTTGAACCAGAAGGGGATCGGCTGTGAGCACGTGAAAGGTTAAGTGAAGCCCTATGTGGTGGGAATCTCCGTTGTCTACTGGATAATGAGCAACGAACTGAACTCATATTTACATCAGTATGACCTTTATCCACATCAGGATCATATCGAACAGATCTGTTACCACTGGCACCAAAGCGTCTTTCTGGGGATGCTTCCCTAGCATGTGAAGGAGTTCTGGACACCCCACAACCTCCATCTCTTTCTATCGGAGAACCCCGTCCAGATAAAGGGCGGTATGAGCTACTTAAGGTGTTGTTTCTCACCCTCCTAACCATTTTACTAGCATTTGCAGCATCAACTGCCTTTACCAAAGTTCCATCAGGGGCAACTACAAAGCCATTGCTCTGCATCTTTGCAACAGCAGCTTCTGCAGCATTCCTTGGACCAGGCAGGCTGTAATTATAATAATCAGGTGATTTGTGCCGGGCAGAACGAGAACTGTTTGAATTTTCCACCCACTGTTCCACCCGACTGCTACTTTGAATATGCCGCGACACTCCACCCCGCTCATTTGATCTATGAACATTTATAGTTCTTTCAGCCTTTGAACCTGAGCCATAACCATCATCAGATCTGAATGAAAGAAAAAGGGATCATAAGATTAGCAATTAGGGTCATTACATTGGATCATCAGGATCGAATTACCTGCAAGATGACAGCTAAACAACGTTGATAGTAACTTACCTGCATAACTCATTTCTGTTGGCTCTGTCAAATGATCTTGGCCTATCTGCTCGTGGCTGCATATCTTCATTTGATGACTCCATATGTCGCAATGAATCGCCGCCTCCAGCTGTGTCCGATATGCTGAAAACACACCGGTTAGATGAATCAACTGTATCCCTTGAATCATGTTGAGAGTGTCTCTGATCTTCAGGTAACATATCCCATCCCGTCGTCTTTGTTCTCAGGCTTGAAAGGTCATCCCCTAAACCATCATTCCCCCTTTCAGAGTGACTGATTATTGCAACAGATCCAGCTATTCCACGGCCTGGGTTCATCTCATTCATTCGAGTATCACCATTAACTCTCAAGTGAACACTGAGAGCCTTTTCACCTGCACTTCCTGCATACATCATTCCAGATCCATCATCTATGCAGTTAGTTGACCATGAACGCTTCATCGTGGCTTGTGAAACATCACCATCTTCCTTCCTGGAATGTGTTCCATTGGAATCATCAATTGGATCGCCTATATTCTTTGATATGGAGCCAAGAGGGAAGGAAGAAATGCCAGGGGTATCACTCTTGCAATCTAAGGCCTGGTAATTGATAGGTGTAACTTCTTCAAAACTATCATCATCTCCCCAATACTCACCAGATTCCCTAAGTTCCCCATCCTCGTACTGAGAATCATCCTCCTCGGCACCAATATTTCCCAACCCAGTGAGATCTTTAATAACATTTGATGCCTCTGTTTCATTACAGTGCTCAACAAAATTATTGGATAGAACCTTCCCAGTGTAGCTTTGTTCTGCAGATTGTAAATCCGCAATGTTGTCCATGTTAGTAATTGATGGTTTGGTGCATTCTGAATAATGTGGAGCTTCATGGGCATCACCTGTAATGTGATATGTTAACACAGTGCTGTTGTTGCCACAAGTGAGATCATGACTAATAGTTGTGTCAGGAACCTCTTCTTCATGCGTGTGGGCCGTACCACAATCAGGGTTCTCGTTCATATGAGAATCAGGGCGGTTGATATCATTATCTACATCTGCAGCTCTCTTGGAGACGCTCAATACATCGGTGCCATGTTCGAGCTTGTCATGAGCTGACTGACCAATTTTACTAGTTTCTGAATCAACATCCAAAAGATCTTGGTTCTTAAATTCAGATATGCTCTGTTGAGAAGCTTGCCCAAATTTATCATTGCTGCAACCAAGATCAGTAAAACTTTTATTGAGAACCGTTACTTTTGCAAGGTTTGTGCTTTCCTCAGAAACTAACCTGCTTGTCAAAGGCTTCATTCTGGAGCCCAGTTCACTCATTTGAACAGAATTAATCGCATCACATCCATCTTCAGAAGCCATCTGAGATGGACCTACAGAACCAAGAGGTGAGGACTGTGAAGCATCAAGTTTCTCCTCATTTGCAGTCAAAGCTAAACGCTCTGTCATAGGAGCCAACAAACTGCAATCAGTATCAGATCCTAGGTGTGATTCTACTTTGGAGACATGATTTTCATCAGGCAAATCCTTTGCTCCTGCAGATGAATCATTCCATTCTAGTGATTTTGATTCTAATATCTGCACATTTTGTGGAGACAGACTGCATAAAGGTTGAGACGAGCTATCACCAGTAAAATCGCTTTCACCCTCTCTACAGGCATCTATCGGTGCATCAATCACAGGAATTTTGTCCTCTGAAAGATAAGGAGTGTTACCGGCAACTGCTGAATCAAAAGGAGCTTGACACCCTTGCAGCTTGTTCGTCGTATTTTCAGCATCACTACAACTGCTTGTAGCAAAAGGTACAGGATCTGGACCAGCTATATCATGATCATCATCACCACCACAGCTAGTGTCCCATGCCTCCATTTCAACATTAAGATCCCAGTGCAACCTTGAATCACGCGTGCCATTGGAGTACTTAGTTTCCACGGCTATATCCTCCAAGCGGCCTACAGATTTATCTGGATTACTCGAGTTGATTGACATGGCAGCACCTGAAGACTTCGTATCAGAAGCAGATGATTCTTCATCTGTTTTGGTTGCACTGCTAAATACAGAATAAGGCACAGAACAACTCTTGGGTGCATCTGCAGATTCAACAAGATTCTCATTGTTCAATGTAGCTGTAAACGGAGGCTTCATATCAGGAGCAGATTCAGATGACTCCAACGGCTGGTCTGATTTGCAATTCGAAGCATCCAGATTATTTAGCATGTCCTCCTTGATTTCATTTAGGAGATTCAATTCAGAATTACCATTAATATGATCTGGCTTCTTTTCTTCAATACAGTGGACTGACTTTGAGCATTCAACATGCAATGTGGCATCATCCAATTCACTCGTGCAGGCTGCAGCAGCAAGTATTGATATGCCAGAAAAATCATCTGCATCAAAAGGCCCTTTCTTTTCCTCCATATAATCAAAAGCTGGTGCTTTAACCTTATGACGCTTCCCATGTGATGAGACACCTCCACAAGATCTGCTCAACAGTTTTTCATATGGATCCACTAGCAAAGGAGTGGGTGGAGGCGAGGGAGAACAATCCATAAGAAATCTTCTCTTTTTTATTGGAACGTTTTCCACAGGGTCACTAAAGCGCCGACCAAGAATAGATACTCCAAGCTGCAAACATGTCATTAAATAGTTCATAAAATTGGCATAATTGAATAAAAGAATCGTATCGACTCTTACTTCAATATACTCTAAAGGAGAAAAATATGAACCTTCTCAGACTCAGAAACAGGAGCCTCATCTTGTAACAATTCTTGGTTAGTGGCATTGCCACATGCATAGAATGATCGAATTTTATCCTTCATTCTGTCCTCTCCAGAGAAAGAGGTCCTTGCTCTCCTAGCAGCTCTTTGCCTTCTGTTCACAGTTTTCCATCTCACGTCTGGATCTATAGGCCTAGGAAGCTCCAAGCCCATGGTGTTGAGCTTGCTGCTACACGACGGCCCACCTCTGTCTGATGTCAATTCACCTCCACATCCTTTGCAGGTCATTGAAACAACTGAATTATTAAGATTACGAAGTCCTGAAGACCTTCCAGTACAGGTGCACAATCGAATCTGCCAAGAGAACCAAATTAGTCAAAAGATCCATACCCAATACAGCATCGGTTAAAAAAAAAGATTAGGCAGAACACCAATCCTCAGCAAACTGGAAACAACAAGAAGCTTTCAACTTGGTTACAGGCAGCACATAAACTAATTGCTGAACAAATATGAGCATACCATGAAACCAGATCGTCTTCCTGTTGCTACCGCAGAAACAGGAGAGTGGTTCACATCAACTGCACCCTCAGATCCAATAGATCCCTTAAAATCCTCTGGAAAACAAAAACAACAGAAGGTTCCGGTTGAGCACCACACCACCAAAGCGTACGATACTGCTTGAAGAATTACAACATCACAATCCACATAGCATGTTCGAAAGCAAGAGGAAAAAACTAAACGATTCTTCCGCAGCCATGCCACCACCACCAATTATATCAGAAAATAACTTGAACCCATTTCCATAGCAAAAATTTAAGAAAAGCTTTGAGCTCCCCGGCGTGCAGCACATATATGGAGCAGGAGCACCCAGAAATTTAAGAAAAACTTTGAGCTCCCCGTCCGCGGCTACAAGCAATCACCCCTTGGCGTGCAGCACATATGGAGCAGGAGCACCCAGAAATGGAACACCACAAGCTAAACCAAAATTCCTTCCCGGACTGAAGCCGAAGAAACAAGAGCTGCTCCTCCGCAAGTCTTAGTCAACTGCCCTCTTCCCTAGGCCATCAGCATCCGCACCAAAGAGACCACCAAATAGTCTTCTCCCTTAGAAGATTAATCCCCATGAAAAAGCAGACAGATCTGGGCGCTGAACGAATTCCTGGCGAACATCCCCATCCAGAAGAATTTGGTTGATTGACCCACGACGAAATCCGCAGCCACAAGTCCAAAACCTCCAAATCCCTCAGACAAGGCAGATCTGACAGCCGACGACCGAATACCAACACGGAAACCGGCGAACCACACGACGATCTCCCGCGGCGGCGGAGCCAGAACCAGACCCGCCTGTCAAAAAAACCCGCCCGCCGGCGGCGGAGAGACTACTCAGAATTTCTAAGATCTAGGGTTGCGTATACCTTTTGCTCCTGCCTTCCTCATCAAACCCAGCTCCGCCGCCGCCGTCTTCCGCAAACTCTCTCCCCCCTCTCCCCTCTTCCCTCCTGCGCGCGGCTGCCTCAGCTCTAGTCCTCCTCCTCACCACGCCGCTCCATCCAGTCAGTGCCTTGCCTTTCCTCGACGGATTCCTTGCGTGCGCCGCGGAGCGAGGTAGAAATTCTCCGGCTGCTTTCCACCCACGCCGCCGCTTTTTTGACTCCCGCCCTCGCCGGGGGCGGGGACCGATCGGCCGGTCGCCGGCGCTCGCGCCTCCCCTTGCTGCGACCGCAGTCCGTAAGCCGTCCGCCGCTCGCCGCTCGCCGCCGCCGCCGATTTTTTTTTTCTTCCCTCTTCGCTCTATTGGAGACCCTTTCCTTCCTTGTGCTACTTCGCCGCCTTCGGAGGCTGAGAGAAGAAGACCAAGACCACCACCATATTTTTCCGTGATTTTTATATTTATTGGAGTATTTTTTTCTCTGTATATGGTGGTGGGTGTGGAGCTATATAGGGACGGGAATCAACACGCTCCGGTGAGCGATGGACGAGATTACCCCTGGGAGTGGGGGGCTAAGGTGGAGATTAGTTTTGCTTTTGCATTGTTTACCTCTTGGATGGATCTGGGCCGTCCGATTGGATCGGATTGACCACGCCTATATTTGTGGTCTAGTTTGACTTTACACTTAATTATTTGCATACTTATGTTTGTTTAAGTGTAACTCCGGATAGCAGATTTATTAGATGTGTATTATGTCATTGAAAAAAAATCATGGGTTCGGATTTGTAAGTGTACTGATTTTTTTTTTGAGACAAGTGTACTGATTATATTTAGGTGAATCATTTTTGTTTCTATTTTGATAATAAGAAAAACTTAAATTTTAAACCATTCTAATTGAGACTCTAATACAATATGGATCTGGGATCTGAAATTACTATATCTTCTTCGAAATTGGACTATGTATCCAAATATAAGCTAACAACCATGATACCCAATAAAACTAGAAAAAATTAGAGCCATGTCATTACTATTTTTCAAAATTAAAGATATGACATCATGTTCCACATATCATTGACTCATGTAGGCCCCACATGTTATTGACTAACGGATGGCATATCTCCAACTTTAAAAAATTACAATGGCATGGATCCAATTAGCCCATAAAACTATTGGCAATAAGAACACATATGTCACCAGTAGGACTGACAAAAGGTTGTTTACCTGGCTAAGTGGCTGGATTCAAAATTGTTTCAGATGATCGACTTTTTCCTTTTAAAATAAAAACTATTTATTATTATAATAAAAGTTATTATCACCTTGTATTAGCTTGGATTGGCTCATTAGTTCCTTAAAAAATAAAATGAAAAAGAAATATACTACATCGTATTAAATTGATTTTGAATGAGGTTTTTCCCATCCCTAGATACCGATCAAAGGTTAGGTAAGGTTCACACTGTATTGCTAACAAGATGGAGGAGACAATGCTCACACATTGTGTTGCCTAGTACAATTTTTTCGGGTGGGGCTTAGGTACCTAGGTCATGCTTATAGAAATTGGACGTGTATCCTCTATAGTATTGTCCCTACAACTGCATGTCTAATGGGTAGAATCGGGCCCATATGTTAGCCTCTACCAATGCAAGGGTGGTGCAATCGGGCCCACATGTTAGCCTCTACCAATGTAGGGGTGGTACTCTAGAACCCCACCGACTGAAATCCCCTTGAAGCACCTAGAGGGTGAATGGACAATTCATGCAAAATTCTCTCATAGTGGATCATGTCGATTAGTGACAGATCAAATATGGAATCCGATATACCGCTGATACCAAGACTAGCAATAACTTGTAACAAACACAGAGGGAGATACATTTCTATATAGGTTCAGACCCCCATCGAGATAATAGCCTACGTTATGTCGGCTTGATAGTTTGTTTTTCCTTAACCACCAAAAGGTGGCTTGTCGCCGAGTACAATGAGTTGTAGCAGAAGGATAATCTAATACTCGATTAGTATATTGGGGGTATATTGCTAATATGTGTATATATGGGGCTAGTTGAATTGGTAAGATTGTTGATGAGGCGCTTACGTAGGTCTTCGATTTGCTTTGGCGAATGGGTGTTGTTAGGATTGATTCAACGTGTCTTGAGCCCTCAATGTGCTTTATACCCCGTAAGGGAGTCATGTCCTAGTCAGACTCTGAAATTCTGAGTAAGAAGTATGGTAGAATAAGAAAGCAATTAGGCTTAAACTATCTAGATTGTATCTTCCATTATATAAAGTTTTCCTTGCCTAAATCATTATGACTTGGTGGGCCTCTCTCCATTACTAGGAAGGTATCTGTAATATACAATTACCGTTATACACAACTATACCGGATACTCTATACCAAGTACTATGATAGTAGCCCTTGAACT
Source organism: Leersia perrieri (assembly GCA_000325765.3). NCBI lineage: Eukaryota > Viridiplantae > Streptophyta > Magnoliopsida > Poales > Poaceae > Leersia > Leersia perrieri. The sequence goes on from CM002486.1 coordinate 13,770,529, forward strand.
CTATTGCGAATGATCCTTTGACTAGCATCATATACTCAAAAGGATAACATTGTCGGTTCATACAACCTAGTCACAAGATGTCATTTGCAATAGTGTTTGAGCAAGTCGTTTTTCACTTTGCATCGAGTATATATGCAATCGAATTAGAAATTCGAGTAGAGTTTAAGAGTTTTCGAGCAAGTTCCCATGTAACTCTAAAACAAAAATCATTTCGATTCTCCCACCAAGGATTACAAGGTTTTACTGTTTTAGAATCCGAAAGGGTTACCACTCCATATATACAAGGACACGGTTAGATCTAGATATTACTTTCCCCTTTCGTTCGAAATTTCACACGAAACTTCCTTGCTCTTCAATCCTCCATCTCCAATCATTCCTCACTAAATTCGTCATGGAGAAGAATACTCAGGCACCAACGATGGAAGGCCAAGCGCTGACTGGAGTTGCGTCTTTGATGGATCCCACTACGGGGGATCTAGTGGCACCAAGAAGAGGAACCTAAGCTTCAACAAAGGTTTTGGTATGAAGAAGGCAAGGACGAAAAGGTCGTAAGTTTCTAGTTTTTCAATTTCTTCCAGAAATAAAGATCTTGTGCAAATTTGTCTTATGAAATTTCATGTTTCCTAGACTGGTAAGCCTTCGGCCCCAAAGTTCATCTCCAAGAAGCCTACCAGGTAATCTTTGTGTTTCTATATACATTTTTTTTCATAGCATTTGTCATCAAAAATCTTTACATTCGGTTTTTTTGGGTATTTTTTCTTAAGCTCACCTTCCACCTTATCAGGGAATACCTCCGACAAGATGGAGGAACTAGAAGAAACTATTGCCAAGTTGTTGGCCATTGCAGAGCCAAGCGAGCCAACTGAACCTGTCGCCACCATACAAGAGGTGGCAATTTCTTCCTTGAGTACACTCCCCTATGATCCTATCAAGATGGAGTAGCTCCTGCATGACCTCATTGCCTGTACTTGTGTCGGCCACTCGGAATTCGAGAAGCTCGAGGCCAAGACAACAAACCTAAAGAAGGCGCCTGAGGTGAAGCAGAAAACTCTGTCAACCTCTAGGATACCATCGGCTCTCTCCAACTACAGAAATCTCGAGATGAGGTTGATCAAAAGTGGGAGTATAAACTCAAGGAGAAGGCAGAGAGGAAAGAGACCATCCAGACAATTCTCGAATCAAACTTGCTGGCCTTGCACTCACCCCTGAGTGCATTGGGGAGGAGGTCGAGAAACCAGACATATCTGATGATGTGACCTTAATCACGGTTATTGGTGAAAGGTCAATGCCCTATAGTTGCCTTAGAAGGGGAGATTGGAAGATCTATGATCCTAGAGTGGCATTGGTTTTGGTGATTAATGACAACCAATTGTTGGACTAACCATTTCAATGAGTTGATGTGTTTACGATTGAATTCCGGCATTGAGGCAAAAGATTAGTGAAGAATTGATGTGAAAAAGAAGAAGTGGTTGAGTTTCATCATCAAGATAAGAGATAATGAGCTAGAAGATCAAGAAGATATGATTGTGAAAAAGAAAATCAATGTGATTTGATCACCAACATGAAGACATGAGTTAGAAGATATTGATCGTCGATGAATAAGAACCAAGTGGCCAACATGACGACAATGAGATAGAAGATGTTAATTGTCGATGAACAAGAATCAAGTGGCCAGTATGAAGACGATGAGAAGCTAGGAGATGAAGATATAAAGAAGATGAATATTATGTGGAGAAGATTGAAGATGGTGGGATATGAAGTGGCGACGTATGGCGAGACGGTGAAGGGCAAACGAGGCTTAGCTACGAGGGACCATGCGGTGGAGAAGGGTAAGCAAGAGGCTTGAAGCCGAGGGACCAAATCCGGTGGAGAAGAGCAAGCGACGCTTTTGTCGCGACAGACCATGCAAGGCTATGTGAAGCTATGGATTATTCGCATCAATCATTTGAAGAATTAAAGAAGAAGCGCCGAAGATCAAGAAGATGTCAAGAAGTGATGATCAAGATGGACATTGCTCAAGGCAAAGGTATAAATGAGTTGGGACTAATGTGTTCGACAAGTTGTANATGGACATTGCTCAAGGCAAAGGTATAAATGAGTTGGGACTAATGTGTTCGACAAGTTGTAGGTGAATAGTCCCGACGGTGAATTGAAGATGCCATGAGCAACCCTCAAGTGAAGAAAGAAGACGGCGTGAAGGCATTCCTAGAGGTATAGCTTTTGTATTTACTTTTGAGTATAAGAATGTCATACTATTAAGAGGGATGCAATTGTTGATGAGTTTGCATATGTCTCTATGCTCAAAGTAATCCTCCCTAGTGCTATCTTGAGAGAAAACCTAGCCTTAACCTATCCTATGAGTGGTTTTAGAGGTTGTTGTTGGTTGGGTTGGGTAGCCACCTCAATAAGCTTTCCATAGAGTCCAAGTTTGTCGAAAATGGACTCCGGATCGCGGAGTTATGCCCGTTTTCGTAGGGTGCTGTCAGGCTGTCTAAGTACCAGCGGACATTCCGGTAAATCGACTGGAGTGTCCGGTAAAAACCTTTTGTTGGCAACAGAGAGTTTTTACCGGAGTGTTCGGTGATTGCAGCGGAGTGTCCGGGGGAAGGTGTTGACTGCACGAAGTGTTTTCATCGGAATGTCCGGTGTTCAGATCTGAGAGGCTAACGGCTAGTTTTGGGGGGTCGGGTATTTAAACCCCTCCACCCCTCCTATCCGTTGCTGCTGAGTTTTGGCAAGATTAGATCCATCCAAAGCCAAAGATCCCTCCCATAATCTCCTACCTTGGTGGTAATTCTTTATGAGTGAGATTTGGGTGAAGTTTTGTGAGATTTGAGAAGGGATTTGAGAGGAGAAGAGATTTGGAGTTGAGAGAAGGTTGGGGAAAGTGAGATTGAGGGTTTGTGAGCTTCATCCCCATCCTTGTGAGTGGTTTGAGAGAGAGTGGGAGAGCTTGAGAGCTTCTCCCCATCTTTGAGTGGGATTTGAGGGAGAGATTAAGAGGTAGTGACCTCCACCCATCCATGAGAAGAGAGATTGTGAGCTAGTGAGCTCCACCATCCTTGAGAGAGTTGGGATTTGAGTTTGAGAGCTAGTGAGCTTCACTCCACAACCTTGAGCACTTGAGTTCATTGCAAGCAAGTCTCTAATTGAATTTATTACTCTTGGAGGCCAAGGACTCCTAGACGGCTAGGCGTCGCCCGCGAGCATCCGGTTGTGTGGATAGCTGGGGAGAATTTGTGAAGGTTTTCCTCACCTCCGCAGAGAAAGAGGTAAGTTAGTGGTTACCGTGCTAACTCCTAGAAGGTTGCTTGGTAGAGCAAGTCACAACAAGAGATTAGGGCTCTCCGGTAGGGCTTGATCCGAGGGGATCGCTCTAAGGCTTGATCCGTGGGGATCGTTTGGAGACTTGCTAATCCGCGTGTGGACTTGGGCACTAAAGCTTCCTTGTGGTTGGTAGCATGGCGAGGCACGTGA
>CM002486.1:13774105-13790794 GCA_000325765.3 Leersia perrieri
AACTTGTTGTGTTTTCTCCTTCGAGAGAAAACTTTATAGACTATCGGATAGTCCGGTGAAAGCACCGGAGTGTCCGGTAAAATTGTTCTGTTGGCAACAAAATATTTTTACTGGAGTATCCGGTGAATCCACCGGAGTATCCGGTAAGCATTTAATTCCGCTGCGAAGTATTTTTCAGGCACGCCTATTCACCCTCCCTCTAGGCGACTTCAAGGTCCTTTCAATTGGCACATGGCGAGAAGCTAAGGGACCATCCATTAAAGATGACAGATGGTCATAAACAAGAGGTGAAGGGAGACGACCAACGCGTGTGCCAGCTTCGCCCTCGCCTACGTCCACCGTCATTACCCCAAGATCGACTGCAAGGCGGCCCTTGATGGCAACCTTCCCAATGAAAATAGGAAGCATCTGATGAAGGTCATGAGCAGGCTAAGTCGCTGACATGCTGAATTACGCGTCAGACTCCTCCTAAGTCTCTCATTTTGATTTTATTTAGTCTATCCCTTTTTTACTAGTTGAAACTTAGTCGTACTAAATTGAATTTATGTAATAATACTTTCTGTATTATATCTCCTGAAATAGATAGACAGTCTGACAAGCTATTTTCAATGATGAAGATTCGAGTAGTTTCGTCGGAGCACCCAACAAAAATACTACAAAAGGACCAAAATGGCAAATCAACTAAGCGTGGCATTATATCGAATCTCTAAATCACATTCCACCAAAGCCAAACTTATACAATGGCATAGTCTTAAATTTCTTGGTCCATCCATCGCTTGCCCCTCCACCACAAGTAGGGTGTTCCTCGGTGTGGCGTCGGCTGCCATCTCTTCTCCTCCCGACTTGGGCACCCGCCTTGTTATATCGTACTCTCCTTTGCTATGCAATTTTTTGATCTCAGATGTCGTAGTGCAGTATCTAGTGTGCCTATTTCTTTTCCTATATGCCAGTTTGATGTGCCAAAATCTAGTCCTTGAAACTGCCGGCGTCCACGCCACACGTGTGAGCGCCCCCGCCACCCACACCGTCGTCGCCCGCGCCACCACCGCCGCAACTCTCTTCGGCTGGAGATAAAGTGGTTGTGGTTGGAGCGGGAGGCGACGGTTGCATCCCCTTCGAGTGGAGGCGACGGCAGTGACGGACGGAGCTAAGGACGACGGCGTCGGTGGCGGCTGAAGGTGAGGACGACGACGGCGGCGGCAACAAGGCTGACATCCGGCCGGCCGGCCGGCCAGATGGAGTGGTCCAAAATAAAGAAAATTCGTATCTTGGTGTTAAATTTCAAAAGTGGTATGAATTAGATGGTAAATTTTAAAAGTGGTACAAATTTAGTGTTAAATATTGAAATTTCTCTATTGCTTTACAATTGTCCCATGAGCAGACAGATAGAATTCTCGGGACTTCGGGAGTTCTTTCCGTCGCGACCGCGACCAAGCTCTCGGCGTGGCGTCGGCGCGTCGCCCGAACCCCCCATCCGCCCACCGCATCGATCGATCTTGTCTCCTCCCGATCGAGGCGCCGTTTCTCCGCATCCTCCCTCACCGGTGAGCATCCATCCATCCGCTACGCATCCGCAAACGGATTTTGCATTTAACCCTAGCTAGGTTCTCTTCCAGATCTGGCTTGCTTAATTTGCCTTAATAAGCAATCTTATAAGGGAGGGAGGGGACTAATAACAGTTTTTTTCTTCTGAAAAAGTTTGGGGGTTCAACTGAACCCCCATGTCCTATGCTAGATCCGCCCCTGCTTGAAAGAAGAAAAATTGTGGATTGGTTCGTAAATCATAATTAATAGTTTCCTAATTAACTAGCAAGGTGGTTAATTGTTCATACTGTACATTATATCTCTAACTTTCTTTGATGTATTTCAGCCAGTATATGCTCATCCATGCCACGAGTTGCTGTAGAACTGAAAAAACACTGTAATGAACAATAAAGCCATATTATAACGCACAGCTGTGAACATTTTCAACTGGTGAATTAACATCTACACATAAATAGAGCATGCATAATAGGTGATATTTTCCTTCTTCATTCCACCGGAGAAAGGACTATATATTTTGGTTGCAAAATTATATTGCAATCTTGTGAGCACATTGATTGCTATTCAATTGTCAAGCCTAAGGAGGATCAAGCTAGTCTTTATTTAATCAAAATTGCTTGTATGCTTCTTCATGAGAAATACTTGTTTTGTGTAAACTGAGTTGTTTTTGAACCAAATACAAACCAGTTCACATTCTGGAAATATTTTTGATTAGTTTTAGCTTTTACACCTATACATCCAGATGAACCCCTAGGAAGTAATGTTAGGTTTGTGTGGTTTTAACTGCCACAAATGATACACCTTTTTTGGCATACAGGATCGAGTGCTTGGTCTGCGCATGCTAATTGCCTGTTCCTTTTTCTCCTTTGTTTTCTAAACCACTCCCACACTGTGCTAGCAGGCTAGCATTGATTTACCTCTCTTTTCTAGCATTATCCTTAATCTAACCATGGTGAACATTGTTTTGGCAGTGTTGATATTTTCATATCGGTACTCAAAGTTCAAATACAAACATCCTGATAATATGCATTCTTGTTAGTAAAAGCAGAGTCATCTAATAGATAAAGAAACATTTTCATTCTGCATAGTGAAGCTTCAGATGGAACTAATGAAGCCAATGTCATTTCTGAAAAAACTTTATGAAGTTTCCTGTTTTAGTATTTATGAAAAGTGACTGTTGCATATGAATGTAAATTATATATGACACAAAGTTTTCCCTCCACCCACTAATTCTTTTTTACAAGTGGAAGTGGTGAAAAATGTAAAACAGCGAGTACACATACTTTTTTTTTTGTATTTGATAATTCTACATGAAAAACCTTGTTCAATTTTTTTTTTGTGGAATTGGCACTACAACCTTTTATTCTCTGCCATTGTGTGTGTATTTCACAAAGATTGGTCTTATTCATGCTCTCATGTGCCACATTCTTGATTAGGCCTATAAATGGCAGGAAGACACCGCATAATTCGCCAATACTATGACGATGAACCTCGAGGATATCGTGATGGCCCCCCTCCTCCACTTGCCCGAGCAAGGCCGATATCCCCACGTCGCTTGGAGGAGGAGCTGTCTAGACGCCGTGGTGAGATGCGCAGAATTCGTGATGACAATCAACGACTGGCCGATGAAATTGTTGGTCTCAGGCAGGCAATGCCTCGGATGAAGGAAGATCTCCATGCCGCAAGTCAAGTTCTTCCCAAGCTTCGTGCAGAGAAAGAACTTGAGTCAAGGGAGCTGACTCAGAGGAATCTGAAATTGGAAGCTGAGCTACGTTCGCTAGAGCCCCTTAAGCAAGATGCCTTACAGCTACGGTCTGAAGCTGGGAAACTACAGTTGATAAGGCAAGAGATGACTGCAAATGTGCAGGGTTTATTAAAAGAGCTGGAGCATCAAAATTCTGAAAACAAGAAAATAGCTGCTATGACAGATGAACGTGATGGTCTTCGGCAGGAACTGATCCGAATTAGGTATTGAAGTATTCTGCACCAACTTCATATAAATTGGTTGCATCTTATTGCTTTTTTTTATGCATCATGTGTTAGTTCTAAGTTGATGCTCAAAGGAGGACATTTACTTGAGTGTCTTTTTCCTCTTTTTGTTGAGGGGAAGAGGCAAGCTGATTATTAATATCATTATAGGGGAATCCTTGAGTATGAGAAAAACGCAAAGCCAGAGCTGACAGCACAGGTTCGGGCAATGGAAAAGGATCTTGTCGCTATGGCTCAGGAGTCTGAGAAGCTGAGGGCCGAGATTGAGAAGAGAAAGGCTCCTAGTAGGTTTCCTTTTCCTTTGCTTGCATGAAAAGTTACTGAAATCAATGGCGGTTCACCCATAAAATGTTTGATTTCAGGTTTCAGCAGCCATGGAGCTTATGGACCACCAATGGTGACTCCAGGGATGGGCCTACAAGGCATCTATGATGGTGGCTACACTTCCACAGGCAGCCGCTATGGCACTGGAGGACCTTGGGCAGCACATGACCCTCATGGTTATCCACACCTGTGATTGATCATTGTTCTTCCCTGGGCAGTGCTTAATATCACTTGATGGTCGATAGTGATTGACAAAGCTTCTCTTAGTAGTAAAATTTGCGGTGCACGGTAGGTGGTCTTTTGGGATGCACTTCCGAGTGTTGCTAGTTTAGCTGGCCAATGTGTAGGCAATATACCTGCTATGGTTACCTTGTTACCTTCCGTTCCCTCTGAAAAATGTAATCAATGATGCCCGTAACAAGGAATTCAGTACAATGAATAGGAAAAATAGTGAATCTTAAGCTTTTACAAGATGCAGTTTTACTTGTGAATGTAATCGTATCTGCAGTTTCTGTGATGTTGGTGCTGTGCTTTGCACATTAGAGCTCGGTTGAGGCGCAATGGTTTCTGTATGTAAGGATTTGTGAAGTCTGGCATTCTGGCATCTTGCTTCAGTTTTTTGACGTGATTGTTTTTTCTACTAAGCTTCATTTTTTGGACTTGGATCCAAAGAAAATGGGAGCTGTGACTGACTTAAGTGAGACATTTTTCCGTGAAAACACGAGAAAAATGGTTGAACAAGTGGACAAAAGAGACGGCAGACAGGATCGCTTACTTGCAGTTGCAGACAACACTATCAATGTCTTCATCTGTCATTCTTTAGATATTTATTACAAACTGAAAAATGTTCACTGGTTATTTTTTAGGTATTTACTTCAAACTGAAAATAAAATGTGCGGCATTTTATCCACACGTCTATGCGTGGAAAATTTCCCCTAATGAAGTAGGAATATTCTTGAGGCTAGCCAAGGTTAATAGTGATTGATGGATGAAAGATTGATGGTTGTGATTTAGGAATGGTGAAGAGATTAGATCAACGTAAGAGGGAATTCAGTACAACGAGGGAGGGGGGGTGTAGGGAATTTTTAGGCTAAAGTCTGCATGCCAATGAAAACGGAGGAATCAGCCAGTGCTGAATGCTGCTGAGGAGTTGTTTGTTGATGAGCGAAATCGGCCATGTGCAACATCATTAGCGGTGTTTCCTCACCAGATGTTAATTCTTTGTACTCCAGGTAATTTCGTAATGCCTGTCCATTACCTACGAACCATGCAAACTTGAAAGATTCCGCTGTTTCCTTTTTGTGTACATTTGCAGTTTTGTGGTGTTGTTTTGGCCTCCTTGTTTATTCGCCTTCTAAAAATGCCTACTAAGATACAGTGAAAAAGTACCAAAACAACTTAAGCCCCTTTTTTAATAAAAAAACAACTGGAAGCCTTACATCCCTCTTTATGTATATTGCAACATGGATGTGTGAAGTTACTGAAGTCTATGTTCCTAATTTAGTAATTTCCTATGAGTTGCTGTGCTTCCGTTCTGAATGGGTTTGCTCATGTAACCTCCATTTGAATAGATTTTTCCGTGAAGCATGAGACAAATGGGTTGAATAAGGTTGAAGGCATCCTTTACTTGCAGCCAAGAGAAACGGCAACCGACAACACTCTCTCTTCATCGGTCATTATTTGGACAATTGCTTCAAATGAGACTGAAAAAACATCAGGTTTAGACTGTTTTGTTGGTAAAGATCAGTTATAATTCATATAAATATCGAATCAAAACTTTGGTATCATAAAGTATAGACCAATAGATTATAGGACATTAAAAAAAAATATAAGTTTTGGGAGGTTTTAAGTGAAAGCCCAAGCTTTCAACGCATCATAACTTAATCTTAAGGGACAAAATAGCATCTCCAAACAATCACCTAACAAACACATAAGTTTATTCTCAATACTTTAGAGTACACAATGGCCTCATGATTTCATATTAGATCATAGACAACGTGGAGAAGAAAGAAAAAACAAGACAATGACTTAAGTGTGTCTAAGTGTCATGCAGATTCACCAATAGCTTGTGTCCTTAGGGATAGAGAAAGCGTATTTCACCGATACTTTCTCTAATTATATGAGAGTACCGTAAGAAAAAAACTAGGCATGTCTTAGATCATTACTCCCTCTGTCCCAATACATAAGACGTAACTTACTTCGATGCATATACCAAGAAACATATAACCATTGATTTTGTTGGTTTAAATTTTTTTCGTCATGTAGTACGCCATGCATGACATCTTTTGATCCAAATTCTAGAAAACATAATGTATTCGTGGATTGCATGTGCAAGCATTTTTCAGGGACATGGGCTAAGGACTCAACGACTTGTCTACCGGGACTGAAAAAAAATTAGTTAAACCTTATAAACTGAAGTAAGATATAGTACTGTAGGGACAATTACCTAGTGGTTTCTCGACCACTCTTGTGGCGTGACTATGTACCATAATACTTTAATACTGCGAGATTTCGTCTAATACTATTTATTCTTAATTTGTTCTATGATAAGTCAGTTTCTCTATGTTTACAAAACATTAGAACCATGTCTTTTTTGACCATCAAATAACATCATCGTAATGTTTTTCTTATCTCATCATTGTAATATTTTTAACTATATAGCTTTTGTTGTTGTTACTCCGTACTCAAACATCTACCTTCCATAAAAGTGGCCGTCTTCTTCTTCGATGTCCTAACGGAGAGACCTTTTTTCACAAAAATCCCAAACTCGGAGGGCCCATATCAGAAAAGGAACAGGAAAAAGATCTCTCATATATTACCAGACCAGCCGACACTTATTTTCTTCTTCTTCCGTTTCTTTCCCCTTCTCCACTCCTCCGAGAGAACCTCGCGAACGCAAACTAGGCGGCGGCGGCGGCGATGAAGGTCTCGATCAAGACCCTCAAGGGCTCCAGCTTCGAGATCGAAGTGGAGCCCACCAGCAAGGTACGACGCCCCCCTCCTCTCCGGTCCTGATCTGTGCTGTTCTGTCCGAATCTACTAGTTGCGGCGGCGCAGTTCTGCGGATGTGGGTTTCGTGTGGGTTGGATCGGGTTAGGTCTAGGGGAGCGAGGGTTTTTACCGGCTTTCGTGTTGGCCGTGGCGCGGCGCGGCGGTGGCGCTAGGGTTGCGGGGGTTTGGGGGGTTGAATCTGTGGAGGGATCGGAGAGTGAGAACGGTGGAGGGGTTTCGTCGTTTGGGGTCATGGTTTTGTGATCGTTTGTTGTTTGTTCGTTGCGCCCTAGAGTTGGGTGGCTGGCTGTTGAGTGCCCTATTGTTCTGATGGTTGGAAGCAGTATTAGGTTTATGGCTTTGCATGCGTCTAACTGCTTGATGATGTGTTGATTAATTTGTTAGTGTAGCCTGTGGTGTCTATACATGCGTGTATCTCCCATCGCTTTTATTGATATTGTTACCTATCAGGACAGGAGATAGATTGTTGTGGATGTATTCAGCTTGTTGTGAGTGGATCATGGGAGATGGGATTACGGTTACATCTTCGTATATATGTGTGCACGAGTAAGCTGTATTTAATGATTATTGGGACCATGGGGTTACGGTTACATCTTCGTATATGTGTGTGCTGTGTAAGCTGTATTTAATAATTATTGGGAATGGGATCATGGGATTACGGTTACGTCTTCGTATATATGTGTGCATGAGTAAGCCATATTTAATGACCATTGGGATGTGCAACACATGATTTTAGAGAGTCTTGTATCATTGAGGACTGTTTCTTCGAGTAACGTCAATTGTTCTATATATGACTAGACTGTGAAACAATAACAGTAACGCCATACCATGGTATTTGTTTGAATCTAAGATTAGGACTAGAGATTGAATGCTCAGCAAAGTTGTTAAACCTTTAATATTACGACTAATTCAGTTTTAGGACAAAAACTTAATTCGATAAATTTTCTCATTCGCTTTCTATATGGTTTTGATTATCAAGGGAGGACAATGTCTGCGTTGCAGTTAGTTCAACTAGTTTACAATATATATATTAGCAAATGCTGCTTAGTTGTTACACATGAGCATGGCATGATTGTTGGAAATCTTTCTATATCAATTATCATTAACAATGGTTAGGAGGTTTTGTTGGAGTGATGCTAAAAGTTACATTACAATCCATGATTGGAATCTTAATGTCTTACTACTGCGCTTTTTCGTGACCTGTCTCCGTAGATACCTGATAGCAATGTTTTCTTGGCTCTTAAAAGCCATGTTGCATGGATTAATACATATAAATTCTGTTTGGCTACAATTGCATTATGCAGGTCGCTGATGTTAAAAAGCACATTGAGACTACTCAAGGGCAACATGTCTATCCAGCTGATCAACAAATGCTGATTCATCAAGGGAATGTTCTTAAAAACGACACAACACTTGAAGAGAACAAAGTAATTGAGAACAACTTCATTGTGATAATGTTATCTAAGGTGCGTAATATAATCATCATTTTGTAGTGGAGAGCCTTTCTTTGCCACTTAATAAGGCAACATATTCATGAGATAGCAACAAATATGGTCATTCCTTGTATTTAATTTAATGTATGATGCCAAATTATATTTTTATGGTTTTGTGATTGTTCTGTGCTAAAAGCACGTAAATATATGTTTTATTGAATAGAATTTGGACAATCATATTTGCAGAAGGGATCTGGATCATCAAGTGCTGCTGCAAGTACCGCTAAAGAACCCACAACACAGGTGTGATAGAAAAACCATGTTTCATTATATGTTTGAATCTGATTCTCAGTATTCTATTATTTTTCCCTTTTTATCACTGTTATATGTGGTTTCTTAGAATACCACCGATCAATAAAGTGTGATAGGTCTTATTCCACTGATCTGGGAGTTCTCTTACCTCGTTTCATTTAAGATCAAATTGAATCTCTTTCTATCCTATATATTTTTTTCCTGCAAGGTTTTTGGTTTAATAATATCATTTCCTGGATACATGAGGCCCAGCCAAAATAATACCATTGTCAATTCAAGATTTTGCATTTTGTGATAGCTGTTATATGATTGTACTATTTCTTATATGCTTGTTGACTGCACATAATTATATGTTGTTGACTGCTAGAATTGTTTTTTTTTCTTTTGTAATTTGTACGTCTTGCAGCCTTCAGTTGACCGGGCAATACCTGCTGCACCAATCCCACCACCAGCTCCACCAGCACCTGTGTAAGTACCTATCCATGTTGACGTAATTGAATACATTGAGCACTTATGTGCCGAAGGATCCATTTTTTTCAAGCCTTAATTTGTCTTTCTTTAAATTACTGTACTTAGTGACTAATGTACTCCTGGCCACTATATCCATCATGTGGATTTTTTTGTTTACATCCTAATTTGCATTTGAAATATATGATAGCCCTTCTTTTCTTATAATAATGACTATTAAGTTCTTTTGTTGCTATCTAATTGCAACATTTTATTTTTTTCCCAGCAGTGAGCCTGTGACTGCACCTGTTCCAACTGCAACAACTGCTGCAGCTCCTGCAGCTGCTATCACTGCTGCATCGTGAGTTCTCACATGTTTTCTACTCCTTTGAGCCTTTGTTTGGCGTCGTTTTATTTGGAATGACATGAAAGGCCACTTTGACAATACTTTCTGATAATTCGATTAAACCAGCACTGAAGCAGAAAATTATGGTCACGCTGCATCAAACCTTGTTGCTGGAAGCAATTTAGAAGGAACTGTTCAGTCAATTCTTGAAATGGGTGGTGGAGCTTGGGACCGTGACACTGTAATGCGTGCTCTGAGAGCTGCATACAACAACCCAGAGCGGGCTGTGGAGTATTTGTACTCTGTAAGAATCACCTCTTAACCTTCCATTTTCCCCTCTTGTTGCTTAGGACTCCTGTGGATTAAGTCATCAAAACTTTTAAAATAAATAAGTAACCTAAAATATGAAAATAATAGAAAGCAGTTGTAATTTGTATTATGTAGGCCTTATTGAAAATTAGAAAACAGAATGTAAAATGATTTTAAGCAATGTCATGCACACTCTTGGACAACAGGAAACAACTTGTATCGAACAATGATTGCATCCTTTTCTCTCCTTTGAACCTATATCTGCCACTTCTGTTCTTATTCTTGCACAATTTTATCTTGTAATGAGTCGATTGGCGACTAATCTATTGCACTTTGTATGCATATTTGATATAGGGGATTCCTGAGCAAGCTGAGGCCCCTGCTGCAGTTCAAGCTCTGCCAACCCCTGCAGTGCAAGCACTTCCTGTTCCCGCGAGTGGCCAACCAATTACTGATGCAATCCAGGCTCCCCAATCAGCTCAACTTTCAATTCCATCTGGACCCAATGCTAATCCCTTGGACCTGTTTCCTCAGGTTCTCTCTCCATACCTTACACAGCCACACACACACACCCACACCCAAAAAAGTTCTGAATTCTTTCAATTTTGATTTGCAGGTCCTTCCAAATGCTTCTGCAAATGCCGGTGGTGGAAATCTTGATGTTCTGCGAAACAATACGCAGTTCCGTGGCTTGCTTTCTTTGGTGCAGGCTAACCCTCAAATTCTGCAGGTTACTTTTTATCCTTTTGTTTTAATTCTTCTACTCTTTGACATGTTTTAGTTCCTTTACTCTATGACATGCACATGATGTACAAATCCTAATCTGCATACAGCCTTTGCTTCAAGAGTTGGGCAAACAAAATCCACAGATTTTGCAACTAATTCAGGAAAACCAAGCTGAGTTCCTGCGTTTAATCAACGAACCTGCAGAGGGAGCTGAAGGGTATGTAAATTGCAACAACCAATGATTGTAGTATTTGCATTCGAATGATCATTATCTGTTCTTAATGTTTGATATGGTAAATCAGGAACTTGCTGGATCAGTTTGCCGCGGGAATGCCTCAAACAGTGGCAGTCACACCTGAGGAGAACGAAGCTATACAACGTGTAAGCCAATGGATCCGATTCCATACCCTCAGCATGCGCGTGCTTGTGCTTGTGCTTTTCATTCACGTTTTTGCACTGGTAACATCATTACACTTTGTTATTGTGTGCAGCTCGAACAGATGGGCTTTGATCGTGATCTGGTTCTGGAGGTGTTCTTCGCGTGCAACAAGGACGAGCAGTTGGCTGCAAACTATCTTTTGGACCACATGAACGAGTTTGAAGATGACGGCCCTGAACCGCCGCAATAAGGTGGCTGACCCGTTTTTTTAGAGATACATGTCAGTCAGCATTGGACTGCAACAGTGGTTACCAAGACCGACTATCCCGTTTTAGAACATCCATCCATCCCGGCGTGAGAAAATGTTTTTGAGCTTCTCTCATCATCATTCTTTTTTTCTGCTTTGGGAATTTTATGGTTAGTACATACTCTAGATGACATTTACAGACTATAACATATAACCGGATGTTGAAGTCTTAGTGCCGTTTAACTGCATTGGGAGAATTGAGTTAAAAAGTAGTCATACCCCCCTGTGTTCTTTTCAACAACTTATCTGACGTGGTGCGTCACTTCACACAAAGAAGCCCAAAAATCCCACTTGAATTAAGTGACATGGGAGATTCATGAAAATGAAATGGTCCATAGTAAATTCATAGTCCAGAGTCCAGACCCATCTGATGTGTGCCTAAATTTAGAAACAGTATCAAACCGACCCACAAGTCCATAACGTTCTGGCCCATTAGTGGTGGGCTTCACGCTTGACACGATTTGGCCCACATAAGAATTAGCAAAACCATCCGGCCCAGGTCTGTTCTAAGCCAGCCCACACGATACTGGACCGCATATGACATTTTATGGGTCACAAATCCGGCCTGTATATAGAATGGGCCGTAATAGCCTTCGTACAGTTCTGGCGAGTCCTTTCGGGCCGTAACACACGGGCCACACCTTAGTCACATATAAATGGGCCTCAAATGTGTTCAGGCCCACCTAATGGACCTCAGGATCCCTGCAACTCTGTATCGGACCATGTTATCCTCCGCTAACTAGTTTTGTCCGACGATTTTGGAATTTAGCGATTTCAAATTGGGAGTATAAACTTTACTAAGATTTTATTATTCGGTTGAACCTGCTAGCGCTCGAGTTATCACCCCTGCCTCTAAGGGTACGATCATTTCCTTTAAGATCACGATGAAAAAACTGTAAAATCATCTTTAAAATTAAGGTTTAAAGTTCAAAATTGGCTTATGCTGACAAGCATAAGGCCAAACGATGGGAGATCATACAAATCCACGAAAATGGACAACGGTTTCGCATTGATCCTTAACTGACCACAAAATTGTCTAATCAGCAAAACCAGTAGCTACATGAGATGATGAGAATGGAGTCGATATAAACAGATAAACTAGCGGTACTACTATAAATTGTTCACCAGCAAACGCAACACATTATCGAGCGTAATCTGCTTCCAAACTATGCACATCACGATGAATAGATCACACGGCAAGGCCGGCTTCATCGCCATCGTCAAATAAGGTCCTTTTCCCTGCAAGAAAGAAGGAAAATCATCACCTACTAACCAAAGCCAGGAATGTGATAACCAAGATTAACTGCACAGCAAGTCATCAAATAATCAACTAAACACCAGCAAATCCCTGAAACTGACCGGCCCATATATTCCCTGCACGTTACAGGGCCATCCTGGTATTCGTCGTCCACAAAGAGAATCCTATTTATCTGATCCTCCACTAACAACTAGTTTTTCTGGAAGTTTTGGAATTTGGAGATTTTAAATTGGAAGGATAAATTTCACTAAGATTTTTTTATTCCGTTGAACCTGCAGCGCTCGAGTTATCACCCCTGCCTTCTCTCCATCTTCAGCAGTGCGTTCAACGAGACATGCCGCTAATTCAAACAAATCCACGAAAGTGGACAACAGTTTCGCATTGATCCTTAACTGAGCACAAAGTTGTCTATAATCAGCAAAACCAGTAGCTACATGAGAATGAATTCGATATCAAGCAAATAAACTAGCGGAACTATTATCAATCTTGTTCACCAGAAAACGCAACAACATTATCGAGCGTAATCTGCTTACAAGCTATGCACATCACGATGACATTCCACGAATAGATCACACGGCAAGGCTGGTTTCATCTTCATCGCCATCGTCAAATAAGGTCCTTTTCCCTGCAAGAAAGCAAAATCATCATCTACTAACCAAAGCCAGGAATGTGATAACCAAGATTTTAACTGCACAGCAAGACATCAACTAATCAACTACAAGTTAAGGCAAGAGCACCTATGAAACCAGCTCGCTCTCAGATGATGGTTAAACATCAGCAAACCTCTGTAAATTACCTGTGCGAGGTGTGCAGAGTGTCCTGATTTGCCATTGCCACTGCTGTGTCGTCGTTGTTACAGGTTCTTGTACCAAGATATATCAGGCCATCTTGTGACACGCAGGATGCGACCTTCAAGCTCAGACAAGCCGTCACGGCGTAACGCTTTATCGTAGTCGTTCTGAAAATCGTATTTTATGTAAGCTTTCCTGTGAAATTTGGAAAAAAGAGACGTAATCGAGGTCAGAATGATAGCTAGTTTAAACAGGCACGCAAAGATATGCTCACAACTTGTGAGAACAGCTTTTTTATTTACCCTGTGCTTGTGCCGTCTGATTTCACGGGAGTTACAAGTTTTTTCATATTTTTGTTTGCGAAAATTCCTTCAAGCAAGTGCCTAATCTGAAATGGGACAAAGATTGTCAAGGGGGCCTTTAGGGAAAAGGAAAGACGACACAAGATGGTAAAGAGGCAAGTTAGCAACAAATTTGTTACCTTTCCAGTTTCGAGGGACGAATCAAAGCCCCGTAACACATACAGTGTACGTGAGAGAGTGAGGTATTGCCTCCCCGCGATACGGCATATCTCTGAACAATTGAGAAGAACTCGTGCAGTGTTAACGAGAGGGGAAAAGAAAGTAAAGTGATGAAGCTGATTAAGGCACACAACGAACACACACCTGCAAAAACTGTAGTCCTTGGGAGCAAAGAATGTAAGTTTGAGAGGGCGCCCCATCAGATCATAACCCATAAGATGGTAAAGTGCCTGCATAATCAATATAAACATTTGGCATCCTCAATATTGCACGTGCATCGGCAAAAAATAATAGAATAAAAACTATGCAGTGGTAGCCAAATATTTTTATAAATGGAGACAAGGGTTAATTACATTCTCAGCAGATTGTTGTGTAGAAAAATCAACCACTGCAAGATGTCTTGTGCTACTGAAATAAATACCAACAATCTCACCGACCTCCTGAAAAACGTCCTTCCTACAGACCAACAATTGAGAATTCACAATCAGTGATTTGGTTTTTAGAAAGAGACAGATATTCTCCCAAAAGCCTTACACTTGATCATATTCAACATCATCAGCCATGTCCCAGCTAGCAATTGAGGTCATGTGTGGTGCTCTCGCTTCAACTTGTTTTTTTTTTCGGCTGTACAGAACATCACATCAAGATTACATGAAGTACATAAGGATTAATCCAGATAAAACATTAGATATTGTGGAGAGGGCTGGATTTGAAGAACCAATAAAAAATGATAATTCCCTTTACCCACTAGTGTCTAGTAACAATACTGTACATCGAGGGGAAAAAAAATCAAGTACTGATTGATTTTTCCCTAAAATTTTGCAACTCCACGAAATAATAACTAAATATGGCAGTTCCATCCTCAAACTGAACACAAGCACATTGGAATCAAGAGGAACTCAATTACACAGTATCAAGTTGAATAGGAACAAAACACAGTGAAAGAAAAAACATATATGTTGTATCAAATTATCAGTTAGTTAAAAGATAAACAGGCGTCCACCAGCACTACTAGTAAACAGTAATATAGTGTACCATGTTAATATAGGCATTTTCTTTGAAAGTTTAATCAAATTGACTTGGGCGGCTGTTAGTAGTAACAGTGACTAAATTCTGATGTCAATTTGTGTACGTTGTACCGATCTGTTTTGGATCGATCGAGATCCTCTTGGTGATAAACTATCATTACAGATACAGAGTCCCTAAATTGAGCAAGAGAAACACAGAAAACGAAAAAAGCTTGGACAATTTTACTCCTCCTTTACCTTCTTGGGCTGGAGTTGGCGACTAGGGGTACGGCACATGAACGTGATGAGGGGGAATCCTCGCGCATCGCGTGGCGAATGAGGGCGACGCGAGATCGACGGGCGGCGGCTGGTGGTCTCTCCTGCACGGTAACCCGCCGCCGGCGCCGATGACGACGACTCCGCCGCCCAGTAACCAACTGAGGAGGATTCGCTTCCTCCCGCCGTCGCCGTCCTCGTGTCCGCCGTCGCCATGGTCGACGATGGAGAAGAACTTGGAGGAGTAGAGGATTGCATCAGGCAATCACCGCCCGCCACCACCGAGATGAGGAGAGCGAGCGAATTCGGAGGTGGCCTCTCGATCGATCGATCGCTTCTGGTTGGAGAATTGAGGGCGATGTGATTTGGGGCCTAAACCCTAGCGAGATTGGAGGATTGGGGTTTTGGGGACGAAGAAGTAGGCGATCGGTCAAGCTAAAACTAAAATTCAAAATTTTAATGAATTTTATTTGAATTTAATTTTTATTTGTTGCAATTTGTTCAGGGGAAATAAAAGACAGAAAAAAACACACATTGAAATACATGTGTTAGAATAGAAGATTATAAACACAAGAGGCTTTTATATGGATGTGTGTTTTGAAGGCATGGAATTTAGGAATTTAGAAAGATTATAAATCAAATGTGGTGGCCTTCACATTTGATTCGGCCACTAAAGTGTTAGCAATGTTACGAATATATCTCGGAAGAGATAAATTCTTTACTTGTGGACCAATCCGAATTAGTTAGAGATAGATTAGGATTCAAATTCGGTTCTTATCTCTAACCTTCTCTACCTATAAATAGAGAGACAGGGGTGCTTTTATTGTACACATTGATCATTGATTAATAAAGAGAGAGAGCAACACCCCTACATCTGTGTCTACTGTGTTCATCATATTTCCTGTGGTGTGATTGTGTGATCTTCGACGTAGCCGTTCTACAACACGTTATCGGCAGCTCTACCGACTGGGCTGACGTCGAGGAATCTACGGTAACAATTTTGATTGTTTCAATTCGTAGATTGATATAGCATGATTGGTGCCTGTTCTTCGGATTATTAGATGCTTTTAATTACAACTAGATCTGTCATTAGCAGTAGATTAATTTCCTGCTCTATAATCTACTTTTGCATCTGCTGTTGACCGAAGAAAACCGACTAAATCGTGTGTTTTAATCTGAAAAAATCGATTTTTTCCCTGTTTGGAGTGACCTCACGAATCCACTCGCATCTCTCTCATTCTCTCTCTCCTCGGTTGTGCCACGCCGGGAACGACGGCCTCTGTCGCTCGCCGTCGCTGTTGGGAACGCCACCGGCCTCGCGCCGGTGCCGTCACGGGAAACCGCCGCCACCGAGGAAGCCCCAAACCCATGTCGTCGCCGCCGCTGGACGTCGATGCCGAGGCTGGGCAGCCACCGTTAACCCCTTGTCGACACATTCCGGTGGCGAGGTGGATGATGGGACGACCGGTCGCCGCCATCGGATCGACGCTCCGCCGAGCTGACATGGCCGGATCTTATCCTTACGCCGCGTCGGTTTGATGTCGTGGCCGGGCTACCGCCGTCGTTGACCTCCGCTCGAAGAACGATGGGTCGTCGGTCGCCGCCACTGGATAACACCGCCGCCGGCCGGATCCAATCGGTTGCAGTCACAGGAGGTTGGTTGTCGTCGTTGTAGCACGCCTCGCCGCCGTCTCGAGGACGCGTGGGTCG
>CM002486.1:13792357-13814152 GCA_000325765.3 Leersia perrieri
CAAATCCCTGAAACTGACCGGCCCATATATTCCCTGCACGTTACAGGGCCATCCTGGTATTCGTCGTCCACAAAGAGAATCCTATTTATCTGATCCTCCACTAACAACTAGTTTTTCTGGAAGTTTTGGAATTTGGAGATTTTAAATTGGAAGGATAAATTTCACTAAGATTTTTTTATTCCGTTGAACCTGCAGCGCTCGAGTTATCACCCCTGCCTTCTCTCCATCTTCAGCAGTGCGTTCAACGAGACATGCCGCTAATTCAAACAAATCCACGAAAGTGGACAACAGTTTCGCATTGATCCTTAACTGAGCACAAAGTTGTCTATAATCAGCAAAACCAGTAGCTACATGAGAATGAATTCGATATCAAGCAAATAAACTAGCGGAACTATTATCAATCTTGTTCACCAGAAAACGCAACAACATTATCGAGCGTAATCTGCTTACAAGCTATGCACATCACGATGACATTCCACGAATAGATCACACGGCAAGGCTGGTTTCATCTTCATCGCCATCGTCAAATAAGGTCCTTTTCCCTGCAAGAAAGCAAAATCATCATCTACTAACCAAAGCCAGGAATGTGATAACCAAGATTTTAACTGCACAGCAAGACATCAACTAATCAACTACAAGTTAAGGCAAGAGCACCTATGAAACCAGCTCGCTCTCAGATGATGGTTAAACATCAGCAAACCTCTGTAAATTACCTGTGCGAGGTGTGCAGAGTGTCCTGATTTGCCATTGCCACTGCTGTGTCGTCGTTGTTACAGGTTCTTGTACCAAGATATATCAGGCCATCTTGTGACACGCAGGATGCGACCTTCAAGCTCAGACAAGCCGTCACGGCGTAACGCTTTATCGTAGTCGTTCTGAAAATCGTATTTTATGTAAGCTTTCCTGTGAAATTTGGAAAAAAGAGACGTAATCGAGGTCAGAATGATAGCTAGTTTAAACAGGCACGCAAAGATATGCTCACAACTTGTGAGAACAGCTTTTTTATTTACCCTGTGCTTGTGCCGTCTGATTTCACGGGAGTTACAAGTTTTTTCATATTTTTGTTTGCAAAAATTCCTTCAAGCAAGTGCCTCATCTGAAATGGGACAAAGATTGTCAAGGGGGCCTTTAGGGAAAAGGAAAGACAACCCAAGATGGTAAAGAGGCAAGTTAGCAACAAATTTGTTACCTTTCCAATTTCGAGGGATGAATCAAAGCCCGTAACACATACAGTGTTTGTGACAGAGTTAGGTATTCCCTCCCCAGGATAGGGCATATCTTTGAACAATTGAGAAGAATTTGTGTAGTGTTAAGGAGAGGGGGAGAAAAAATAAAGCAAAGTGATGAAGCTGATCAAGGCACACAACGAACACACATACAAACACACACCTGCAAAAGGAGTAGTCTTTGGAATTAAACCATGTAAGTTGAGATGGCGTCCCATCAGATCATACCCCATAAGATGGTAAAATGCCTGCAGAATCAATACAAACAGTTGGTATCCTCAAATGTTGCACATGAATCAGAAAAAAATAATAAAATAAAAACTATGCAGCGATAGCCAAATATTTGTATAAACAGAGACAAGGCCTAATTACATTCTCAGCAGCTTGTTCTGTAGAAAAATCAACCACTGCAAGATGTCTTGTGCTACTGAAATAAATACCAACAATCTCACCGACCTCCTGAAAAACATTATTCCTACAAACCAACAATTGAGAATTCACAATCAGTGGTTTAGTTTTAAGAAATACAGATATTCTCCCAAAAGCCTTACACTTGATCATATCCAACATCATCAGCCATGTCCCAGCTAGCAACCGTGGTCATGTGTGGTGCTCTCGCTTCGACTTGTTTTTTTGCGATTTTTGGCTGTACAGAACATTCATAAAGATAACATGAAGTGCATAAGGATTAATCCAGATAAAACATTAGATATTGTGCAGAGGGCTGGATTTGAAGAACATGAATAAAAAATGATAATTCCCTTTACCAACTAGTGTCTAGACAATATTGTACATAAAGGAAAAAAAACATCAAACACTTAATTCGTAGTGATTGATTTTTCCCTAAAATTTTGCAACGAAACGAAATAACAACTAAATATGGCAGTTCCAACCTCAAATTGAACACAAGTACATTGGAATCAAGAGGAATTCAATTACACAGTATCAAGCTAAATAGTCACAAAACACAGTGAAAGAAATAACACCGTATCAGTTAGTTCAAGATAAACAGGCGGCCAGCAGCACTACGTAAATAGTAATATAGTGTACCATGTTATTATAGGCATTTTCTTTGGAAGTCTAATAAAATTGACTTGGACGGCTGTTACTAGTAACAGTGACTAAATTCTAATGTCAATTCGTGTAAGGAGGACCCATCTCTTATAGTAATATGAATGACCCCACAAATTCCCAATCATTACAGATACAGAGTCCCTGAGCAAGAGAAACACAACGAAAACAAAAAAAAGCTTGCATTAATTTTACTACTCCTTTACCTTCTTGGGCTGGAATCGGCGACTAGGAGTACGACACATGAACCTGATGCGGGGAAATCCTGGCGCATCGCTTGGCGGATGAGGGCGGCTGCGGCGGCTGGTGGTCTCACCTGCGCGGTAACCCGCCGCCGATGACGAGGACTTCGCCGCCCAGTTACCAACTGAGGGGGATTCGCTTCCTCCCGCCGGAGCCGTCCTCGCCTCCGCCGTCGCCATGGTCGACGACCGAGAAGCGGAAGATGTGGAGGGTTGCATCACCGAGAAGAATTCGGAGCTCCCCTCTTGATCGATCGATCGATCTCCCGCTTCTGCTTGGAGAATTGAGGGCGATGTGATTTGGGGCCTAAACCCTAACGAGATTGGAGGATTGGGGTTTTGGGGACGAACAAGTAGGCGATCAGGGGCCGTACTCGGAAACAGCAAATAAGTAACAAATCGGTCAAGTTAAAACTAAAATTCAAAATTTAATGAATTTTATTCAAATTTAATTTTATTTGTTGATAATTTGCAAAAATTGTTCAGGGGAAACAAAACACAGAAAAAAAAAACATAGGAATACAAAACATAGGAATTATAACACGAGAAGCTATTTTATGGATGAGTGTTTTGAAGGCATGAAAGAAAACAAAACTCTCGTTTGCTTAGTACAAATTTTGGCATCAAACCAAACATCCCTAAATCTTTATCCTCTCTTGTTGATGAGGCTCACGTTCTTCACTCATCGTATATTCGTATGGGCAACATCCCTAAATCTTCGTATATTCGTATGCCATCCAAAGGTTGAAGCTTTTGAGTACGCAAATCCTCTGCACTCACCACATGTCAGCCACTGTCACTACAGGGCATTTACTGCTACGGTAGCTTTCAGAATTTTCGCATATGCACACCTTTCCAGATTTTCCAGAATGTTACGTTCAAAATAAAACGTCCGAAGAAGTGAGAAGCTTCTCAAGTTCTTTGTTTTTTTAAGCCGTTCTACGATCGAACAGAATCTTCTCCTGATCAAAGCAGATGGCAATTCAAAACGATGCAACTGTGTCATACTCACCGCAAGCATCGAGATGGAGGGCAAACTTAAATATTGCTCAATAGAACACTATCTGGAGATAACACACACAAGAGTCATATCCAGAGAACAATCAGCCCACAAGAACCACTAGCAGCAAATGCAAAGCAATGGGAACTAATTCGACCACTACCAGCCTAGAAAACCGAAGGAGAGGAGGGGGGGAAATAGGAAGAAAAACATCTAGACCAGAAGGGTCCATCCATCATGGTGATAGCAGCATGAGGCATCTAAATCAATGGTCTCCAATAACATGCGGAGCCATCGATTGATCTTCCCTTTTACTGGCCCTCACCAGCATCACCTTTGGAGGCTTCTTTCACCTCATCAGCACCGTCCTCCTGCAACAGTCAGTTTCAGATGGTAATCAGTAAAGTTTAATAGATTCTTCAAAGGGCAGCTAGTTATGAATCAAGAAGTACCGTGAGGTCAGAGGTCCACAGGGTCAAGTTGTCCCTCAGAAGCTGCATGATCAAAGTGCTGTCCTTGTAAGACTCCTCTCCAAGGGTGTCCAACTCAGATATAGCTTCATCAAACGCCTGTAGCAAACAGTTCATCAGTCACAATAATTGAGTTGATATAGTAACAAATGTCAAATGGCACGAAGTCAGGGTTGGTACAACAAACAGAAACATCATGGAACAGTGATTTATCAATGCATAAAGAAAAAGAAATGGTTCAGATTTGACAAACCCTGCGTATTTATCATGCTTACTTTTTTGTTGGCTTTGGCCCCATAAAAATCTTTATCACTAATAGCACCTAATTTAGCTTTAACTAGGGAATTCAACCAGGTGCACTCGTATAAAATTAATAGAAAACAATGGCAACTAATAGAGTTTAAAAGACCAGCAAGAAACGTTTGTCGTGTAACATCAATACTACTGACACCATCATGCTAACAGAATATAAACAAAAAGAGCACATCAAATATTGAAGAGAAGATCAAATGACCACCAACCTGCTTAGCAAGGTTGCAAGCTTTATCTGGAGAGTTCAGAATCTCATAGTAGAACACAGAGAAGTTAAGTGCTAGTCCAAGCCTTATGGGATGGGTGGGAGCGAGATCCGCAAGAGCAATATCCTACATAGAACACAATAGGGCAGACAATTATCAGAAACCAGCGTCTGAGTTCATTAAGCAGTCAATGAATTGAATTTATGACCAGAGGTGATACATGATTATACTAGTTAATTGCTAGAGAGATAAAATCAGATGTATTAATGGTAGCATATATGTCATCTCAAAATTAAAATAAATTGACCTACCTGAGCGGCCTTGTAAGCCACCATTGTGCTCTCAGCAGCTTCCTTTCTCTCAGCACCAGTCTTAAATTCGGCAAGGTACCTGCAAATTAGAAATGACTAAATTAGAATAGTCAACATAATTTAAAATTCAGTTTTAATGATAAGCATTGCAACATTCCCAACCTGTGGTAGTCACCCTTCATCTTGAGGTAAAACACCTTTGACTCTGCAGCAGTAGATGAGGGCACAAGGTGTGAGTCAAGCAACTTCAGGATACCATCGCAAATCTTGCTCAACTCAGCCTCAATCTTGCCACGGTACTCCTTGATCAGAGTAACATGTTCCTCATTGCCACGACCCTCCTCCTTCTGTTCAATGGATGAGACAATGCGCCAGGAGGCACGGCGGGCACCAATCACATTCTTGTAAGCAACAGACAAGAGGTTGCGCTCCTCAACTGTGAGCTCTTCCACATCAACAGTCTTGGCCACCTTCTCCATGTACTCAACCATCTCCTCATACCTTTCAGCCTGCTCGGCCAGCTTGGCCATGTAGACATTCTCCTCCCGCGACATTTTGGCAAATTAAGGGATCTACTGCAGCCACAAACAAAATAATGATTAGCCATCACAAACATTTATCAGAAAGCCATGTGGCTACATTGCCATTCATATCAATGATGTTCATTTGTGAAGAAACAAATAATTAAACAACTGCAAAGAATTCTACTCAATCCTACAAATTCCATCAAATCGGCAATGCTAAGTGCCTTTAAAAGGCTAGAGTTATTCGAATAGTAATACACAAGTTCAGGTCCACCATATGTAACGAATTGACAAGCCTATATATGTTATGTCCCAATTCAAAATCCTCTTTCATGATCTACGATTGTATTTGTAATCACTAAAAAATGTTCAACACAAAAAGAACTGACTGAAACTAAATTACTGCCTTACAGTACAAGTGATACCAGTAAAAATTGCAGACCGATAAATCATAGGCACGTCTAAACCAGATCTAAACATCGAATCAATCTACCACGAGGTATCAACAGTTCAAAACTGAATTTCCACAGAGCAAAATCATCTACGTTCCAATCCACATGAATAAATATCACCACCATATCGAATATACGTGTGAAAACCATTCCACGACTACATAAACCCCTACCATTAACAGATGAAACCTAGATCTAATCGGGAGAACACGCTTAGCTAACCACCGATATCATCGACCTAATCCACACAACAAACCAACACACAGATGACAGCCAAAAATAATCCCCATTTATAAACGCGACCAGGCTAACCAAACCGACGGATCTACTCCCCGCGCGTGCCCAGCACCACAGATCTCACCAATCCAATCCAAACCAAATCGCCCATCACCTCCGAGCACACCAGATCTAAACCAACCCATCCCAACCCCCAAAATCCCTAAAAAAAATAACCGCAACAAATACACCATCGCCGCTAAACGAGATCGAACAGGAGAAGGAGAAATAATTTCTCCGGGAGAATCCCTAACCTTTGCTTTGCTTCGGCGGCGGCGGCGGCGGCGACGCGGTCGGGTTCGAGTCGACTCGAGTGGATGCGGTTTTTTTCCTCTCGGTTCCGTGGAGTGGTGGGGATGGGGTGGGTGTGATTTATAGGAGGACGCAATCGCTAGGCTTGGGCCGGCGGCCAATGGGGTGAAGCCACGTGGGCGGCGCGGCACGCCGGCGGCTCGAGCCAGGCTGGACAGGGGATGACATGTGGGGATCACTGTTACTGAGCCCACATGTCAGTGGGTTGTATGGTGTGGTGGTGTGGCCTCGTTGCGCGCGGTCGGTGGGAATATACCCCTGCGAACCCCTAGCTCGGGCTCGCGAGCAGGAAATCGAATGGCACGTGTTCGTGTATGACATGTGGGGTCCGGTGCTGAGTGGGGCCGACATGTCTGCGTGATGAGTTCTTGTTTATGCTGGGAAAATGGAATTCTGATTTATCTGTTTTATTTAGGGGCTGATACTGTCTGTCTTATAAGTGGAGCCGCACCATGGGTGAAGCAAATTGCGAAATGACCTGTGATGATGAGTTGATGACATCTCAGCTCAAAAGGGGCAAAATGATACTACCTGAATGAATAAAAAGGCATTTATAATGGTCATGGAATGGGAATTAGCATTATTTTGTAGAACTACAAACAATTTTTTAATGCTGCCTAAGCTGTATTGCACGGCTTAGGAAAGTTGTTGCTGACTTCAGTGTTCTGACCTATACTCTATTGTGTTCAACAGTTCAAGGTCTGAAGAGGAAAAGGTCAGAGAAAAGCTGTATACCAAATACCTTTTCTTATTTCCTAAAAAGATACCTTTTGATGTGGTCTAAAGTCTTTCGACGAAGAAATTTGGGTCCTAAAAACAAGTGGAGATTTTGCACCTCCTTATTTTAGAATTTTAGGTGCTATTATATGTCTGGTTTTAGTTCTCTGAATTTAGACCCCTTGTACCAACCACCCAGCTAGAAATTATTATTTTTTCACATCCATAAATAAAATTGTGAACCTAATAAATCATAAATGTGGCTTGGTGAATTATGGACATTGTTTAGCTGGCATTGTGTTTAAGCTGGACAGGACAAATTTGGACAGTTTGATTTCTAACAGAAAAAAACGAGGCCTCTCATTTTTTAACGATCGTTATAAAGTTACTAAGAAATATAGAAACAGGAGTGCTACATATATAAACAAATAATTTCACCCGTACACGTTCTTGTCAAAGAAACATTAATCCCTCCTGCAAGTTGTAGCCATTGCTGTCATCTTATTCAAACTCCTTACGTGGACATGCACAACACAGTCTGCTCCAAAATATCAAATTAGTTTCCATCTTAATTACACAAAGGGATGTCATTTCCACCAAAGTATTCTGGAAAGTGATGTGTAAGATGCAATATAGACTTGACACGTAATTGACAGCATTTATACGGCAGAACTGAGATAAGAATTGTGACTCATGTCATATAGATGTAGTAGCATTGAATCATATGAAAATAATTCTTGCATGAGACTACAGGGCACACACAACGGCTGGTGGCAGGCTAACCACTCTAAGTTAACATGGAAAGCTGAGAAATTGAAGATATCTCTTAATCAGTCAATTAGCACTGTTGGTACAAGTGCAGAGCAGTATACAAATTGCTTCCAGTAGAGTTTAAAGTATCAGTTCTGGCTAGAGCAGTATACAGCTGAGTCATTTGGGAGAGGAAGCCAGCCAAGAAAGAGGACCATCTGAGATCTGACCTCCATATCAGAAGAATCACAAGCATTTTAGCGCGGCCATAAATGTGGAGATCTGTTCAAAAGCCAGATGATACTGCAAACCCGCTGAGCTGCAGACAGTACAGAAGATGTGGGAGGCCATATATATCAATACTAACGTTTATACAGCATACAACCAAAAGGTCCCAATGAAAACATTCAAGCAGAGACATGGGTTCCAGAGTTCCAGACCAGGCACACAGCTATTCCTCATCTCCAGTAATCCTTTTCTTTAGAGCATCAAAGCCATTGGCCAATTCTTCCCGGTTTTCCTACAAGAAACAATACAGGCTATAAGGGAAAAAAGATTTGAATACAGCTGAAACACAAAGTAGATCTGGGGCATGCTTGGACAAATAAAAAACATACAGCCACGTATTACCTGCGTGTTACGTATAATCAGACATTTAAATTGTAAGTAGGAGTAAAATTTTTCTCTAGGATAAAAACAAATGGGAATGTCTTGGGATGGAGCTACGAGCCTACGATACAATGGCAAAACTACGCACTAGTGGCCAGCTGTTTATCTGCCAGCCATGTCAGGCATGGACAATTGGACAGACGTGATCTGTACTACTGACCCCATCAATACCAAGCTGTGCATCCTTCATGGTTCAACCAACAGCCTTTTAGGTTTACACAGCTAATAGTTAAATGGACAACAACTCAAGAAACTCGTGCTGAATAGTTCAAAAGCAGCTTCATCGCCAGCCACATGATTCAAGATTACCTTGAAGAGAAGATATCGGTACACAAACCAGCCCGAATAGCCGAGCCCAACTAGCTCCAGTATGTTTGGGAGCTACATGAAGGAAGAATAAATAGAACAGTAATTAGATAAAGATGTGACACTATGATTAGAACATCAATTTTACAATTAAATAGGGGAGCAGCAACACGAGCTGGATATGTACCAGTGGAACAGAGTCGAGAGCTTTGACAACAATCAGAGATAGCCAAACAGTGATGATTGCTCCGCCTCCGTACAACAAAACAGAGGACTTGTTCTCAATGGCATCCCACTGTGTTGGTGATTGTAGCAATCAGAAGATTACTGAGTGAAATATAGTGTGTTCTCCCAAGTAAGGTGAACATACCTTCTCCCTGAGCTCAAAAAGGATCTCATCGTCCTCATCAGAACTATTCTCTTCTGAAGATCGCAAAGCCTGTACCTGGAGTTGAGTGATCTTCAAGGAATCTGTTAACATCATTTATCGTTAGTCTACTTGTAC
The DNA here is from genome assembly GCA_000325765.3 of Leersia perrieri. Taxonomy (NCBI): domain Eukaryota; kingdom Viridiplantae; phylum Streptophyta; class Magnoliopsida; order Poales; family Poaceae; genus Leersia; species Leersia perrieri. The sequence continues at coordinate 13,801,707 of CM002486.1, forward strand.
ACTTTCTCAGCCACGTAGGTTGGAGCATGGTTGTTAAACAGATACTACAATATTGCTAAGTGATGTTTATGTCATCTTCTCTCCTTGAGAAAGATTCAACTCGGTTTTTTGTAGACAAGGCCATGTTAAAACTAAAGGATACATATATTTTTTAAACTGTATTTGGATCTCAACGTTATAGAGTTCACCTGATGAGATTTACTTTAGAACGTAAGTTGGTAGTTTGAGTTCTTGAATTGTCCACAATCTAAACACAACAAATATACTCTCTACAGAAAGAACTAATTACAATCCCCACTTCCTCTATTTCCCAAAAACAATCCCCACTTGCTCATCAGTCTGAAAAGACTGTGTGGTTGTGTGGCAGCTCTTAATGAAGAGATAATAAACATATTGTCAAGTTTTGGCAATTCCCGTAGCAGAAGTCCTTCAAAAAGTAACGATGGTTTCAAACCCTGAACCTAATATATCAATGATAAATCACATCCCAGAAAATGTAGGATCAGTTGCCAAATGCCAATACACAAATAACTTCCCAAAACTAGGACTTGCTTATGTAAGAACAGAAAAGGAAGATTCAGTAATAAAGACAATTAAGTATTTGGGTTGAGTGCACTGGAGAATGGGTTAGCTAGGGGTTTGCTAATATGTCGTTGCTTAGTCCAAGTCGTACATTCTTGATCTCTGCAGTGGAGTGCAAATGATGACATGTGCAAAGTGATTTTTGCAGTATTTTACTCTAAATAATACTTTTGACTAACTACAAGTATACTTTGACATTAGTATTTGACAACATAGACTAGACATTTAGGTTATCCTGGAGTCTTTCTGCAGACAATTTGTCCTCTGGCTTTGTGGAGTGGTACTCAGCTTAACAAGGATCAGATTTCATACACTTTCGTTTGATAAAATTCGTTGTTTGTTATGATTAAGCAAGAACTTCGATGCACTGCTACTTTCTACACCAATTGCAAACAAATAATGCATTCTAGAAGTCAAGTCAGGTGTTCATAGTACCTAACCAAAAAACACTTTTATGAGCAATTTGTTCTTACAATGTGTAGAGTGGTACACAGTTACCTCAGCTGACCAAGGATCAGATTTCATACACTTCACAACTTTTCTTGATAAAGCTCATTATTTGTTAACTTAGAGTTATCCTAAGAAATAACTTCGCTACATTGTTTACTTTCTAAACCAATTGCAAACAAATTCTGCATTCTATTAGCCTGGTAAGTCGATTCCAATATCTAATCCAAAAACGAATTATCAATTTTCAAAAAAAAAAAATCCAGTTCTGCTTGTACTCCGGTACTGAAATTTTGCTACTCACACTCTTTCCTAGAACGATTTAATCTCATCTGACATTTGGGGCCATAGTTTACCAGAAGAACGAGGAAATCTACCACTAAATTTCACTAAGCCAAGTTGGGGATCCAAAGCACAACTCGAGAAAATGATACCTTCGCGGCGAGGTGAGGGCATCGCCATCACTCCCCGGCGGAAGCGCATCGGAGCTCGGGGGAGAGAAACCGGATGGACGAGGGACGCCGGAGCCGCCGCCGCCGACGCCGCGGCGGCTACCACCCCGGCCATCTCAGCACCGCCACTAACTATCCACGGACAGTGGATGCAGGCGTCACGAATCAACCAAACGCCGCGACTGGAGAGAGAGCGAGAGGGTCGCGAGCTTGTGAGGAATTTGGGGGCAAAGCCGCGAGAGGCGGTGGCGGCGGCGTCGCCGGCGAGGTTGCCCTCTCCGGCGAGAGAGGATCGTTGGCGGTTGGCACGAGCGGTGTGAACAGCTCACGATCGATAAGCGCCGTTGGATCGAAGTTAGGCGGCCCAGATTGAGGAGGGGGAAGAGGTGGTAGGTGTAGAGGGTAGACTGTACGGAGGATTTCTCCTTTTGCTCTTGCCATATCCAGGGTTCACAATTTGTTGAGTTCGTCCAAATATCTCGATTTGCATCAAATTTCGCTCATAAATAATCAAAATTCGTTATCTTATCAAGACTCGCATTTCAACCCGAACATTTTGCTTTGCTCCCAGTGCATCCTCCCAACAACAAAAAAAAAATTAAAAAGTTCTAATTAATTCTGAGGGGGGGAGGGGGGGGGGGCAATGTACTGAAAATTAGAAGGCAAGATAAGAGTGTCATACTTTAGTTTTAAGTATCCAAATTTTTAGAGTTTTCCAAATAATAGAATAGTTTAAAGTGACAACAATCTAAACAGCCCCTTTTATCTCTGCAGAAACAAAGTTCCCGAATCTTTATTCCTCCATGTTTATTCATCATTCAGCTCATACATTACGGCAATCATTTTAACATTATTGCACGAAAATACTCTCGGTATTATCTGTACCATCAAGCTCCGGCCTTTTTGGCTTAAAAAAGAAGAGGGAGGCGATAGGTTTACTCGTCTGCATCCGTCCATGTTGCGATGGCCAGCGTGTGCCTGCCGCCGCAGGCGACTAACCTCGCTTGCCATTGCCCGCCGGAGCTTCCAGCCGGCGGCGGCGGCAGGTCGATGGGCACTTCCATCGGGTGGCCCGTCGTGACCTTCCTGCCGTAGCCTAGACGACCATGGTCACCTCTCCCGTACTGCCAACACAGAGAAGGGAAACACAATAGATGTGAGTATGTGAGCACAAGCAGAGATCAGTTCTATCAGGAAAGTTTACTTGGAGATCAATTTTTGCTCTTTTTTATTTAACTAAAATTGTCGTTGTTCAGGAATTGCAGCCATGGTTAGAAAATAATCCATTTTTTTTGGTTTTATCGAGATTATAATATCCAAACCAACAGCTACCACCATTTTATAGTGAAAAAAATAAGATTCCCATACGCATGCCACATAATGTTCTTAAAGGTGATATGAACTAGTACTGTAAGTCTTTAATCTGCAAGTGATCTGTATTAATAGAGAAATGAGGCATGCTCATCGTCAGCATTCCATACAGTAGAACTTTGGGCATGTTCTCACAGGGTCAGCGTTAGAAACCGTTGCATAGCTGATCAGCAACATTGACTATCAAGTTGCAAAGGTATGTTTCATGCCACTCCAAAGCATAGAGCAGAAATTGAGGATTATGCATTTGCAAGTTCTAGTCAACCATTGTTTTAGTTCACTCAAATTTGTTTGAAATACTTGTTTCTTTTATTTGCATATCTTACATGTGGCCTTACACTAAATTGGGGTAAAAATGGTTAAAACGACTAGAATATGCACACGTACATAGTACTCCTATTAGCTAGCAGCGGGAGGAAAACAATCCACTTACAGAAAACATTCGTCCATCACTAGTTAGAGCGACTGAATGGGTTCCTCCACATGATACCTGAAGACAAGAAAATGAGTACCAGTGCTCAACAGGACAAAAAATTCCATTACCTCAGGCATTAAATAGGAAAATAACCTGAATAATATCCTCTCCAGCTAGAAGCTGAACCTTCTGGGGAACCATGTGACTACTCTTGTCATCTCCAAATCCAAGCCTCCCATGTTCTCCTCTCCCCCAAGCATAAACCTATAGAGGTTCAGAAAGTGAATAAGAGAATTATTAATCCCTTGTTCACATAACAATGTTTGCAATCCTTCTGGTGGCTTGGCAAAAATAAGCTAAAATATGATGATCCAGTTAAAGCCAAAGGAAATACCTCTCCCTCTTTAGTTAATGCAGTTGAATGCCAACCTCCAGCAGCAATGTCAACCTTCAAACAAATGTACAAATGAGCAATAAATATGAAATTATAAACAGGAAGTTAAGATACAAAGGGATGATCAGGAAAAATATGCTGATAAATATTGATTTATCAGCACACTGTGGTACCTATAATCAGCACAAAACTTAACAGTTTTGCGGGAAATAGGCGCCACATTTTTTCTGTGATTTCAGTCATATTTTCCCTATATGTACGATTGGTATATGTAAGTAGGTTTCTACATCTTCTATCTCCTCTTCAAAGTAGGTTTTCAGTTGTTTTAACCTTAACTTTAGTAGTGTGTACTAGAAAAAATTGCAGTGTATGTTTTAGAACTTCCAGTGTAAAAACATGACTTTTCGTATAAATTATGTGTCACCATAAATATAGCTAGTCCCAATTTATATGCATTGGTAGCATACATACTAGTGTACAACGGTTGCGAGTAGAGGTACTGAACACCATGGCTTGTGATCTGAACTAAGCACTACTGACTGTAAGCAAAGATGAGTTCAATGCAGGATCCAAAAGACTAGTTCCTTTTATTATTTATTATTGTTAGTCACCAGGCTGACCTTCTTCTAAGCTAGTAATGTCTTGAAACATAAACAAGCTGCTAAACTATATTTTGCATGTTACCAGGATTCAGAAGAAAGAAAATCAATGTGGCTCACCAATGAAAGGTCAGATAACCCTTCAACACGGATCGGTTGTGATCTCGGTTGGGTATCTCCAGTCCCCAGCTGACCATACTCATTGTTACCCCATGCCCACAAAATTCCATCTTCTGTTAGTGCCAAATTATGGAATGCACCTACAGCAATCGTCTTTACATTCTCAAGACCTTGCACCCGCACTGGTGTAGATATTTGCTTGCTGGAAAAGGACTAATGGTCAACAGCACATATAGGGAGAAAACAACAAATGCAACAGAAACATTTCAGCACAAGGCAGTGAGGCACTATACATATCGCCCGGAGGCCATGGTTGCCCCCATGTCCAAACATGCCCTTCTTGCGTCAAAACAACCGAGTGTGTCCCTCCAGCAGCAACCTAGAATTAATGGAAAGAATCAGATAATCCAGGGGTTAAGAAATGGAAAAGTGGAAGTGCACGACAAACGTTATAGCATTATTCTGCTGCGTAGCAATCCATTTCAGGAGAGCACGAAAAATTGTTTTTTGCATTATTCTGTTAGTGATAACAATCTATTTTGGGAGTGCATGGCAAAACGTTATAGTATTATCCTGTGACAATAACCATTCATTTTGGACATAGTACATCCTGACAGTTGCAAAACACATATAATCGAACGACCCTCCACGCATTTTACAACCTAAGAAATCCTTTCCAACCCCCTAACACTTCTTTAGCAAGTATAGAATATGCCTGTCTGTGATAATGCACAGTTTGTTGGATTCCCATTCCCAACAACCATGCTGCATGAATAAAATTCCAACATTCCCGCAGGGACGAATAGTACAGAGTGAGGAATCGATTCCACTCACTTGCCGAACTTTGAGCTTGGGAGCACAGCGCTGCGGGATCGGAATGTCCCTCCTGAGCGCCCTGGTTCCATCCTCCTTCCTCTCAGCCTCCTCCCCACACTGCCCGTACTCGTTCCCCCCTGCACCCACAGAACAGAACTCACATTGCATCAAACCCCACCGAATCAGGCCAATTTCCCAACGAAGAGAACATCAAAGCAAAGCTTCCTCGTTACCCACCCCAGGCATATGCTCTCCCCTTGTCGTCCACCGCCAGGCAATGCCACCCACCGATCGCCGCCTAGTATTAATCAACAAGGGCACATTCATTAGATACTCCTCCACTAGTAGCTGAAATCGCGGTTGGGATAGGTATGAATTTGTGGTGCGGACCTGGACGATGTTGACGCCGGCGAGGGCGTCGACGGGGGAGGGGGAGCTCTCCGTCTTGGTCTCGGGCGGGTGGCCGAGCGTGCCGCGCTGGTTCCACCCCCATGTGAAGAGCTGCAGCAGCAGACCACCACACATACACACCCAATCAATCAGAAAAAAAGGAAAGCGAGAACAGAGAGAGATTGGGGGGCGTACGCGGCCGTCGGCGCAGATGGCGAGGGAGTTGCGGCTGCCGGCGACGACGGCGGAGACGGCGGCGTGGGGGTGGAGCGCGGCGACGGGGCGTGCCCAGTCCTCCTCCTCGTACCCTCCCATCCCCAGCTGCCCGTCCTCCCCCGAACCCCTGCAGCAAACCAAAACACCACCAAGCACCATCAGCAGCCGCGCGAGCGAGCGAGCGGAGGAAGAGGGGAAAAGCTGAGTCACTCACCATGCGAGGACGGCGGTGGGGATGGAGGAAGGGGGCGCCATGGTGGTGAGGAGGGAGAGGGAGTGGAGATTGGCGATGAAGTGCTAGGTGTGGGTGGTGGTGGGTTTTCGTGCGCCGCGCACACGCACGCACACGGCCGAAACCGTGTGTTGTCCGGGAGGGAAGGCTATCTTTCGGGGCGCGTGTCCGGCGTCGGCGTGGGTTTTCTGCGCGGCGCTTGCGGCGGTAGGGTTTTTGGGGGTGGGCCCCGCTAGGCGGTAGACACAAGTTGAGGTGAGGTGGAATCCACGCTGAATCCATTTTAGCATAGGACTCCGGTGCTTGTTATGGGTAAAGCGTGTTTTAATTAGGAAGTGGATTAGTGGAGCACATTGTTTTTGTTAGGAAGTAAATTGTTGCGGTATCTTGATTAGCGATTTCATAGTTTTTCAGTGCTTGGGTGGGAAAGGTTGGAGGAAAGGGTGGTTGATTAGTAATGAAGGCCAAAGATGGTAGTTTTTTAGATGTAATAGATGCCATCATCTTAAAATGCTAATAGTTTGGCTGGTGGTTTACATGCTATTATAACGGTGAGTATATAGTTTATGTGTGAGATTATTTGTAGGATGAGAAACAACAAATCCACGATGTCTACTAATTTTACTTTTTTCTTCGTGTTATTTCTTTCATCCATCATTTTTTTATTATTGTCACTCTACCCCATATTACACACCCTCATCTTATGAGATGGTGGTGTTGTCCCTCTCGCAAGATACGCCAAAATATTGTCAAGCATTGTATCTAGCCCCCTCATGTATGGATTTGTTTGGAATTAGGTTAGCTACCCTAAATCTGCCTCTAGTGTTAACGCCCAAGCTACATACGATTTCTCCTTAGGGAAACAAGTTTGATCTTTAGGTGGAAAAGAAAGTTATTGGGCAGTGCGAGCAACAATGGTAACCTTGTCCCGAGTGGCTCCATCTCATCCTAGGGCTTGGTCTCGGTCCAATTTTATTACAACCATTGATTAAATTGATATTCGATAATGCATTCATAAATTCTCGTGATTAATCATTATCATTTTGTTGCTTGCGATCTAACTATTTTTATATTTCCCCTCCTCTATATGCAGGGGGGACAGCTCACAGCTCCTCTATCTTTATCTTTAGAGGGTAAAGTTACGTAGTGACTTTAACCTTCATCCACTGCTTATTTCTTATCCAATGGATCAAGTTGAATATATCTTTAACTTAAAAAAAATAATATACAAATCTGCTCCGTGATTCATGAAGCTAAAATCACCAATAAAAATAGAGGAGCCATTTCCATATTATATTACCTCGCCGGATCATCGAACCAAATAAAATTGCCTCCAGCCTTAGAAGAAGGGGACAAATATCACATAAAACGCGGGGGAAATGGAAAAACGTAAAGCAAGAATCTCCGTTTGGGCCAAACATTTAGCACAGCTAAACAAGCCAAGCCCAAACCATGTACACTGGGCCTCAGATCCCGGCCTACTAATGGATGGCTCCCACAGTCCCACCTCAGTACCTCACAAGTCACCCAACTGGGCCCACGAAAAGGAAGCCGGCCGCCGGCGATACGGCCGCCGCGCACTCACCGGCGGCGCCTCCCGTGATGCCCACCCCTCGCCGCGCGCTCAGGTGGCCTTCTCCCGCCTCATCACTGCATTAATTATTGTTGTACTGCGGCGCGTCCAGTTATGCTCGTGATCCCGATCCAGCTAGCCCTAGGCCGCCGCTGAGCGGTTGGCGGCGAGATTTTTTTTTTTTTTTGCATGATTGCGTTGCGCCGCCTTCTGTGTGCGTGAGATTATATAAACCTAGCTGTTAATAATAGTGCGGCAACTTTCGGGGTAGTGGAAGTCGCGATGCAAAAGCAGTTCTGTCGGCCTTGCGACTTTGCGTGGCGAGATTAACAAATTTGAGGCGTGTTTTGTTTTGGGTGTGCAGCCTTGAGATAGAGAAACTATGTACTGTCTCAGTGTTTATGGAATTTCCTTGAACCGATGGTACAGCTTTGTAGAGTGCTGGATGGTGGCTGTTGTGATGCAAAACTGATACTGTAGGGTTGGGATGGTGAAATTTAATGGTTAAGGCATCCATATTGTTGAGCATACAGATTTAGATAGAGGAAGTACTGCTCTGAATTTTTCAGATTTACTAATACTGATGTTTGAGCTTCGGATTTCGGAACATGCAGTTAAGATGAGCTCTGTAGGAATTAGGGTCCAGTATATAGTTCTATTAAGTGTGATGCGCCTTTGCAAAACTCTGAAGTGATACCTGTAGATCAGGATCTTATTTGGAGCTGTTTGTTGGTCAATCAGAAAGTACAAGCAACAATTATAAGATTGATACATATGCTATTTGATATTGGAGGCAGAGGCTGAACACGATATGATTTTTTAATCGGTGCAAAACTTTTGAGAGATAGTGAGTCCAACGGTCTATTGGACTATAACTCTGAACTAATTTTGGGTTAACATGCAACATAAAATAAAGAAAAATAAACAAAAGCTGGAGACCTGAAAATCATCTGGAAGTAATACTGAACCAGATAAGTTCTGCAGTTTTGCTAGCTTTGTGATAGCTGCTAAGAGCTATATCTTCCTGATAACTTATCTTGCATGAGGCAGGGAATGAGCCTTGTAAGAATGCATGCATCTATTGTTCTTTCCCTTTCATAGCTTTAGCCAAATAAGATTTGGTATGGCATCAGTTAGATGTCCTTAAGGATTGGATGATTAGGAAGAGTGTGCGGTCGACAACCAAGATAAGGAGCAAAGAAGACAAGCCAGGTTTGGAGAAAAAATGTAGGGTAGAGAAATGCTGCAATTCATATATAGACCTGAATTTTTTCACCCTGTCGATATTTTTCATGGTCATTCAAGCTAGAGTCGAAGTTTGTTTGGATTCTGCATCAACAAATATCTCTACCGCTTTTTTACGCATCCATAAATATCCCCAATCCTCTCTCAAGGTGATGCTTTCGTTATGATACAGGAAGACAGCTCTATGTGAGAACTAGAGGGGATTTGAATATTCACAAGTAGTCCGTTCATGCTTACCCTTCGATTTCAGCTCACTGTGGTGACCAGAGGAAATAACCAGGATTGGCCCTCTTGTTTATGACTTCAAAGCATTTTCTAAGTAGGTTTTGGCAACAGCCGGGTGCAACAGAAAGGGACAAGCAAACCGAAGCCTATCAGTCTTCTCTTATCCTTATGGATGGTGTCAGGGTGATTATGACTTAAGTCTACTACTAGGAAACAATTATGGAGGCGATCACGTATGATTACTTGTAAGGAAAAAAACACAACCACATGGATTATGAGTATCATTATCTGGTAGATTGACTGCATTATTGTTTCAAATAGAAACTTCACTAACAAATTTTTATGTACTCTTACTGTTTTAGGGGATTGTTGCACTTACTGAGCATCTAAAGATGTTACATCTCTCTCAACGCTTACTAGAAGGGCAGATTTAGTCTCTTTGCTTGGACTGCAAAAGCAGGTATGTGAACCTTATCCCCAAGATATAGAAGTTAGCAATGCCATATAGTTCTCTCTCTCTCTTTTTTTGTCTATCAAAATATACCATTCTTTCAGAGTACATGCATAGCAAGATATTGAAACCTAAATCATTTATCAGGCTAGAGAAGTGGCTGGTGCATGCCATCCACTCATTTTTCAGTGGCCATGCTAGCCTGCTAGGGATCACATTGGGAAGGGAAACAAACCCCTGTGATCTCAGTATCTCAGCTCAGCTGCATGGTTGCATCTCTGAACAAACAAATCGCCAAGAACACACCACATGGGCTACATCACACAGACATGGCATGGACCCTGCTTCCCATCTACCCCTCACGTCTTTTTCCCCCTGTGGGATTGTGGGAGGAAGAGGGGGAAGCATCTCCAGATGTACTTCAATGCACCATTGTTACAGCGGCAGAGCAAGGAGGCCCCAATTGCAATTGAAATGGCCACATGTGGACTGCCATATGTTCCCATCAGAGATCTCGCAACGACAGTAATACGCAGACACAGCCGGTTTCTACTTTGTATTGTACCGTTGGTGAAGGGAGAAGAAGAGAAGTAAGTAAGTGAGGCAGACAGAGACAGCAGCAACCCGGGCAGACAGCTACACGCACATTTCACACAAGTGTCCACACAACTCCATATGCTGATATGCAGCAGCAGCAGCTGGCCAGCAGCTTCCTTGGTCAGATTTTTCCTGCGTTCAGTTACTGAACTTTCGATTATTACTTCGATTCTGTCTAGTGTCTACTAACCATGCTTCGTTTTGACGCCTTATGGTATGGTAGGCCAGCGACTAGGAAGGAGCTGGAATTGCGCCTTTTGACTGGCGTAGTGGGAACTGCATCGACTGCGTTTGCTTGTGAACGCCGGCGCTGTATAGTCACGTCGGCTTTTCGCTTCGCTTGCACCTTAGCTCTACTCCACGGCGGCGGAAGAATGATGGCTTCGTCTGCGTGTCTAGTTTCTCCGTGTCAACATGACTATAAACTACTCTCTCTGAGTACTTTCTAATCTGAATATGTATTTGTCTAAATTCATTGTATGCTGTTATATTTGGGATAGAGGCAGTAGGTGGCAAATTCTTCTACGGCAAATTGTCATTTTGTAGGGATTTAAGCAGGGGTTTTCAGTTAACTGTAACGTTATATACACAGAATTTTCATCGAGCAGTAAAGAAGCTTGTAGCTCGCATGCTATCTGACAAGGTGGACCTGCCATTAGTTTGCTAGCACAAAATTACAGCAAGATTAAACCTCCATTTCATTGTTACTCTTGTTCAGGTTCGAGCAGGATTTGTGAGATCCAAGTTAATTATTGCCTACCACGTGCGTGGTGCAATGCAAGTGGTGTTCAATTGATCTTGTCAACATTCAAATCAGAAAAAATGATGGCATTGAATATGTCTAATATATATAGTCTTGGTGCCCATTACGTCAAATTCGATGAAATTCATAAGATATTTTCACTCATATTTAAATTCGAGTGTGCACCTTTTGTATGAATTTCATCAATGTTTGTTGATTTTAAAAATCCTTGAAATTTTAACTTTTGATTGTACTAATAGTTTAAGCTCAAGTTATTATGGCCCTCTTGGCTTTCTAAATTATTTTTTTTTATCACAATGAGCTTTATTTAGTTTTTTTTGGCCAACACATTACTATATAAAACTTAATGTTCAATTAACAACAGAATGGGAAATTTTTGAGGGCATGTAATAAAATGCCACAAATATTTATGGTGGAAGGAAAACTAATATTTATGAGACCATATCTTCTGTGCTAAGCACTTTAGCCTTAGAATTTGTGGGAAGCTTTCGTCGGATTTTCATAGTTGGTTCTGTGCAAAGAAAGAATCTGAGCTTTTGAAATTTAGCTCCTCCGTTCATAAATATAAAATATTTGTCTGATGCATCATATTAAAATAAATGTTGCAGATTTTTTTATTAGGATGTGGATTATGTTCATGTTTATGGATGAGGTGAGTACGACTCGAACAAAATATATACGTTGACGACGTACATGTGTGGCTGATTAGAATCAATAAGTTCAAGGAGTTTCTTGGGCTCTTGGATAGGAGCATAGCACTAGCAGTTTAGCACAACACAACTGCTAGTGCACACAGCACACGCACACAGAAGGCAATGGTACGTTCTAGAGGGCGAGCAAATAGAAAACCATCACGTGCGGTTAATCCACCAACCACAGGGTCAATGCTGCTACACCCCCGCGACCGAGAGGAGCCGGGTCAAACCAACCAACCAACTAACCAACCCACCGCCTCACCCCGCGTCACGCACCCCACCTCTCCCCACCCTATGCCTATGCCATCCGGGCCCCACTCATAGCGGGAGCAACCTGTCTGCCTTCAACGTGGGGCCCACCTAGGGTAGCGTTGCTGCCTCACCCGCATTACGCACCGCTCTACGCACCCTACGCCTATGCCATCTGGGCCCCACCATCGATGGGACCAACTTGTCCGTTTCTATGGTGGGGGCCACCTCGGGTAGCAACTAGTACTCGCAGCGCGCACGAAGACGAGGGCGTGGTGGTGGGCCCCAGTCTTGGCTATGGGGTGAGCTGGATCCAGCACGAGGACGTTAGGATCGGCCATGATTACACTGAATGCGACCGTAGGATTTTTATTTTATTTTTGGCCTTTTGGGGGTTGCGATTTTGGGCGCGTCTCTTCTTTCCTCTTGAGCGGCCGACGATGCCTATATCTATTGCTAGGATCCTCTGCGTCGTATGGTCCTGTTGCCTCCCAAAGCCTTCTTTTTGGGTGTGTTGCTTTATTAAACTTCTCCAAACTTTACAAAATTTATGAAATAAGTAGTAAAATCTATAACTTAATTTATTTTCATTAAATTAAATATTAAATATATTT
>CM002486.1:13815922-13835211 GCA_000325765.3 Leersia perrieri
GGATCGACGTGTGTTGCGACTCCGCCCAAATCGTTGGTTATCGGAACCTTTCGGAAGATCGGGAACCCCAGTTCACATCACAGGGGCTATGGCCAAATCCAACAAATTTCTTGTCTTATTATAGCATATATATTATTTTTGAAATCAGGTCAAATTAATCCTTGTATTAAACCGAGACAAAAACTAAAGTGGCTATTACATAACTGATCCTACTTTGAGAGCTAACTGCACATTTGACCCTCCTTTTTTCACTTTGTAGTTTTGATCCTGTTTTTTAAAATTAAAAGTTAGGAGTGACCCTACTCCGTTAAGTGAAGATAACGGTGTTAATTAAGGCCTATGTTTGACGTTTATACCCTTGCAAGTTTGTCCCTATTTTATCAAACTTCATGTATATTTGGCCCAATTATGTATTTGTATCTCATGTATTTCCAACAAATATTTTACACATTTGACTTATTTGATAGATTTGATTGACATCTGACCTAATTTTGGCAAATTCGACTTAAATTTAAAATAAAATTTAACAAAACATGGTAACAACCATGTACTATATCCAAATAGCAGTTCATGGCAATGGCTGAATTTTAACAACATATATACATTGTACGATCAGTCGCAAGGACATTATCTAAAATAAGATCAATCGTGAGAAAAGATAATCCAAGCTAGTCGAACACCTGCAAATTCCAATTACAGCAATTGAATTCAGCACAATCACATCATATCTCGCCAAAAAAAGGCCCCCAAAATGTCCAAGCCATCTTCCTCATTTATTCATTGATTTTGTCCGGTGCTGGATGTCAATCATGAGATCGACAGCATATTCATTGATTTTGTGAGAGCATATGTTGGCAGATTTTATGACGAAACGCCGTCCTTGATCTCGTTTATAGCTCGGTCAGATTGAAGATGACCGTGCCAGTTTTTGCTTGTGATTTTCATCATCGGCAGTGGTTAAAAGAAATATCCTAACAGGGAAAGCCAAGGACAGGAAAGTATGCGTCAAGGATAGAAAAGAGTAGCGCCACGTAAACAGGTGTTAGCAGCGGCTGCCGTAAGTTAAACAAGCCCTTTAACCAGTGAGACGGTTTTGTTTAGGATTAGCTCAATGATTTCAACAGTTTCCGCCCATATTGCACACTATGATATTGCGATGATTTATCACAAATACTTCATCTTAATATGTGTCATGGTTTAAGATTGATCTATACTCTCGTGTTTTTATTGGTGATTACACATCCCTCACATGCTCTTACTCCTAGGTAGCCAAGGAGGCTGTAACTAGAGTCACCGCCTCGTGCCGTTGGCTACAACGGATAACACAACGGTGGCATGCCATTGCGTGACGATGATCACAAGTCTCTGTCCTTGTATTCGAGGTCGTGAGAAGATAAGTACTTCATACGTGTGCTTGTTATATGGGATCCACAGTAAATAGTTTCCTTGGTGCATTATGGTCGGCAAGATGAGTTTTGGTGGAAAAAATAGTGTACGTAGCATGATCACACGACTTAACTAGGTATAATGCGGTATGCTCTAAAAACTCATCGACCATAAGATACGTCAAGCAAATATTACAAACATAAAAGATGATAAAATCAACTAAGCTAAATAAAAGGGGTATTAGTAAAAAAATATTTTATGATGGTAGATCTTAAATATTTTATGATGGTGACATTTAGATGTGTTTTTGTAATTTCCTGATTATAAATAGCTATTGTTTCAACAACACGTGGCATATACCACACATATACCACGGCGTCTTCTTCGCTGTTGGGGGTTTAAGACTTGAAGGACCGATGCTAAACGGCTCGCACAGTCGCACTCGCACGGGATGACGAGACCGTTCCCTACGGCCTACGGTCATGGCATTCTCGGAATATCATGTGAAGTGGAGGGGCAAATGGATTTTTACCCCTCTCCAATTTTCAGACTTCTGGTTGCTTCGAGGGAGTTTCCTTTGTCAAAAAGATAGGATCCCGCGCTCTTCACATTTTGCTGTACCACCCCTAAAATTCTTTACAATTAGATTTACAGTTAATGAACCGAGTTTATTTTATATATATAAAAGAAGTCATAGCTCTTCCAATTCGAGAAATATGAGTTCACTGATCTGTTGAATATTTGAGATAGGCAAAATAATAGGTGCCATGAAAACCATAGAAATACCGTTGACAATAATCCTTTCTCTTTAAAGGCATTTTGGTCTTTTGGGTTTTGGTATTGGGCATGGAGTCCGCCAAAACATACATCGATTCGCTGCTAAATCAACAATTATTTGATATGTAAAATGCTAAATATTGTTTTTGCTAGTACATGGCCTAAATATTGGCTATGGACCAGATAATTGGTGGTCTGAACCATTATGGCCATATAAGAAATATTATGATTTTGTAGATATTTTTGCATTTTGCATAGTTATATTCTCATGGTGGAATATTTGTGATGTGCAATTTCAATAACATCTATCACGTTAATGCAAATAGAACATGCCATTAAGTTGTAAATAGTGTTTTATAATCTGCTCTCGAAATGTACCGACACATTGCAAGTAATTGTATATTTTTTTTAGAGTGAACAAGTAGTTGTAATTGTATATTTGGGCAAACCCAACAAACATAGTATATATATATACTTACATACACACATGACTCATATACCCATATGTTCACTGTGATTGAACAATTGATTGGGCTAGATGGATGAGGATTTCTGTTCGCATGTAAAATGGAACAAATTGTTAGCGCATGATTAAATTTAATATTAACTAACTTAAACATAAAATGGATTGTTAGTTTTAAAAAGAAACTTGTATATAGAAAACATGACATCAAATTTTCTTTCAAAATCTTGATAGATGTAAATGTAGTATAAGTGTAATTTTATCTACAACGTAACTTAAACTACGTTGTCGTGATACTTTTCTTTTACATGATTGAATCCTCTCACCTGTGCATGCAATTTTTTTTTCATTTACCACTTGCACGATCTCGAAGGAAGTCTAAAGATCTAAAGTCATGTGAACGTTACAATGCAGTTATATACTTATATGCAAATCAAATTCCAATGCTGCAGTTACATGCAAATCACATTACAATGTGATTTCTAAAATTTACATTTGTGAAACTTTTGAAAGAAAATTTGACACCAAATGTATAGTAAGACTGAATTTTTTTGCACGAGCCACCATTTAGCCGTCAAAAAGTGTACTCACAGAGAACAAGATAAATTTCTCTAAGCATGTAGGGAGAAAAGCGCATACACAAAATAAGTATTCTATTGCACTAAGTACATGCTAGGTTTGAAGGTATATAACAAGGAATACAACATATTGCAAAAATTATATTACACATATTTTTTTTACTTATACCGACCTTCATAAATTTTATGGATTTGTTAATTCTCATTCATTATAATATTGAGGGAAAATCTTTTTATCATTTACTATTATATTTACTTCATGATTTGTGTGCAGATCTTTTCTCACTCTTGCAGTTAAGATATTGCTACGATCCCCACAAGTTATGTTTTGAGGTACGAGATTAAGTGAAATGTGAAAATATAGACGACACACATAGAGAGTGATTGTGGCGGCGGCAGTGGTAGAAAGGAAGGGACATGCTAGATTAGGTTAAGAGAATTTAGGTAAAAGGACAAGCTATAATCATAAAATGTAAGTCTGTTTAAGTTGGGTCCTATCTCGTCACTCTGGTTTTGCCTCGACAGTGCACCTAGAACCAGCCTAGGTTACATATCTGAAGAGGTAAAATTCGCCAAAAAAATAAAACCAAAGAAGACCTATAAACCCGCAACGCCGAGCTCCGTTCAGGCTTGGTTTATTAGTCCAACGTCAATACTTAACTACTTGGAACGTCAATACTTGGTTTATTAGTATTTTTTTTATTTTATCAGGCTTGGCCCAAGCCCATGGCATATCAAGCCTACAATCAAAATTCATCAAACGACGCAGACAAGCATTCTAAAATCAGTGAAAGAAAATTTATCTATTTTTACCTACATTGATAACCACTTCTGTTGGCTACACAAGTAATCAACAAATTCCCATCGAAATGTTTCCCTATTTTTAGCATGAGAAAACATTGCTCCACAGTAAACCAAAAAAAAAAAAAATGAAGCCCATTTCTGCCATGAAAAAGAAGAAGAAGAAAAACCACCCCTTCCTTCTCTTTCAACCATTCCACCCCTCGCGATATCCAGTATTTACCTTCACTCCAGCGAATAAAACCAACCCCTCTTCCTCTTCCTTCCTCCTCCGCCTCTTATTTTTTTCTCTCCCCAAATCTGATCCCTCGTGCGAGGTCACCGCGCACACACGCGAGCCGCGGCTAGGGTTAGGGTTCCCCTTCCTTCCTTCCTTCCTTCCTTCCTTCGGCTATGGACGATTCCGCGGCGGCGGCGGCGGCGACGAAGAGGTGGGTGCAGTGGGAGGAGGTCGTGGTGTCGAACGACCGTGGCCGGCGCCTGGTGCACTACTACCTCCGGGGAGCATCCACCGGCGGCGGCGGCGGCGGCGGCGGAGAGGAGGTGAGGGAGCTGGCGGTGGTGGGGCGGGAGAGGAGCCCGCGGCACATGGCATACGTGGTGCAGGGGCGGTTCCTGCGCTCGCTGGCGGCGGCGGCGGCGGCGCCGTCGCCGTCGCGGTCGGCGGTGGATGCGGAGGGGGCGCCGAGGAAATGGAGGTCGAGGAGGGAGGTCGTCGATTGGCTGTCCTCGCTCGTTTCCGGTAAGATTTGTGCGCTCCCGCGTGGTTTACGTTTGTCCCTTTTGTGCCTGGGCTGTCGATTTGGGTGATTTTGTGCCGTTTTTGCCCGAATTTGGAAGGGTGGGGGTGTATGGGCTTGATGCGGTCTGAAGTTCTTTAGTTTTGCGGTTTTGTATCTGGTTGATTTGGGATTCGTTGCTATGAGAGTTACGGCTCCCTGTTTCCGCCCGCGTGCAGATGCGGCTTGGGCATATGATTTCTCTTCCGTTTCGTGGATTTAAGTTTCTGAGTTTGCACGATTCGACCAGAAATTGCAGACTTTGGGGAAGATTTGGTCTGTACAATTTTTTGAAAGCCTGCTTGTTTATGGACCGGATCTGTTGTTCTTGAGATGCGCTTCTCCTAGTCTTAGCTCTGGCAGATTTATGTGCTCTTAGGCTTTTTGGCATATTCTGCCGGTTAGGTTCGGGAAATTTCTCGCGGTTTCTATTAGGGTAAGGAATTCAATTGTCTATCCGTTCTCTGGATTTTTTTGGTTTTACATGCCTCGGCTTCTCGCCTGATTTGTGTGGTAGGAAACATCTATCTTGTTCTTGTCGCCTGATTGTTCTGCCATACTGTGCTTATGTTTGTCATTTCCCATCTGCGGAGGTTCAATTGTTCTGTAATAGAAACGTGCTGCCTTGTTCTTTTCGGTTTGGTGCCTTCTCTTTCCATGGTGGGTTTGATTCGGTTCTATATACAGAGGAAAGATTCTCTGATTTCTCTCGTATGGCGAGTTTTCCCCTTTGACCTAATTCAAGGTTCTGTTTCCCTCCAAAGGCACCTTTTTACGGTATTACCTCTTATGACCAAGAAACCTACCCCCGATTTGATTCAAGTTGACATGTCTATGCCTCTATAGTTTTGAGTTTGGGTCAAAATTACTAATTTTCA
The DNA here is from genome assembly GCA_000325765.3 of Leersia perrieri. Lineage (NCBI taxonomy): Eukaryota > Viridiplantae > Streptophyta > Magnoliopsida > Poales > Poaceae > Leersia > Leersia perrieri. Next base: position 13,821,585 of record CM002486.1, read on the forward strand.
TGGGTTCCCTTGCGGTTTCTTCTAAAAAGCTGTCAGGATTTCATCATCAAATATAATTCAATCTTATTTTGGTAACCTGCAAATCTCATGCCTTCTCCTTTTCCATAGGATTATGGAGAATACAGGTGTGACCCAGTGGAAGCCGCTGCAGGTTTCCCTTTTTGGGTCGATTGTGTAAGCTTGCATTTGGAAATATAGAGAAAATGAAGCGGCAGCGTGAATTGAAAGGCAATCAGGTGCCATTTTGATCTTCCCTTCTTGTGGCCTCACATGAGACGCCCATGAAATCAATCCGTCTAAAATTAATGCTTCCATAATCTGCCCAGTAGTTACTACATGTCAGTGAGCTTTTGTGGAAACTTTACCGTGTGTCAACACGAACCTGTCAGGGCTTGAGTTTAAATATGAAAAGACCTTACAAATTGGTCACATCCAGCTTTGTTGGCTTGCAATTGCTCTTGGTTTAACCTGGTGATGTGAGGCGGCATCCCCTTTTTCTTCCCTTCTTTTTTCATTGTTTTTTTTTTGTTGTTTTGCTTTTATTTGGATCACAAGTGCGCTTCTATGTTCTACACCAATGTTTTGATCCAATTCCTGTTGCACGTTATGGCAAATTTCTTATGTCGAACGCTTCATTTTGTAGGGGGTAATTATGGGCCTTCTTCAATGGCGGATAGGTTCAATGAAAATCCATATGATGACATTGATTTCACTGATGTTGCAGCTACAAAGGTACATATCTATTTCGAGATGTACTCTTGTTCTTCACCCTTCTAGTATGTAAAGGAAATATTTCTCAAAATTTCCCATTGCTAATTCATGTTTTTTATGTGTGCTCAGGATGTTTCACCTACTTCATCAGTAAGGAACTCAAAACAATTCACATGGTTAGGTCCTGCATGGCTTTGCGAAAAGCAATGGAAGCACTACAGATCTTTCTGCCGTAGTGGGATTACTATTGCGGTATGTTACCCACTGATTGTCGTAATCATTTACATGTATTTTTTGTTGCAGTATGTGTAGTTGTGTACCACAGAACCCTTTCTATCAAGAAATTAGGACAACATGCTGTGATGAACTATTGCAGAACAACAAACAATGTAGGGTTTGACTCGAACTGAAATCCATAGATATTGAGCTGTCAAAACGGCACTAGGTTTTCCTTGAAGAGTTTTAAGGAAACACTTTTTATTTCTGAACGTTTGAAAGTGAAACCTTTGTTGACATACTTGTGCTAATCTTTATAGGTGCATAATTTTGTCTACATCCTGAGTGAAGAGAAGAAGAGGCTCATCGCCCAAGTGGAGGATCTATATGAAGATTCTAATTCAACCAACATGGTCATGGTACGATGGTTCGACAAAGTTGACGAGGTTGGTGTTGAATTACCACCTGATGTTAGCGGCAGAGAGATCTTCTTTTCTTCTGGTATGCAAGATCTCAGTGTTGAATGTATTGATGGATTGGCTGCAGTCCTCAGTGCTCAACACTTCGAGAAGTTTCACAGTCGTCCCAGACAAACCTATTGGCAGCCTTATATTTGCCGCCGACAGATTGATGACGATGGTATCAAACCTTTTGATGTAACCCAATTGCAAGGTTATTGGAGTCAAGAAGTGCTTAGGACCATGTTCAATGGAGCTTCTTCTCTTAAGGTACGCTTCAAGGTCACTAAAGGTGCACCTAGTTCAGATGGGGCACAAAAGAGGAAGCGTGATGCCTTAAGTGAAACCGATCCACAACAGCATCTTCCTTCTGCTGGGTTTGGCTCTGGTAGTCTCAAGAATGATTTGGAACATAGAACTCAAAAAGAGCTGTATCCTGGTAGCCGTGCTGAAGTCCTATCACAAGATAGTGGTATAAGGGGCTGTTGGTTTAGATGCTTAGTCTTAAAGAGGCGCGGTGATAAAATCAAGGTGCGATATGAAGATCTTCAGAATGCTGATGAGACTGGTAACCTGGAGGTGCGCTTTCGTAATTCTGTGTATATTTTGTTCAGTAATTAAATCCACAGCCTGGAGGTTCACTTACCGTAACTTTTGTTTTACAGGAGTGGGTTTTGCTAACAAGGATTGCTACACCTGATGAAATGGGCATACGCATCTTCGGAAGACCAATGGTGCGACCACATCATGTACAACATAGCAAGGGCCCATGCTCCTTTGATGTTGGGTCCATTGTTGATGCATGGTGGAATAGTGGATGGTGGGAGGGGATTGTATTGCAGCAGGGAAATGACAGACACCTTCAAGTTTATTTTCCTGGTAAATTACATTCTAAATTACCATCAACATTTTTCTTAGCCTCTAGTGATGTTATGCAATATAGTTCTAGTGACATTGGAGCTCCTGAACTTACTTTTGTTTCGTCATTTGTCACAGGTGAAAAGCGTATAGCTGATTTTCGTGAAGATGATTTGAGGCATTCACTAGACTGGGCTGCTGACAAATGGAATTCCTTGGGGGAAAGAAAAGATATCACACACCTGTTGCCCCCCACTTCAGTGTATGAAAAGGGAGGTCTGATTAGCAAACTTGTTTCACGAGAAGGTACCCCCTCTCCAAAATTAGGATCTGACAAGGGATGTGATGATAAATCCGTGGGCACCAAAATTTCACACGATCAGAAGCATCGGAAGCGTGTTCTGGCTGATCTAACAAATGCTCTAAAATTTGATAACCTGAAATGGAGGGCAAGAAAGCGGAGCAGACGATCTGGTTCAAGAAAGCAGTCGGACACTAGCAGTGGCAGCAGCGGCAGCCAGGAGGACATGGAGGAGTCCAGTGCTGGTGGAAGTTTTGCAGTGCTTAATTCAGTGCCTGATGAAGAAGTATGTAAGAGCAGCGGAGAGACTCTTTTCATGAGGGTTTCGAACATGGTGATGTCCAGATGAAATGCCTCTCAAAGACTGACATGTTTTAGCCTTTTCTTTCCTGATTTCAAGAACAGCCTTGGCGAGATGTGAGTTTGATGCATCCCCAGGTTACTTAGTCAACTGATATCTTGACTGTTTTGAGAGCTCTGAAAGTTTATTTGCTCAGATATCCAGCATGCAAGCAAGGAGAATCACTGTTGTATGTATGACTGATCTAGATAAGTTTTACAGTGCCATCTAGGAAAGTAGGTGTTTTAACTGTCTTTTTTTTGTTGGGTTAAAAAGATGACTAGTTTATTCCACTTCGGCAGTTTCTAGAGCCCCTGTTTTGTTTTTGTTCGAGCAATCCAATTAAATTTGTTCATCAGCTGTTATAGATGCTATGATTATAATAATCTGAAATAATAATGTTTCCCCTTTCAATTCTTGTCCTGCCGTGTTATTTGCGAATCGATTGGTCTATGGCATCTACTCCTGTTGTGCTTTTTTAACCTTACAAAACGAGGTGTAGCCGTATCGTTGGAAGTAGTCTCGGTTGGTGGTCGGAAGAATATCGCTCTGTGCTGTTTCATGCCAAAGCTGTGTATATACTCGGTTACTCCCACTGTCTGGCCTGTAAATATAAGTACTTTAAGCAATTCTAGGTTCAAATCTATGTTTAGATTTATTATGAAATGCTTATATCTGTGGACGGATGTATATATTGCTACTTCCCATTTCCAAAGTGCTTTTGCTGCCTGTTTGCCCTCTGGGTTTGTTGCCAGGTCCATGAATGCATAAACTTTTCTATACCCAGCTCTATATGGGACTAAAAGACAGGATTGAAGACCTGATTCCATCTACGTGAAGAGCATCTCGGTAGGATATGCCCTTATGAAAAGAATTATTGGTACCTTCGTCTTAAAATATAAGAACTTATGTTTTTCTTTTGAAATTAAGGTTGAGAAAATGGAGTGTTGTGATTAGTTGAGAGGAGAGGATAGGTGGGAGGGGTGGTTGTGATTGGTGGAGATGGGGTAGATGGGTATAGAGGTGTTGTATTTTAAGATAAATTTAAATTGCTCAGATAGTTATATTTTAAGACGAAGAGAATATCATTTATCACCAAGAAGATAAGGCCAACGCAGAAGCAGCTTAGCCAAGAAAAGGACCACCATTCGTGCACGCCAGGCAGCATCGTTGGATTAGAGGACCAGAATCCGATTCCGACCTCCAGCAAAGCACACGCAAAGCACACACGGGTGTCCACCATGACCACCAAACAAAACATCCTCAAAGCCAAATACTAAAAGGCTAAGCCACAAGCATCACCTGCCGGCCACCGCCACCACCACCATATCACCATTTACTTTCCCTGACCCTTGCAAATTCGAGCGGCGTTTTCATGAGTTACAAGGTGATTATGGTGAATCGGTGATCGAGAATATATGTAGCTTAGACGAAGGGTCTGTTTAGTTTGCGAAAGAAAAATTTTTGGGTGTAACATCAGATGTTTGATTAGATGTCGGAAGGGTTTTTTTTGACGCGAATGACAAAACTAATTTCATAACTCGTCTAAAAACCGTAAGACAAATCTATTAAGCCTAATTAAGTCGTCATTAGCACATTTGGATATTGTAGCCCTTATGGCTAATCATGGACTAATTAGGCTCAAAAGACTCGTCTCGTGATTTATAGGGGAACCGTGTATTTAGTTTTTCTTTTAATCTATATTTAATGGTCCATGCATATGTTTTTGACTTTTTTCTTGAACTAAACAAGGCCGAAATTGTTAAGAATAGTGAAGTGAAGAGCATGGTAAAAAAGGCCGAGCGACAGCGTCCCTTCAACCAGGACAAAAAGCCCACCAAAGTCCACTACCTCACCATACCATGGCAACTAATCCCCCGTTCCCTAATCGGCCGAAAGCTCCAAGGGCGACGGAGTGCCTCTTGTTTGGTGCGGCAGCGACGGATTTGGGGACTATGGCGACCTGCGACGAGGTCGGCAAGCCTGTCTCTGTATGTAAGTATCGATCTTGATCGGTCGGTGCATACGAGGATTTCAGCTGCGCGAGAAATCTAGGAGCTTTTGAGCTGTTTCTTTCATTCGTTTCTGTTGCTCCCGTTTCTGCCATGACAGAGGAGCTCGTTTGATTGTGTCTCTTATCTGTGATTGTTCATCACTCCATTCGGTTGTGGAGTGATGAACAATCTATGGCTATCCCGCGAAGTCTCTACCTCTCCATCTGGATAGTAAGCCCATTAGCATATGAAGGCCCACTCAACAGTCCGTGGCCGTGTAGTAGTACTAATTAGCATCTTCACTGTCATGAGAGGATCAAATCTTTCATTGAGGACTTAGAGAAGTTATTGTTTATTCATAGATTTCTCGCTTGCATACATTTCATAGATCCTTCTCTAAGAAAAGCTCATAGATTATGAGGGGCTTAGGGTGCTAAGTCTTGTTAACTTGCAAAAAAACATGATCCTGATTGAAGATTGTCTCAAAGTGATTCAGATTTTTGATCCCAACAAATCACACTCAGGCTTTATCCGGGTGTCTAAGTTGTTTTATTCTTCGTGGGCTTTGATTACTTACAAAACACAAAGCACAATTGCAAATTTCGATCCAACGAACCGCTCATCTATTGTTCCTAGGCTTTTCCCCCAACAAAATACAGAGCAAGTTGGGCCAGTGGGAAAGCTATTTGTTTATCCTAGGCTTTTCCGTTGACAGAACATATGGGGTCTATTACTTGATCATTAAGACCCTCTTTGTTTGGGCTTAGGCTTTTAAGCAAGCTTTTTGGCTTATACGGTTTATAAATCGGTGGCTTTTAAGCCTTAAATATAATAATAGAGTTCTACATTCATTTCAAGAAAAAAGCTTCTCCAACCCAACTTTTGGCTTAACAGTGACTTATGGCTTTAAAAAGCCAAACGGAAAAGATGACTATTTATTTGGGTTTAGATTTTTTGGCTTATAAACCGACTTATAAGCCTAAATAAAGAGGACCTAAACTAGATATCATACCACACAGTACGTGCGCAACAGCGCTGGACGCTTCCTCTGCCTTACCGTCACCGGGGAATTTTGGGTTTGATCCACCCAACACGCAACAGATAACTTACAAGGAGAACGGTCGACCCCGAAAAGATTAATTTCCTGTGACTGTTACATCTTGGTGAAATTAGCGTCCTCTACCTCTTATTACTGGGGAATTGTGGGTTTGATCCACCCAAACTCATCTCCCCAACTGTACTCCACAAGATTCGTTTCAACATGTTTGAGGTTCTGCATTTTCTCCATTGTTTGTAGTATTCATTTAGTTTTATGTACAGAAGGATATTCGGTGAGATGCAAAAGTGAAAATTAATGAGGTTACTGAAGAACTTGTGATCCTGGCTTTAATCATCTGCTCTTGACAGATGCTGGGAATCCTACACGCCTTCACCTAGAGCTTTTCTCCAGCTATTGTTCGAATGCATTTGTTATTGTCCTCTCCGACCGTGGTATGTTGTACACGCTACCTTAAACAATTGATGCTACTTTCTCTTACTAAAATCTGAAGAAGACTCAGTGAGTAAGCTCCACCATTTGGGCACAGGTCTCTTGCCTACCACCACTAGGGCATGTACAACGGTAGAGTCTGCCATAATTTTTTAAGAATACATCATCATTGAGAGACTATCCCTGTACAAGAACCCTCAAACTATTAATGCGCAGCCCTCAAACCATTAATGTGCCAAAATAGTTTTTATTACCTTTCTTTCTTTTTTTCCACCCCATGCAATGAAATTTCCTTTAATAAATACTAAGAGACGATGTTGAGTCGTTGTCATGCAAAACAATGGTGTTAGTCTTTTTTTCCTTCAAACTTTCATGCATAACAACCAATAGAGACCGCAGATAAAGACCATGCATGTACATTAATCTTTATTAGTGATCTCTATTGTTATGCAAGTATATTTGGTGATGCGGAAGAGAGGAGAAAAGAGAAAGAAAGATGTTTGTTACGCATGACAACGGCATAGAGTCGACTCTTGGCATTTATTAGGAAAGATTTCGTTGCATGGAGTCTAATAAAGAAAAAGACTAATAAGAAAATATTTTGGTATATTAATGGTTAGAGATCATATTGTCTCGACTGTTGTAACGTGATTGTCTCTGGTTAACCATAATGGTCTTTACCTTTATACATGCCCTTATGGCGTTATCCTCTTGTAGGAAATTTCATCTCTCTGTGTAGCCAACAAAAGTGTACGGTACTGCACAGTATGAGGTAAACATGGCCCTTCAAATATTCCATAGAAATTTACTTTATTTTGTCAAATTATTGGTTTTCTTCTGTCTAAGTTTTGCATGTACTACCTCTGAATTTCTGTGTTTGACATTGGCTAGCTTAGTTTTGAGCTAGCCAACGTCAAAAATAAAAAATAAAAAAAAGGAGGAAGTACATACTTTTTACGCAATCTTGCCCTGGTGTTTTCTCCGTAGGCTTGCTATTTCCCATCCAGATGCTCCACAAACTTAGTACTAATGTATAAGGCAGATAATAGAAACCGGCGAGTGTGTTTAGAAAATAAAAACATGCTGCTAAGGAATTCAGTTATTGTAAATAATCGTATGTATACTTAACCATTACAAAACTATTTTCTTAAATAGTCTCTTCCTCTGTCCTGTAATATAAGATTTGAATATACGAGGAAAACCTTTTGTCTACATACATACCCCTTATATTTTGGGAGGGAGGAGAGAGTACACAATACCATATCATCACCATTCATGCTCACCCTTTAAATGGTACAATTAATGATGCTTCAGATTATAACATAAAATTTCTAAACTATATGAATCAAGCATTTTCTTACTATTAACTAATAATATATTCCGACACGATACACAATGACACTTTTCATATATTTATAAGTTTGTAATTATTTTTCATACATAAATATCCCGGCAAATCCCGCGGTAACACACGGTGTATCATATGTATTATAGCGACGAGTAACACAACTAGCAGGCAGACAGATTATATCATATATAGTTACATGGAGTCCTAGCTTAATTTATGCCCATGCATGCTGCCTGCCTGCTCTTTAGTATTAATCCTGCATACGTAACTAGCTTAATTGCAGGAGTAATTAAGCTAGGTAGGTAGGAAGGTTATGGTCGTCGTTAACTATTATGTCGTCGTCGGCGACAACTTATTTCAAAGCAGCGGCCATGATGTCGGAGGGGCAGATGGAGAGGTCCCAGAGACTGATGCCACCACCGCCATCGGCTTCTTCGAGCACGTCGAGTGCCACCTCCTGGAACCCCTCCAACCCAAAGTCCTCCGCCTTGGGCAGACGCATCACGTACGTCTCGAAATCCTCCAGATCGTCCTGCTGCTGCTGCTGCGACGCCGGCGGCAGCGGCGGCGGCGGCGGCGGTGGCTGCATCACCGGAGTGAAGACATTGTCCACCAGCATCACAGACGGTTGCTCAGGCGACGCGAGTGTGGTAGTGGTTGAGTCGTCGCTAGAGTTTGCGCCGTCTGAGATGCTGCTACACGGCGTCCACGACCGCTTGCAATTAATAGCAGTAGTGACAGGTGGAGGAGGAGGATGATGATGAGGTTGCACGTCAAGGTTGAGGCGGGCGCAGTCGCCGTAGAGGGCTCGGGCGGCGGAGTCGTAGGCATGAGCAGCGTCGAGGGAGGTGTTGAAGGTGCCGAGCCAGAGGCGGGCGCCGCGGTTGGGCTCGCGGATCTCTGCCACCCACTTTCCCCAGGTGCGCTGCCGGACGCCGCGGAAGAAGCACCGCTGGTTCTCCGGCCCGCCCTTCCCCTTCATGCACCCCTTTCGTGACCGCCGCAGCGGGCAACACTTCCTTGTTGCTGGCGCCGTTGATGCCTGTCCATTGTTGCCGCCGCCGTTGCTCGCCCGCCTCTGCCTGGTGCAACACCTCTCGCCGACGTTGAGAAACTCCATATCTATATATATGGTAATCGAAGATCTATAGATGGATATCTCTGGACAGTGTAAATGATCAACCTGGTTGTTCTTTTAGGTAGGCTGATGGTATATATAGCAACGAAGTCTCAGAAATGACAACTGTTGCCGATGGTGCAGCCAGGGGATTAAGATCATTTGACTTTGAAGTCCCCGTGACTCCTTATAAATTAGTCCCCATGACTTTCTCATTGACATGTGGGCCCAATGAATCATGGGCCTACATGTAAATGACAAAGTCGTGACTTTGAGTTAGAGCATCCTCTTCCGCGGCTAGGAGATGAGAGAGAGGTGCATCGTAGAGAGTGTTGGATGACTGCTTGACTGCTTACTTGCGTGTAGTGCGGGTGTGCGGTGTCCTGGTAATCATGCGGGACGTGGCGTGAGCACGACAAGTAAGGAGGTAGCGCGCGACACGAAGGGTGGGCCCTGACACATGGATGCACCTGTGGGCTCCACGGGGTTTGTCTTTCGGCCCACGTGGCCTCTTCCATAGAATGACGTCAGTCAGCCACGCCCCCCTCCTACTCAGAGTAGGATTCTTTGCAGTCGAAGCTATGTGCCATTGTCGTTGATATGTGGGTCATGTGAACCATGGACCTATTCGTCAGTGACGGTTGCACCGTGACTACACTGTGACTTCGACTATAGAGGATCTTAATCCTTGACCAGTGATCCAACCAAGCCTTTAGATTTAATCCAGCATATCAACACAACTCAACAGGATGGAAAATGATCATAGTTGTTGATGAAAAACAGAATGAGCAATGTGAATGAGTCTCCTCTTCTCAGAGTTTATAATCCTTTCTTGGAGTTAAAATTTGAGCCCTTATGACTTATGAGATGGTGAATTCCGCAAGTTCTCTCAAGAGTTTTGAACAAATCTTGGTTGAAACAGGAGACACACCAAGGCTCAGTTTGGAGGAGCTCTAAATTTTGGGTGATGAACTTCAAAAAATTAGGAATGAAAATACAAATTAACCCTTCTACTATATGAATTCCCCGTTAGGAAATCAGAAATGTGTACCTATTGCGTTCACATTTGGATCACCATGTCAACGGATATTGCGGGCTTTTTTTATAGAGTGGAACTTGGGTAACTCTTTATTCATGCATTAAGTTCTGATTACAATCATTTAACAGCATGCAACTACACAGCCATTCGACCAACCTCCTATGCCTCAGATCTCCACAGTTAGAAAAGTTTTTCTATGACTACATTTGTAAAAATTTTGAACGAAAATTTGACGTCAGTCAAGAAAAAAAAATCTTTGGCATATCTTCCAATATATGGCAGTCCTAAGTTTGTCACGGTCTTTGCAAACGTGGGCTATATTGAAGTCGCATGACAGAAGATTTGAACGGTGGCACATTAACATGCATGACAATATTTGTGACGTGCCACTTCAACGACCAACGGCCATAGAGTTGACGCGTGCAGCACAGTTGGTATTATGATATGAAATTGTTTGGTATTATATTTACTCAAATTTATTAGGGGATACAATTGCTTTATTTGAAGATAAAAACACAGACTTGTATATTAATATATTATCAAAATTAATACTTCCCTGATTACATTTGCTACTAATGCACCGAGAAGATAAAAAACAAAATAACTAAGAAAAAAGAAAGCAAGAAACTTTAATGCTACCCTGTTCGATTACGTACTGTTTATGGGATGTTTGCCTGTTTGGTCGATGCTCAACCAATTTTGCTCTCGAACAATTTGACACTGTAAATATGAATAAAATATATTTGGTTTGTTTACATTTCTCTATTTCTATTTTTTGTGAGTGGAAGCTCGCAGAATTACCGGTATTGGTAGTGGAGATATAACTATGTGTTTAAGGTCTAGATAAGAAGCAAAATTATTTAATTGCATTGGTACCATGGCTAAACCGTCAAGAAGGCACATGATGTGAAAGGCGAGGTCTTTTTTGCTGGTTCTCTCACAACAAAGAAAGCATTTTCACCTAAAAAAAGAAAGCACTTTCACTGATGTAAAATCTATTTTCAAAGACAAACCGGCCGTCCGTCTGTAATAAAACGACAACAGAAATGAAGAGTTTTCGCATGTGAAAAAACTGCCATATACGAAAATAGATTTTCACGTGCGGTCCACATAAAGAATGGTATGTAGTGGTATTATATTATATATATCATCATACACACCCATCAAATTATTGCCACATTATATTTTCAAAACCTCAACTTTTTTTTCTTTCGAAAATACATAACAGTACTACAATGGACAACAGAAAAGTGAATGGAAAGTGAAAATCAATGGAATAAGCATAGTATAATAAATGAGTATAAATTGAGGTTGCACCCAAAAAAAAAAGCTGGCAATCATATCTTAAAATCCCACTGATTTCCTTTTTTTTTTGAGATTACATTTTTTTTTTCATTTTTTCCACTGATTTTAATTTTTTTTGAGATTACGTTTTTTTTCTCCATTTTTGATACTGTAAATGAGTACTAGTTTAAGAAATCCTATGCATGCATATCGTTTTCCCATCTTTTATAATTTATATTAACACTTTCTCCTCCGATTTTAAATGGGGCAGATTTATGGAGAAGTTGGCCCTTTATCTAATTTCTACAACATCGACTGGGATTTAGTTGAAAAGAACTTAAACAAGGCTGGGACAATTGTTACGCTCCCTAAACTCAAGGCCATCATTGTCGGCACCAAAGGCAAAAGTGTTGTTAGTGCAATCTTCAGTGGTTAAAACTACTTGTCAATAACGTATGTGCCACCTATGTATTGTAAAATAACTGAGAGCTGGCTGGCCAGGCTCTAACCTAGAGTCCCATGCCACCTGTGTCGGGGGTATCTACTTATCCCTATCCCACTGTGTATCTGTACGTATGGTTGTTACTCTTTGAGCTTGTATTATTGTCTTGATCGAAGGGCAATCACTTGTAACTTTACATGCAAGAACATGCAAGATGCTATCTGTCTTTCATGTTTCTTTTTGTAATTTTACATGTACACCTATTAAATAAAATTGCCCAACTTTATGTATTCCATGTCTGTTTGAAATGGTTACACCCAACTTAATTTGATTATATAACTTGCATATTGACAGGTCATAGCTTGATTGCGCAATCAAGTTCTAACACTTTCCATGTGATTTCATCCTTACAACTTACACGCACCAGTGTGATGTGTTTCTTCCATTACATCCGTGGATGCTGAAATTTCAAAGATAGCATGCATATTAAGCACAATGAACTTTTTTTTATCCATTTTGTCTACTCTGGAAGTCTGAATTGGTAGACAGTTACATCTTTCATGACATGCCAACTTCAGTATAGCCATATATTTTGGATTTTCATATGCACATTTCATTCATTCCATCGTTGCAGAGTTTGGTTCTATGGTCTAGAATCTTGGTTCACATTTTTACACGGTCTTCAAAATTATACATTGACCATTAATTTTGTTCACAATATATTATCAAAAACTATAAAATTAACATCATATGAAATTTTTTCTAAAATAAGAATCTAATGGTATCATGTACTTTTCTAAAATAAGAATCTAATGGTATCATATACTAAACATATATCACATTTGTTTAATTATAAGCCAACAATTACAAGTATTGACTTTTGTAATGATTATACTAGCTCCCTCCATTCCCAAATAATGATTATATTGAGGAACAAAGGGAGTACATCCTAAACGGTGGAACCTACGATAGTATGTTACCAGTTAAAATTTCACTAACATTTAGAACTAGCAAAGGCTACCGATCACATATATAAAAAGAAGAACAAAATACTCCTTCCATACCCAAGAGTGGAATTCTAGGATATCCACGAGAAATTAGTAGCATTGAGAAATGACATAGATGTTCATCGTTAAAATGATGGTTGGTTGGGGTAAGATGAGAAGGGCCCTGTTCGGCTGGCTGGGCTGGGCTGAAAGTGGTTGAGCTGAATGGTATTTTTTAGGGTTTTTTGGTTCCATGCCATTACAAATTTCCAGGTTTTGAAACTTGCCACTACAATTGATCTAATAGGAAACTTGCCACTGCAACTCTCATGTTCACTGCACCATGCCCTTTTCTACGTCTGGTGAGCACCTGGGGCCACTGTCAGGCCGCGTATTTGCGTATATGCCTAAATTGCCCCTGCTCAAGCGGTGATAACGCACGACGCCACCCCCATTCTGTTGCCTCTGTTCTTCCCGTGAGCTGACGAACCCTAAGAGCAGGCGATTGAGGGAGGCTGAAGGTGGCGGCGGCGATTGGAGGCGGCGACGGTTGATCGAGGAGATGAGGGCAGCGACATCTGCGGCAGGCTCGAGCTGCTCGACGCATGGCCCGACGATTCCCACAATCTTGGACTGCCCAAGCTGTTGCATCCAGTTGGTGAGGATCCGAAGCAAACAACGAGAGACCTATGGACAAACGTTCGTGAAGTGCCCGAACAACATCAAAGTAAGTGATTTTGTCTTCAATTTTGTGATTTGGGCTGGTTTTGATGCGGCTATGGTTTCATGGGAATAATGCAGGATGACCCAACAACATGTGGCTTTATAGTGTCTGAGGCGCAATACGAATCATACTGTCGTGAGCAGTGCAAAAAGCGGCAGAAGAAGGCGAATCCTTCCAGTGTTCAAGCTTACAAGCATGACAACAAAATAGGCCATCTTAGGCATGAATTCAGCATCCAGAAGTGCACAAAATAGACATGGCGGCATCACAGGCATCTAACAGACATCACCATCACATGCATCTAACAGACATCGCCATCA
>CM002486.1:13835311-13879972 GCA_000325765.3 Leersia perrieri
TCCTTGGCTCCCTTTCTTGGGTTCTTCTTGATCCAATCTCCAAGCCTATCTGCACACCAACCCTGACTAGCCATTTTCCCTTCTCTCAACTTGGTGGTACCACAATTATGCTCTGCAGGAAGCACTTTGATCTGCAGGAAACATGTAATGCATTAGCAAATAAATAATGCACAAAATGAAAAAAAATGAATAATCACATCAGCAAATTAAAAATGTACCTTTACAGTTTTCTTGTCAAAAATGGTGGAAGCATGTATGCGCCAAGGACATTCCTCAGCAGCACACTTTGCCACAAATCTCCCTTTGTCAGATTTGTAACCAGCAGCAAACTCATACCCAGTCTTCACAGCATGATGCCTTATAGCCTTCCTAAATGCAATGATATCAGGAAACAACTGCCCCTTCTCTATTTTGGGGTTGTCAGGATCATGCAGCACATGGACCTCCAGAGGGTCAGCATCATTCACCTCTGTCTCAACAAAAGCAGATGGGTCAGCATGAGTGTTAGCATTGTCAGCAGATGGGTCAGGCGCAGCAAACTTAGAAGCAGGTGGCACTGAATCATAAATCCCCTCATCATCAACTCCCACATAGTCTTCAGGGTTATCAAAGATATCAGGCTCTCGGTCTGGCTCTCTATCTGCCTCTAAGTTATGAACTGCCTCTGGATTATTCTCAGGAGCAGTAACTGCCTCTGGATTCTCAGGAGCAGTACTGAACATCAGTGGCTCTGGCTCTCTATCAGGCAGGTTAACAGTAGGAGGCATGACACACAGCGGCTGCAGTGCATCAAAGTCAGGTTCCTCACAGATTGACCTATCAAATACACCTGCCACAATCTGGCAACCCATCTCCTCCTTATACATTTCAAGCATATCGACAATCTGGATCTCATCCACTAATCTGGAATCCTCACCCAGTATTTTATCATAGAACCAGACAGAGAGGATCTGGTTAGTGCACAGATTCAACTCAGTTGCAATGCTTTTCAACAGCAATTCAAGTGTAATGGACCCATATTCCACACACCACTTGAACACACTGCCTTTTGTGTAAGATTTTCTACTGGCTGAATCTTTCCAAGCGAAACCTTCAACTTTAATCTCTAGCGAAAACATACAGGGCCTACCAATCGAACCCAAATCAAAGTGAATACATGTACAATACTAGGACATTAACAAGCAAATCAAGCCTAATCTCCAGCAAGTTGCAGAGGGTACCTGCTTGTGTCGTCGTCCATGGTCGCCACACGACCAGCTCGACTCCCAGTCACGGGAGTCGCGGATCCCGGCGACATGGCCTCTACGACGTCTCCATCGCCTCCTGTCGACACGCAGCGGGCCTCCTCACCTCCTCCAATCGCCGCCGCCGCCTCCAATCGCCGCCGCCACCTTCCGCCTCCCTCAATCGCCTGCTCTTAGGGTTCGTCAGCTCATGGGAATAACAGAGGCAACAGAATGGGGGCGGCGTCATGCGTTATCACCTTGAGCAGGGGCAATTTAGGCATATATGCAAATACGCGGCCTGACGGTGGCCCCAGGTGCTCATCAGACGTAGAAAAGGGCATGGTGCAGTGAACATGAGAGTTGCAGTGGCAAGTTTCCTATTAGATCAATTGTAGTGGCAAGTTTCAAAACCTGGAAATTTGTAATGGCATGGAACCAAAAAACCCTATTTTTTATAGAAGTTGACTGGGCTGAATGGTATTTTCTTAAGAGCTGGCTGGGCTGACTGGAGCCAGCCAGCCAGACGAACAGGACGAAGGAATTTAAATGAGAAGTGGTTATGGCAAAACAGTAATACACTTGTTCTCAAAAGGATGCTGTCCTAGAGTATGTGTTCTCAAAAGGATACCATCCTAGAGCGTGCGCGGTCAAATCTCAATATCTTAAATCAGAAGTAGATTGTGAAAAGAAGTTAATATGCGAAAATGATATTACTAGAATTGTCATGAAAACCATGAACTTGTCCCTTCCTGTCCTCAACTCACTGCTAGTCCCAACAAAATTTAAAGGTATCGAGCAAATCAATAAGTAACTCGAGCTTGGTACCATGGAGTGAAGGGAATCCCACCACCAAGCTCGGCTATCCCTCAGCTCCACCTCGCCTACGCCCTCCTGATTGTGTGAGGAAGCTAATGAAAGGATTCATGAGAAGCAAACGGTGGAACAACTAGATCTAATGGTCGGCAGCATGATGTGGATCCCTCACAATTTCTATTTGTTGTTCGTCCCTTGGCATCTTATTCTTCTTCTCCCCTCCATCCTACACATGCATCATCTCGTGCAAACGACGGCAGGCAGCGATGGCCGTGGGATGACAGTGGCAATGCGGGCTAGATTTGCCCCTTCCTGGCTTCCTCCCTCTTGTAGCGTATGGCAGGGAGCTCCGCGAGGAGCCGAGGAATGCTGAGTACTGCCTAATGGTTGTTGAATGCGTTGGAAGAAAGATGGAGAGTGGTTGTGCTGCCAAGTAAACAATGTGACCGATTCTTGGCAGGATAATTTTGGTATCGAAGTTTGTAAGTATATAAGAAGTTTGAAGGTTTGTTGTTGCAAAAGGATAGAGCAAGGTTAAAACAAAGGCATAGAAAAAGATTTGAAGCTTAGCTTCTAACTTTCTGTCCGAGTCTTCTAGCTGTCTTTACTTGTTTGTTTATGCCTTTATGGTTCCTCAATTATGAGTATTAATTGGAGTCCAAGGGTTTGTTCGGATAAAAAAAACAAAACGTACAATATTTTTAACTTTTTTTATGTGCACGCTTCACAAACTACAAAACGATAAGTTTTTTTTAAAAAAATTACACGAAACTTTTTTAAAAAAATCAAATTAATATATTTTTCATATTTAAAATAACTAATAATTAATTAATCACATACTAATGTTGTTTCTCGTTTTGCGTAAGCTAATATTCTTTTTTCTCCCTTTTCCCAAACCATCACATTAGAACGCTGCCCAAGTGCTACATCCTTGTAATGTTGCATCGTGTTCCATTTGTCTTTAGAAAAAATATATTCACATCTCCTCTTCAAAGTTTATGTCCTTTTAAATGTCTCTTTGTATTTTAAGAAAAAAAATCATTCTTTGGGTTTTCTTTATTCACTGGGCCAGCAGAAGGATGCCGGCCAGATTATTAAGGAAAAAAAGAGGGTACATGCAAGTTACAAATAAACAGCAGGGCGCTCTCTGGGTTTGGTAGATGAGATTACACGACATGATCTAAGACCTGATTCCATTGTGAAGAGGAAAGGATTATTATCACAAATGAGGAAGAAAAAGCCGAGAAGGAGGGAGAAGTATCTAGCTAAGAAAAGGACAACCATTCGTGCAAGCTAGAAGCAGAATGCTTAGCCTGCATCATTGTATGACCAGAATCCGATTCTGACCTCCAGCAAGGCACCCCTTATGGTTGCCATCACCATCACATACAATGCCAGCAATATTGGTCCGGCCAGGCACCACCACTTTCCCCTTACTCCCTCTCTCTTGTGAATTCTACCACTGTGACATCTCTCCCTCTTTCTTCTCCGGCGAGTTCTCCGGCGAGCCGAGCCGAGGCGCCGCTGCCGGCGACTGGAGCGGCGGTTCATGAGCGACAAGGTGGCTATGGTGATCGAGTGGAGAAGAGGGAATGGTGTGTGTTTTGTTGCTGGTGTTGTGGATCAGTAACTGAAGTTGTGTGGGTTTCTCTGCAGTTCTACTGCATGACCGTCAGGATGAACATCGACTGCAATGGGTGCTACCAGAGGATCAGGAGGGCTCTCCTCCAGATGCAAGGTGAAAATCAGAAAATACACCAGAGATTACTAACACCAATTACCTATTTCAATTGTTTTTAAATATTTAATTTAATAAAGCTCAGCCCAAAAGAACATATTAGGCAGTAGTTTAACATATATCAAGATTCTTTCCCAAGATTTTTATTCACAAAATACTAAAACAAGCGAATTTGTCTCCATTTACTGATTTAATTACATTCAACATTGAATTAGCCGATTGGCAACAATGTTCTTGCGCATCAAACAATTTCCAGCGACGAAATTCAGACTTAATCAGACAGGCTCTATACGAATAGCTTCCCTGTTCTTGCTTGGCTACCTCACTTATTTTTTTTCCCCTTGTTTCACTTGTTTGTGTCTTCGTGCAAGAAGATCTGGAAAGCCATCTGATCGACCGGAAGCAGCAGCGGGTGAGCGTGTGCGGCGCCTTCGTGCCGCAGGACGTCGCCATCAAGCTTCGCAAGAAGACCAACCGCCGCGTCGAGATAATGGAGATCAAGGAGGTCGACGCCGGCGACGGCCACCGGCCATGATGTTCGCCGTAGTTTAGCAAGTTAGCTACTGCTATACAATTAGAGGATTATAACTGTAAATTAATTATGTACGAGTAACTTATAGAATTGATTTTATTTTAATCAGTCTGATAAAGCTCATTCAGTTAGCACTTTTAACACAACAAAGCTTGAACAGAGCAATTGTGTATCATGAGAAAATAGATAGAGAATGCAAGCTGCATTAGGATCTACTGAACTTGTAGATGGTATAGCTTTGTGAAGAAGTATTCATCCTCCCAAAGCATCCAAGTTCTGCAAGCGTAGGAACATGGAGCCATTCTGTTTGGAGTGCAGCTTCAGGAAGGCCAAGTAGTCGCAGAGACACAGAGGTGGTCCACATATGCACACATTCCTAACTCCTAACGACATAACATCAGATCCGGTGCCGACGATGATCATGTCGCAATTGCGATCACATGACTGATGATACTGTGATAATGACAGAAACGAGAGATGAAAGCGATTGCGAAATCGCCTGGAGAACAATCATGTCGTCATAATACGATTTGGACAACCACAGATTGGTAGCATTGAGTACCAAACAGATAGATTGCTGGTGACAGATGGATATGCAAAAGGGAACCTTGCATTGTAGTGTAGATGCATGGCAAGAACCAGGTTAGCTTCTACCTCCAGCCACCAGCTATTGTCAGGATTGCTGGTGACTGGTGAGACAGATGTAAAAAAAGGTAGCAACATTGTGCCCATAAATGGCAAGGTGAAAGTAGGAACTGTTAGCTCTTGGCAC
This sequence comes from Leersia perrieri, assembly GCA_000325765.3. Lineage (NCBI taxonomy): Eukaryota > Viridiplantae > Streptophyta > Magnoliopsida > Poales > Poaceae > Leersia > Leersia perrieri. The sequence continues at coordinate 13,840,393 of CM002486.1, forward strand.
CAGCCATGATCAGGGGGGTCATTTCTTGGAGTGCCATTAAAGCCTGCAGAGTTGGATGGAGAAGAGAGAGGAAAGAAGCTTTAACCTGATGCTGCTGGCTTGCGGCCAAATGACAGCAAATGTGGCCGCACCACCACCATTTTTATGATCTTGAACAACCGTCCTTGTCCTCTTTTTGTCACACCCAGTGAGAATAGTTCTCCAAGTGCTTCTCTTCCAGGCTGATTGAGCAAACATGGGTATGGCAATGAGGTGCATCTTGGCCCTCTTCTTCCTCTCCCCTGTGTTGCTTCTGTTCAACCTTGAGATTCTAGAGGTTGCTCTCCATCTAGCGAGCCGCGACAAGGAGCTCGATGTTGCTGCGGTAACCCCTGCTTCTAGTTTGAGCTTCCTTTCTAGGTTCAGGGTAATGCTGGGGATCAATCATCATCGATCCCGGAGCCGAAGGCATAGTTCACAAGCTCCAGCTCTAGCTCCAGCTCCAACACCAGCACCAGCACATCAAGGAAGATCAAAAGCTCCTGCCCCTCGTCCTCGTGTTCATATTCCTCGGAAAGGAATGCCGTCAACTCATCGCCACCACATTGCCCCAGCTAGAAGCCCGGTGCGCAAAACAGAAGATGGGGGTCACACCAAGATCCGAAGATCCACCATTGTTGCTCTGGGTGTGGTTGGATTATGTCTCTTAGTTGTTCTTGTTGTTGTCATAGCAGCATTGTTAGTAAGAAGATCAAGGAAACTCAAGAAGGTGTGTACAAAGGCATTCAAACCATTTTACCGTGGATCAAAAGATCAAAGGTCACCTGCTGCTAAAAGGAAGGTCAGTTCTCACCCTAGCCCAGATCCACTTTCACTAAGTTCCATAGTACAGTACCAAGAGAGCCATCCAAACCTTAAGCAATCATCTGAATCGAAGAGTCTGTCCATTCAGAGCACTGTTACATTGGGTACAGAGTTTATAGCAAGTGATCATACTGTCAAAAGCAACAACTCTCAATCTGATGAGGCTGAATCTTTCCATTCCATAGCTAGCTCTGGTTTCTCAGTTGTCTCCATGACTGAGTTACCCCTGAAAATTTGTGATACAACTACTATCGACCCATCTCTGTCTTTCCAACAAACACATGATTCACCATCTGATTCATCATATCAATCCGTTTCACCAGATTTCATGTCTCGTTTGTCTACAAAGGACCAAACTTTCACTGCTCCCAGTCAGATCAGTTTATGTCCAGAAAAATCAGATGGAGAAAATGCTGAAGTAAACTGTTACGAGGGAGTGGAAATAAATGGTATTCCTGGGCTCACAGAACATCACAAAGCTCCCATGGAAGAGCCGACCAAAAGCAATTTCAGGAATCCACCATCACAACACAGTTTTCCTCCCTCCTATCATACAGATTATTCACAATCCAAAATCAGCATGCCTTCTACCATGTCTAATTCAAAGGTCCAGTCAAGTTCCAAGGAATCATCAAAGAGTTCAAGTGAAGGAACAAGGATTGAGACCTTAACTTCAATGGGTATACCAAAATCCCCACCACCCCCTCCACCACAAAAAAATCTGCCTCCATGTCTCAAAGGGCCTCCACCACCACCTCCATTGCCACTTCAAATACATGTTGGCAAAGACGGGTCTCCCCTTCCAAAGTTGAAACCGTTGCACTGGGACAAAGTAAGAGCTGCTCCAAACCGCTCTATGGTGTGGAATGACATAAGATCAAGTTCATTTGAGTTCGAGTAAGGCAATAGAACAATACACCCTCATTACTATATTCATCGCATTCCTACTTTTACTATATTTTACAAACAACATATGCTATGCAGATTTGATGAGCAGATGATCAAATCTTTGTTTGCATACAACTTTCAAGGGCCAGCAAAAGATGAGGAGGCTATGACCAAGAATGCATCTACCACCAAACATGTTATTGAGCATCATAGGCTTCAAAATACTACTATCTTGTTGAAGACCTTAAATGCAAACAGCAGTCAAGTTTGCAATTCTGTAACACAAGGTACATTTCATGCTTTAAGTTACACTTAACTAGTTAATGATGAAAAAACTCAACCTACGGAGTGTCTCGGCTGTCTCAGGTAATGGACTATCTGTGCAACAACTTGAAGCACTTGTCAAAATGAAACCAACCAAGGAAGAAGAGGAAAAATTATTGAATTATGATGGTGATATTAACATGCTAGATCCAGCAGAAAACTTTGTCAAGGTGCTACTAACAATACCAATGGCATTCTCAAGAATAGAGGTCATGCTCTACAAAGAAAATTTTGATGATGAGGTAGCTCACATCAAAATGTCCTTTGCAATGATTGAAGTAAGTGTTCTCGTTTTGCATGAGTTTTTTAGGACCTTATTTTCTTGTTGTGCTTATATATATTGTTTGTCTACTAGGGAGCTTGCAATGAACTGAAGTCCAGCAAACTATTCTTAAGATTACTTGAAGCAGTACTCAAAACAGGAAACAGGATGAATGTCGGAACATTAAGAGGAGGTGCAAGTGCTTTCAAACTTGATGCACTTTTGAAATTGGCAGATATACGCGGGGCCGACGGGAAAACAACTCTACTGCACTTTGTTGTTCAAGAGATGGCTCGTTCAAAAGGACTGAAGGCTTCAGAAAAGCCCAAGGAATCAAGCTCTTGTCATGACACACCAATGGAACGAGAGGAGCATTCATTGCTTGGTACTGAAATTTTCTCTGAGCTTAGTAATGAACTAGGCAATGTCAAGAAGGTAGCAACAATAGATGTGGATATTTTGAGAAACTCAATCTCAAATCTATCCTGCGGACTGGCTCAACTTAGAAATCTTGTCGAAAAGGACCTAGCAATTGACGACCAGAACAAGAATTTCTTGCAATGCATGATATCGTTCTTAAATTATGCTGAGAATACTCTGCAGGAACTCAAAGTCAGTGAAGCACAAGTCCTACTCAATGTCAGGGAACTAACGGAATATTATCATGGAGAGGTCAGCAAGGATGAATCCAACCTGCTCCAGATATTTGTCATCATGAAAGATTTTCTTAGTTTGCTGGGTAGAGTGTGCCGAGAAATGAGAGGCTCAAAGCACAACCAAACTCTAAATCTAGTCCTCCCACTCAAGTGAATAGGTTCAAATTAACCTGTCGAACACTAACAATTAACTGTTTTGCATGAGATTGTTTGTAAAATGATGTTAGCATTGAGTGTTTGAGAATTTGGCTGTTTATGTATGAGAGCGATTCTATAGCAATGTTAGCACGGAGATCGGTTAGCATTAACTATAAATTGATTGCATATTTGTAAAGTGACGATAGTATAACGGGTTTCATGATGGATTTGTATGGTGTGATTTTTTTTGGCTTTCTAATTTTTGAAATATTTGTAAACTAATAATGCAGAAAATTTTAAACTTTCTTGGTGCTATGTAGGTATTTGAGAACATTAGGCATATATGTTTCAATGTTACAAATCACCAACTTACAAACCAATTCCAAAGCCAGTATGCAAACAAAATTCAGGATGGCCTAGATCCACTTACATTTATAAACTAGCCTAATTTGGGATTTTTATAATTATTTACAGGATTGCATCAAAGGTACCATGATTTTTGTCCCCAAAAGTACCAACGAAGTTCAGGAACCATACTAAATAAAGTTGGCTTTCAACAAATCTCAGGGATACAAAGAGCAGCATTAGTAAGCATAGTAAGTCATGAAACTGATTTAGGGAAATTATAATTGCCGATCTATTCTACAATTGTAGCTTATTACTTTCCAAAACTTAACAGTATCATCTCTCCAACAGTAGCCAACATCCAGAAGGAAAAACAGTACAAACAGCTCAAAAGAAATATCCATTGAGCGACTAAACATACAAAAATGGTAGTCGGTAGACATCCATAGGAATACAACTAATGATTGTCAAGGATAGACGACACTTCCAAGGAAATCTTACAAAGTTAAGCTCTCAGGATCCTCAATAATCTTTGCAAAAGTTTGCAGGAATGCTGCCAGATCAGCACCGTATACAATCCTGTGATCAGCAGTGACATTGACCTAAAAAATGTAGAACAAACTTAGTTGTTTCTGGTTGCATAACTGTTGTTCAGATAGGACTCAGATAAACATTAATGACTTGGTAAGAAGTAAGATGTATTTGTGGTGCTTCAATCCTACTTCCCACCAATGAATTAATATTTTTTACGAGAATAATATTCTTCATATTAAATGGGTAGATAAAAAGAATGGATGAATCAAATGTACCTATATAGGGATGACCATATATAAAAACCATGATGTCAACAACCTACCACACACATGCCCTAAATAATACACAGGGGAAAATTTGTTTGTCATTAAGTAGAGAGAAACTGTCTTTGCCACTGCCTATCAGTAATACTTGGGTCTGGGATTACACACTAATGAGAACTCAGCATTAAAACCAAAACTCATGCTACATTTATAGCAACATGAGAGATGGTTAATCCACTACATTTCGGTTCAATGTGTGAAATTGTGAACGATCTTAAGCGACTAGGCAAACCGAAAAAAAAAAACAAACTAAAACAACAAGAGCTTCAAGGGAAAAAGAATTGCATGTTTGAAGGGAAACGGACCAGCATTTTGCTCTTGACGCTAAAGAAACCATCTTTATCAGCCACCACTGTAGGTTTTGAGGCTCCAACAGCCATTATGCCTCCCTGTGTCCATGGCATGCATACTCAAATTCTTAGGGCCATATACTAATAGAGAAACCATAACAATAGTTCAACACATAGAATTAAGAAGATTAGGAGAAAGAGAACCCCACCTGGCCAGGTGGAAGAATTGCATCAAATCTATCTACACCGAACATACCCAAGTTTGACAGTGTAAATGTCCCTGCAGACCATCAATTCTTTAGGTAAGTACAAATTTCACAGGTTTTGCAACAGCAATCTAATAATTGACTAAAACATCATGCAATGCAATAGGTTCCATACCAGAGCTGTACTCATTTGGTTGGAGCTGTTTTGCACGAGCCTTCTTGACTAGTTCCTTCCACTTTTGTGAGAGCAAATATATATCCAGCTGCATCATGACATTGCTTAAGCTATTTAGTGAATTCAAATCCTACAGTTCAAACAACATAAAACACACAGATATCCTGTACCTTATCAGCATCCTCCAGAACAGGCGTAATGAGCCCACCATCAATTGCGACAGCCACCGCAATGTTGATGTTGCTGTTGTAAGTGAAGCTCTTCCCATCCCTGCAGCTAGCATTCACCACAGGGTGCTGCACAAGCGCCATTGCCGCGGCCTTTGCCAGCAGAACCGTCATGGTCACACCCTTCGACTTGACCTAACCAAACCAAATCAACCCAACAATCAACAAACAGACCAGAAATTAATTCAGCATCACAGGAGGATAGCCACTGTACCAAAATGTCCAAAGGTAGCACAGCACCTTCTCATATAGCTCATCGAGCTTATCGGTCACAATTGGGTATCCAACCCGGAACGCTGGCACCGAAAGGCTCTCCACCATGTTCTTGCTCACTGCAGCCTGCATACTAGTGAATGGAACCACCGTCGCACCGGGCACCGGTGGAAGCACCGCCGCCTGCGGCACCGCCCCAATTGCCGGCGCAGACGCCGCCACGGCAGCGGCAGCAGCAGGAGCAGGAGCAGCCTTTGGCTTCGGCTGGATGCCGGCCGCAGCCTCGACATCGGCCGGCGTAATTCGCCCAAATGGCCCGGTTCCAGCCACCTTAGCAAGGTCCACCCTATGCTGCTTTGCAAGCTTCTTCGCCTGCGGTGTCGCAATCCCCTTCGTGCCGGCTCCGGCGGCCACCGCCGGCGAAGCGGGAGCGGGAGGAGCGGCCGCCGGCGGCGGCGGAGGAGGAGGTGCGGCGGCGGGGGAAGGTGGAGGAGGAGGGGCGCCCTTGGAGAGCTCCTGGGCCTTGGCGAGGGCGGCCTGGAGGTCCTCGTCGGACTCGGCGAGGAGGGCGATGGGGGCGCCGACGGGGGCGGACTCGCCGGCGGGGACGAGGACGGCGGCGACGATGCCGTCGTGGAAGGTCTCGACGTCCATGTCGGCCTTGTCGGACTCGACCACCACCACGGCATCCCCCTTGCTGACACGGTCCCCCTCCGCCGCCGTCCAAGACACGATCTTTCCCTCCGTCATCGTCGAGCTCAGCGCCGGCATGAAGATCTCCCGGATCTTGGCCCGCACCACCACCGCCCTCCGCCGCCGTAGGGGCACGGCGGCGCGCCCGGCGCGGAGGCGGGCGGGCAGGGTGGAGGTGGCGGAGAGGGAGAGGGGCGCCGGCGCCGTCGCCATTGGGGAATTTCGAGGTCGAGATGGGCGGAGATGGAGAGAGATTGCTGGTTTCTGTGTTGAGTCAGTGGGGGGTATAAGGAGAACGGCGGCGAGGGCGGAGAAAGCGAGGCGATGCGAGCTTTGGAAACTCCGATGAGAAGCATTCATGGGCCGGGCCGATGTTGAGCCACACTTTACCTGAGCTAGAATGGGCCATACACAAATTTCCACTTGATGTTAGGTCCATATTACTGTTTTAGGCATCAACTTGCTTTACTCAAATCAGACTGGAGAGATATCAGATATGGCCTATCTGGGAGCTTTATATCATGGGAAACACCTATTTTAGTACAACTAGCTTACGAGAATTTGCAAAAGTTTCAAAATCCAGCTTTTGGATTTTTAGTTTATTTTTTAAATCTAAGATTCTTAGAAGCTGTACTAGAATCTGTATTGTTGTTGTACTCCCTCCATATCTTTACAAATGATGTTGGTTAGTTCAAAAATGAACCAACCAATCCAACGTCATGTATTCTCATCCGGAGGGAGTAGCTTCTGGCGGCCGGAGATTTTCGGAGAAACTGTAACTATGCTGGTGCTGACGTCATTCCAACGTCACTACATGATATGGGCCGTCATAGGCTGGGCCCGTTTCGCTATTTTGGCCTAGCCCATTAAGCCGCCGCTACTTTCCTCCAGATTCCAAGGAAGCAGAGCAGCAGCTCATCCCCATTTCCCCACGACCAAATCTCGCCGCCTCCGCCCACCGCCGCCGTCGCCGCCGCGCACGCGAGATGAACACCGACATCACCGCGTCGACGAAGCCGGAGTACCCGGTGGTGGACCGGAACCCGCCCTTCACCAAGGTCGTCGGCAACTTCTCCGCCCTCGACTACCTCCGCCTCTCCACCATCTCCGCCGTCTCCGTCACCGTCGGCTACCTCTCCGGTAAACTACTCCCTCCTATCCCATCTCCAAATTTCAGTTCACCCCGTGGGAGGCCCAGGGCTCAGTCGCGTCGTCCTGTGGTGCAGGGATCAAGCCGGGGATCCGCGGGCCGTCGATGGTGACGGGTGGGCTCATCGGGGTCATGGGAGGGTTCATGTACGCCTACCAGAACTCCGCCGGCCGCCTCATGGGGTTCTTCCCCAACGATGCCGAGGTCGCCGCCTACAAGCACAAGCTGCAGTGAGGTTGTGAGGATTTTTATCGTCTTCGCTGAGACTCTATTCTGCAAGAGTTATATCTTTTTTTTCCTCTTCTCTGTGGTCTCGTTTTAGCTTCACTTGTTGATGTGCGAAATGTGTGGCCTTGGCTGAATAAATGTTGTACGCTGCATACTCGTGAAGAATTCGTGCTACAATTTAGCTCTGTTTGCCATGGTTAAGTGCCGATCTGGTGAATCTATGGAATTGAATGTGACCCTGCCTGTGAAAATTTGGGGATTTCGTGCCTAAGTGGTTGTGTGAGGATCTCAGGATTGGGGAGTTTGGTTTCTTCACACTGTAGTGGCAGTCTGGTACTGCTAGCCAGATGTGGGAAAAGGCTGCCAAGAGCCCGTTGATAATTGATCTGTGGGTAGTTATGACTTGCAACTCTCAGAATCTTAGCGAAGTAATATAATACTACCTCTGCTCTTTTTTCTTTGATGTCGGCTAGCCCAAATTTGAGCTAGCCGACGTCAAGTATTGAAAATCGGACGGAGTAGATGTGAGGACGAGGAAGCATAGTGATATATTTTTTGGTTCGTACTAACTCAAGAATACATTATTTGCTTTGCCATAGTTACCTGAGTCATGGTCACATAGTAGTTTTGCTGTTGGTTTATTGTAGGTATGCTTAATTCATTTTGAATTGATTATTCAGTCAAATTCTCTCAAATTTTAGGTGTGTTGAAGTTTGTGCACTTATTTCATTTGTTATTCAATACCAAAACAAGTGCCATAAAGTTTTGTTGATTGAATGATTGTACATGAGAGGGCGTCGAAAATATGATTTGAGGCATGAAACACTTTTGGACAGCAGTGCCTCAAATTCAGCTTTATAAGGACTAACACTTTGAAGGTTTGATACAATATATTAGTTGGTTCTAAGCAGCATTGTACAACCAATTTATCATTAGTTAATTTTGGGATGGATGCAGTATACATACTAATGAATAACTTAAAACACCTGGTAACAAATTTATCTTCTACATGACTATTGCTTTTCATGCATTTATTCATTTGATATCATATACAATCACAACTGCTACTCTGTGATGCATGCTTTCTGAAAATTGAGCTGTTAGACTTCTTTTGCCACTTGGAAATTGGAACTAGATTATTCCTTCTTGAAAAATGTGTATTTTATAGAAGTCATAAATTACTAATGTTGTTTATTCTGTGATACCACGCACAAGTTTGTGCGCTTATTTCATTTGTTATTCAATACCAAAACAAGTGCGATAAAGTTTTGTTGATTGAATGATTGTACATGAGAGGGCGTTGGAAATATGATTTGAGGCATGAAACACTTTTGGACTGTAGTGCCTCAAATTTAGTTTACAAGGACTAACACTTTGGAGGTTTGACCACTTTAAGACACCAAGCTGTACTAAGAATTTATCTTCCCTGTGTTTCTCTATTACAACTTACAAGCATTATAGCTTTTTTCTAATCTTGTGTTAGCTTCCCTTGTTGATGTGTGAAATGTGTGGCCTTGGCTGAAAAATGTTGTGTGTTGTTGCCTACTTGCGAGGAATTGTTGCTACAAGTTAGCCCCATTTGCCATGGTTTAGTGGCCATTTGGTTGCCGATCTGGTGAATCTATCGAATGAAATGTGAACCTGCCTTTGAAATTTGGTGATTTTGTTTAAGTGGCTTTGGAAGATTGCATCAGGAACTCAGGATTTGGGAGGTTTGTTTCTTTACATTAGTGGTAGTCTTGTAGTACTGGCCTGAATCGCCAAAGTCTGATGTGAAAAAATTCCTAGAGAATTGTTCTGATTGGGTGATGCCAACTTGCATCTTGGAGAATCTTAAGTAAGGTAGATGTTAGGATGAGGGAGCACAGTGACATTTCTTTGTCCTTAGTCCTTAACCCAAGAATACAAAATTATGATTTGCCTCATTTACCTCTGAGTGTTGGTCTCTAGTGGTTTTGCTCTTGGTTTATTGTAGGTGTGATTACTTCATTTGAATTGCTAATAAAATTAATTATCTCAGATGTTCCATACATTGAAAAATATTATTTGAGGCAAACAACACATGGTGGGAGGACATTAGTGCAACATATTTGGCTGCACAAGGACTAACACTTCTGTTTGTTTATGTAGTTTCTGAAGGTATGGTCTGATAATTATTTTATTCTTAGGAACATGTGGCATTGTTGTACCGGTTTAAGACACCATTTTAGATTAACAGTTCCATGCTTGCATAATTGTCTTATTCATTCTGTTATGTGTGAGAGCAAGAGATAACGTATCACTAATCAGGATACAGGCCTTGAGTTAGTCTGCTCTCTGCTGTTTGTTTTTCATATTCGTACCAGTGCTTTTGATGCCTGATTGTGTACAATGTAGTTCAGGGAATCGATATTACCTCCTCCTATGTCTCAAACTACCTAGCTGCCTACCAGAAATGACTTAGTAATTTTGGTATCTATACATATTTATTAGTTTGAGTGTTTGACTTCTGTCCAAAGTTGAATACTTGTTCAGCCAACCCACATTGTGCAAGAGACGTTGCAAGAGACGTTGATTAGAGAGTGAGTTACCTTTTGCTTTTCCGTGCTTGACCACTTTAAACTCTTTAGGAGTATATATGTTTGGTGCAAGAGTATGTATGTTTGGTGCCAACTTCCATCCAAATTTTACTTTGTTTTTAGGAATGATGTGTGTGTTATTGTAATGTAATTATTGCTTATCATCGTTATCTAAAAGGTTAGGTTATGTTCTTGAAAATTAGAAATCAGAAACATAGTTTGCAAAGATGTATTTAGTTGAAACTTGCGGTCCAATCTGAAACTTTTAAGAAGTTTCTGGGAACTACATGATCTGGTTACTTTAAGTTGATATTATCTAGCTAATTGAAGGCGTCCTAGAAAGTATCATGATTTCATATTTTATTGTAAATGAAAAATATTGGTGGAATGATCAATGAATTTGTTAAGTCGACATGCATGTTGCTTGACAATATAATTTACCCAGTATTCATCTTTCTAGGTTGCTGAAGTTGCTCCTGCACTAAGCTTTTGTTTTCAGTTCAACTCTTGAAGTTTAGGATTCATCTTGTTGTGATCATTTCATGCATTTTGTTTTGGCATGTAAGATGTGGAAATGTATGCTGTCACTGCTTTCTATTCCTTCCGTTTCATAGTGCAAGACGTTTTGACTTTTTGCTTGTAACGTTTGACCATTCGTCTTATTAGTATCATTTCTTTTGTTTGTAACTTACTTTATTATCAAAAGTACTTTAAATATGACTTATCATTTTATATATTTGCACTAATTTTTTGAATAAGATGAATGGTCAAACGTTCTAAGCAAAAAGTCAAAACATTGGAGGTAGTATCATGTATGCTTGTATGTGTACTACCTGAATAAATAGTTGTATCTTTGTGTATCTATGCTTTTGCGGTATAACACTTAAAATTATGACCAGGAGGTCTACTTTGTAATAGATATTATGAGACTTTAACGATGACATCAAACTCCGTCGTCTGGAATAGCAAACCAGAGTTGGTTGCTTAGTTTTTCTGTATTCTGATGATTTGCATTTTGCATTTTTTTTCTTTTTTTCGCCAGGATGCAGTAATTCTGCCCACTTGTATATTCGTCATTAAACAATATATGGTGATATGCAACTCTTTTTGTTTTTATGAATATTGTCAGTGAAAATAGTGTCTTAAAACCGTTTCATATAATAGCACACTTATTTAGTATGGCAAGAGCATTATAGCCTCACCAAACTGCGTCTAAAACTCGCTCTTACAACCGGCGTGAATCACAGGAGCTGACCCACGAATTTCATGGGCCAGTAAGACAGTTCGCCTTGCATTTCTGGCCTGACAGAAGAGTAGGGTGTGGGCTGGGCTGGGTTCGTGAAGACCTTGTAGGCTGATATATGTGCAGCCCATACATATTAATGAACCAAAAGCTCTGAAAGGGCCAAAATGCAGACGACCCACTATGCACAGGCCATCTACTGGTAAATTAGGCCCATACCGATGGATGGGCCGAAAAGTCAACCTAGCTAAGGGCGGAAGCTGAACAATACTCGCGGTCCACATACAAAGGTGGCCTGTAAATTTTGCGGCCCGTCCAAATTAACGGGTCCAAATTTAGAGGTCCACATACCTAGCTTCTTTGATTTCGTCCTCGTGTATGGTCCACGAAATTCGCCTCCAGTGGGGATTTTACTTCTGGCCCGGTAAATGACGACGATTTGGGCTGGACTGCGTTCGTGACGACCTCGTTGGGTAGGCGGCCCATGGAAATTAACGGACCGAAAGGTCCGTAAGACAACAACGGGCCGAGATATTCAACCATGCGGTAATGGACCGAACTACATCCGGCCCACCGTAAAGATGGGCCTTGAAATGTGAACTATAGTCACAGCCCATCACGAGTATAGTAGGGCCGAAATTATTTCAGCCGGTTTATTGGGCCATTTCACCTAGCGGCTGAAATAGTGAGCAGGCTTTTGTCGGCCAATTTTCTTTATGGGCTAAATTCGTAGGCGGAATTTCTGGGCCAATTTCACTTATAGACTGAATTCCTCGGCCTGTTTTACATGGGCTAGTTTTACATATAAGCTGAATTCCTAGGCGGTATCTTGTGGGGCGATTGAAATTATGGGCTGTATTCGTTGACCAGTTTTTGCAGGCCAATTTCACTTATGGGCTGAAATCGTTGTCTAGTTTTGGGTAGGTTTCTCTTATTAGCTGAATTCGCGTCTCTTATTTTATGGGTCAATTTCATTGATGGGCTGATTATGGTGAGGTTTTTGATGGACCAAATTTTATGTATGGGCGGAATTCCTTGGCTGGTTTATTGTAGGCCAATTATATTTATGGTCTGAATTACTTGGACGTTTCTTGTGGGTCAATTTCATTTATGGGCTGAATTACTTGGGCCGTTTCTTGTGGGTCAGTTTCAGTTATGGGTTGAATTCTTATCCCATTTTTTACGGGCCTATTTACGTAATGGGCTTAATTCCTTCCCGGGTTACTTATGGGCCATTTTTCAGTTATTGGCCATTTTTTGTGGGCCAATTCCAATCATGGGTTTAATTCGTGCCCGGTTTTTAGTGAGCCAATTTTAAGTACGGTCTGAATGAATTCCTTCGCGGATTTATGTGGGCCAATTTGATTTATGGACTGAATTCGTCTGTTGTTTCTTGGGGTCATTGGACACGGGCTGAATTCATTAGCTGGTTTTGGGTGGGCCAGTTTCACATATGGGTCAAATTGTGTCCATGAAGATAGCTGGGCTGTACATATCCTTGGGCTAGAATTTCGGCCCATTGGAGGCCCTAACATGTTTGTTGGGCCCTTCTGTCGGAAAGAAAAATGGGCTGAATTATGTCCATGAAGATAGCTGGCCCGTACATATCTATGGTCTAGAATTGCGGCCCATCGTTGACCCTAACTGGTTCATCGGGCCCATCTGTCTGAAAGAAATATGGGCCAGAAGCCTCCTTCAATGACGTTTCCTGTCGGCGGCGGCGGCTGCGGCGGCGGCCGCTGGCGATTAGGTTTCCAGGCGCCTAAACCCTAACCCACTCCGGCGAGGGGCGCCGCCGGATCGCCAGCCGTCCAGCCCGCCAGTGGCCATCGATCGATCGAAGCTGTCGCCTCCACCGATTGGCGCGCCGATCCCCCTTCCCTCCCTAGAGACGCGCTCGGTCTGACCTCGTCAACCACGACAGCGCCGCCCCCGATCCCCGTGGCTTTCGGTGACGAGGGATTAAGGTATTAGTTTCCATAGTTTCTACCTGTTGTGCTGTTACCTTTTGATGATAGTTTGAGACCCACTTGAGTATGGTGCCTACCGCGAGTGCTGATTCAAAGTTAAAACTGATTTTAAGATTTAAAATGCTTTGCCGACACCGGACGGCGCAGCTGATCAACTGCGGCGCCGGTTTCTGAGGCTGGGGCATACTAAACAATATCCCACTTCGCGGGCTGGATGCATAGGGACGATGGGAAGCTTGTTGTTTATGTGCTAATCGCCCGCTTAATGACAGTTCATTAACTGTAGCTAGGAGAATATGTTATGATCTTTTGTTCACTAGTTAATTTGTCTAGAAATTGCCCCCTTTTGTATATTGTATACTGTTTAGAGTAATGGGAAGACAAGTGTGGTCTGGTTAGTTCCGCCAATTCGTAAAAAAAAAAAGGGTCTCGTAAAGATAAATCTCAATGTCCGTATCTTATGCAGTTGGGTGTCTTCTGTCCAAAACATTTTTAATCAACATAACTAGCCCAACTAATTTCCCAAATCACTGAAATCTTTCAGCACTTAGTAACTATCAACTACTTGATACAAATGTATTGTTATATGGTACCATCTAAAGTCCTTTTATTAACATATGTCGAAAAGCTTTCCTTCTTTGCTTAAAGAAAGGTGAAGGCGTGGAATGTTTTGGGAGTATCAAACACTCTCTCACACCACCAATAATGCACCATTAAAAATCCGTACCATCAACTGTTGCCCCTGTATTAGGACAGCCTCAGACATTTGCATCACGAACCTGACGTGGGTTCAGAAAATTATATTAATTATTAGCCTGGTGTTGTTGCCATCTCAGTTCAAAATGCAAATTATCAGCGATTTGTCTACCTATCTTTTACCAGCAACTTGTCAAAAGTTAAAGTAAAGCATTGCTCACAACAATTGCATTGGATCATGCATTGAACTAGAGTACCAAGTTGAACTTTATATGGTTCAAAACTATATATGGTTCAACTTTCGGGAGCTGACAGATTAAAAAACCATATGAAACGGCTGTCAGTTGCCTGTTTGTTTGTCCGGTGATTCCATGTATGGTTTGTACAATCCAATTAAGTCATGTTCATGTAAATACATAATTTTGATAATTAAATCATGGCAACTTGTTGAAGCAAGGATCTGGTTATCTGAATATGTGTTCAGCAAATGTGGCATTCCATTTTTCAGATTTAGTGTGTTGTGGCTGTGAATAATTTAGTTTTACCTCTGCTTGAATGTGATAATGATGCCCTGCAACATCAGTACTAGTGTGATTGATCTCCTTAGTTCTTTTTTTCCCTTGAAAGTATAACAGTTTATGATTTTCTTTCTTTCACAAAGGGATGGTAGCATGTTTGTAGGTTCATGTGATTTGCTTTTATCATAAATATACTTTGCAGTTCATGTTACAGGCATCCTGATAAAACAAAGTAGATATTAGAGCATGGTGGGAGGGACATCACGGCAGGCATTTGGTTTGATTCTGAAACTGATAGAAGGGATCTAGAACGTCTAGTTCATGCAATACTAGAAGTGGTAAAAAAGCATGCATAGTACCGATGTATGCTTTCTGCAGTAGTCTAATTACTATGGTGAATTGGTACATGCAAGCATACCGATTGATTTATGCTGAGGTTTGGTCACATTAATCTTGTGAATATATTATCATGCTGTTCTAGAGATTATTTATGTGTGATTTGGAATTCTAGTTTTTTTGTATGTTTGTGTGTGGTTTGGTCTTGCAACTTTTTGCATTTGTTCTGCTGAATGCATGATTTGAACAACTCTCCTGCCAGACTGAACTTAACTTTAAAGTATAAACTTTGTCATTTGAATTTTTGAATGGCACAGCAGGCTCTCATGCATTGTGAAGGGACGGAGTATTAAAAAATCTATGTAGTGCCTTATTAGTAGCATTAATGAACCGTGTACATTGACTGTAACTGCACTGCTAGACTTTTATGGTCAAATTGCCATTTGTGAACGGTAATCACTGTTTTTTCTTTTCTAATGAAGCTGATTGAGATCCAGATGCTTGTGATGAAAAGCACAACATGGGATGGTGCGCCCTGTTTAAGGGCAGCATGATGAGCAGAATCCAATAGGTGAAAAGATTCGGCTCCAAGGTGTCTGTCCCTCGCACGCAGCTTCGGGGAAGCTGCAACCAGCCCAATGAGCAAGTAAACAAATGCAGGCCAAGTACACATAGGTACATGTCTTATGCATGTGAAATTGTTGTTATCAATTTACCATGTTCCAACAACTGTTACTGCTAGTTAACCATGGCTAGTGAACTATTGGCTTTTATGCTATATATATGACTCCGCTCAGTTAGAAATATGTCTAATAGTTAGCCCCAATAGGCCACAGCCAAACAATATTGTTTGATATTACCCAGTATCACAGTGTAAGTATATCCTTCTGGCACATGATACAAGTCCATCAACAAAACCAAGAGGTTGTTTATCCACTTGATTTTTTTTTCTGTAATTGTATGCACACATAAGATCATACCTTGGAACCTACAGGCACAAAAATATTTTTGATAAGAACCGTCCATCTGTCTGTCTGTAACTGTTTGTGATGATTATTAGTTCTTGTTATTTTTTTGTTTGTGTGCAAAGCCAGTGCAAATTAAAAAAGATTGCACTAATTTTAAACTAGGCAGCATCCAAGCAGAGTGAAGCTACTCCACGCAAGTGGGAGTTTTTCTTGTCGGCATACTCAAACACATTGTCTGTCACTAATCCAATTAATAATTACCTCCTACTGTTCCCTGATTTGCTTGCCCACACTGCCTCCTCTCATCATCTCTTCTCTGCCCATTCAGCTATAAAAGTAGACCCGGTCTCGTCCCCCTCTTTGCATCGACACAGCTATATTCCTTCTCCAGTTCTAGCCTTCTAGGGTTAGAAGAGATGAGAGGTCAAGGTGTACTGTGGATGAACGAGGTCAATCACTATGGTGTGGGAGTAGAGATCTGATCTATATATCCAAGGTAAGTATAATTAAGTTCACTTTTGAACCATCTGTGAACTTGGCATAACTGCTAGTTTTTCAGCTACGGCTTTCAAAAGCTTTGGTGTCTCAAACTCTCAATCTCCTAGATCTAATGGTTGGCACAGCAAACACATAGAATTTATTTTGGTTTTGCTCACCTAAATCTTCTATTTTCTGCTCCATGCCAATTTTGATCCTTGTGGAACATAGAATATAAGGTGCTTCACAAGTTCACAGATCTTGTTAATGGCAGATTAGATTGTGCACAATCTGTTGTACCAGTTTGATGAATGCATGGGAGGGATCAAATCTCATGATAAATACCACTGCCATACTTTTCCTTTCCAAAATCTTGCTGGTTTGGTTCGGGAACTGTTTCCTGAACATTCACATATCAGGTGCACGTAAGCTACACGCATACAGGATCTACCATAGATGTCTTCAGCAAGTTTATTACAAGATGTAACAAAGAAAAGCCACCTTAAAACCTTACACGAGGTTTTAGAGTTAGATACCTCCATTATGTGTGCTGCATATTTTCTGCTAATAACATAACAAAAATACATTTGCTATTGACAATACTTGATGTTTGATTGTCTAACATTTACTAGTTCTTTTTGTAGGTTTTGTAACCAGGGGCAATAAGCTAGAGGCAGCAACTGCATAACTTGCGAGAAACTTGTAAGATTTCTTTACAATCTATGGAAAAGATCATGGTCAATTATCATGAGAACTTTTCAAAGAGAAATTAGATCCATGTGTTATCATCTCCTCTTGGCTTATTCATCTTAATTATTTTATTGTTCTTATTAACTGGAAACCAAAAGAAGTATTAGCAGGAAAGATTTTAAGTAACAAATAAAGTGTGACACCAATTTGTCATCCATTTTTCTTTTTTCCCCTAAAGTTTTGATGATTTCTGAGTCATCTATTCATTTAACTGTTTTAAAGTTACGGGCCATCTGCATCTCTTTAAACTAAACTTGCAGATTAAGATATGACCCTAGCAATCCCTTTGGAATGTGTACTATATTGCCATAGTATTCAATTTACAAGCTATGCATACTAACATATTAAAATAATGCATGCATTTGTGAGTAGTAGAGTTCACTTCTGATATGATAACCTCCGTTTAGATATTCTCCACATTTACCAGAACTTCCATAAGAAATACACGAACCACCTATCCAATCCATATAAGGTGTGATAGGATGACATCCCTCATGATATGATATGACATGAGGGGATTGGTAATTTACGCATGAGGTCTCCCAGAAATTTTATTTGTAGTCTGAATTTACTTTGATATAGAACCACTGACATGTGATAGTATAAGTAAATGACATCCAAGGTACATTGATACTGTAAAATGACAAATATTACTAGTACCAGTGTTTGATAACAATAATTAACGTCCCATACTAAAACAGCTACCGGAGTCCAGGGGTTTAACTTTACTCTTCACCTGGTTATCGCATAAGCACAACAATTTCCTTATGGTAATAAGGTCTGTACATTGGAAATAGACAAAGGATAAGAACTTAAGGATGAGGGGACAGTTATTTCATGATTGTCATGCTGATGATTATTCCTATATGTGATGTGTTTGCTACAGGTTGGATAATGATCATACCGATGATTTTACCGCAAGTTATGCAGTTGCTGCCTCAAGCTCACTGCCTCTGTTTGCTAAACCTTGAAACTGGCAAGAATAAGATGAGACTCCAATCGCAAGAGACCTTTCAGGAGACATTCAGTAACCATACGTTATTCTTTCTTTTAGTATGAGAGGCAATAGTAATGTTATAAAGCTCTCTATGGTGTATGAGGTCATGAGAGCAAGTTAGCTGCTCATGTACGGTTAAACTGTATCTCTATCATCAGAAAGAACAAAAAATTATGTTGCTGGGTTTTGCATAAAGGTGCTTCTAATTTTGTGTTGTACGCATTAAGCTCCTTGTAGTGATCGATTACCTGGGCATGCCTTACCTTCTTGGCCTTCTTGGGCAAAAAATAAGCGCCTCTTAACTAGCATTGTCTTTGATTATTTAGATCGGGAAATTCGATCATATATCCTCCCATTGCATTAAAAATTCGATCATATATCCTCCCACTTGAAATGTGATAATGACAAATGCTACAATAACAAGTAATCTAGAACGAAAGGGTACTTAAACAAGGGAGTAGATATGTATTCTTTTAAGATCACAGGTTTGTGTGAATAGATGAACAAAATACTTCAAAGAGTCAGTTTTGTGTGAATTATGACGGGTGGCCAACGTACTTAAGGTGCCATACTCCTTGTTAGGAGTACTTGTGAACAGGTATGGAAGGAACTTTGCTGCTGAATTGTTCAATGATGATACTAGTACACATCACAATGGAGCCACGGTTGGATTATCAAATACTACTAGGCTTGTCCGACACCTGTCAGACAATTTGACAAGTCCATACAATGAGCAGAACAAACACATTGCAGGCAGCAATTTGCGCTTTTGGACTGTCCGACATCTACCAGATTGTTCGGCTAGATCATATCAATTGCTTGACCATGGAGTTCTCTTAAAAAAAACTTTCGCCAAAAATATCACATCAATGTTCAGACACATATTTAAAGTATTAAACGTAGACTAATAACAAAATAAATTATATATTTGGACTGTACAAGGTGAGACGAATCTTTTAAGCCTAGTTAATTCGTCATTAACACATGTGGTTACTGTAGCACTTATAACTAATCATGACGTAATTAGGCTTAAAAGATTCATCTCGTAGTGTACAATCGAAATATGTAATTTATTTTGCTATTGTGTTTAATACTTCAAATATGTGTCTAAATATTAATGTGATATTTTTTGTCAAATTTTTTTATATCTAAACACGGCCATGATCTAACTTTTACCTTGTCAGATTGTTCGCTGCGGTATCAAGATATCCGGTATGGTATAGGACTACCCGGTCTAGTGTTTCCTCCCTAGAGCAAAACTTTCCTCTAGTCGGACAATCCGACCACATCAGAATGTCCGACAATGACAACTCCGGCGATAGTTTAAAGCGTCATTTTTAAGCACATTTTGCTCGCATATCTCCATAAGTTCGGTATATGAAAGGCTAACAATCTAGTGTGGGATTCTAATACTTTATCACCTGAAGCTACTAAACTCTATCCCCTCTTTACAGTACGGTAACAAAATCTATTTTACTCCCTCCGTCATAAATTATAAGTCATGTTTCGATTTGCTAGGACAAAGATTTAACCTATGATTTTTCTATTAAGATATGATTGTTGTGATGAAAAAAAACATAATCGTAAGGAAGCACTTTTAAATATCAATCTAACAAAAACAGTTTTATGTTATAAAAATATTTTTTTAATAGAGAAATTGTTAGTTAAATTCTTATTCGGACAAGTTAAATTACATCCTATAATTTAAGGTGGAGGGAGTATCTCGCAAAATACCCCTGGTGTGGGTAATACTTTTTAATCCATTTCCATCTTCAATTTTTTATTGCCACGACGCAAATTTTTGATATCTAATCACCATGGGACCAATATGTTCTAGTCCGTCATTTTCGGATCCTCTTGCACATTTAGCACCCAATCAACAAAACATCCAAATGAGCCCAGATGTTTTCAGTCATCTAAGCTAGCACATGAATGAACAAAAGGAGTCATACCCAAATCCACATTAACCATGAACAATCTTAAAGATAAAGGTCCAAAGCTTTAAATTCATAAACCAGTTGTCAACGCGGAAATCAACTGCTGCCGCATGAAATTAGTTGTAAATAGAGAAACCAAGCTGTTGACTTCAACTCTTCAACTCTTCAGTAGTCAAATAATATCAGCATTTACTTCCCTACTCATAAAAAAGAATCAAAGTAGTGTAAATTATCTATCTACTCTCTGCACCCACAAATATAAAATTTTAAGGTTACATTTGATACATCATACAATGAATTTTGACATAATTTCTATCCAGATTTATTATAGTAGCTACGATATGTCACTTTTCATCCAAAATCCTTATATTTGTGGACAGAGTGAGCAGTTATCTAGTAAGTGTTGAAAGTTCAAACCATATCAACTTGTTAAATTAATAATCTATAAACGAGCAGGCTGCTGAAGAATAAAAGATATCTTTGTTTTCTTTTGAAAGAAAATACAGCCCCTGCCTAGGAAAAAAATATTGTGGAAATAACGTCATTGGTAGAAAATAACCAACCAGATGGCTAAAACTAAAAGCATGTGAATTTTAGTGGCAGCTGCTTCTGTGCTGCCAAACCATTAGGGCATGTACAACGTGACTCGTCTACCGTCTCTCTTAACTACCAGATTAGCAAATCCGATGACATGTCCTAGAGAGAGAAGAGAGGAGATAAACAACGATGCTTCCTGTGACATCGGCTCAGCATCGACTCATCTCCCGCAAAAAACCGAGCCTAGTTACCTAAAATTTACAAACAGTGCTGATATATAATATACTAGATACCGGCAAAGACTTTAATTATCCTGCATTAATGGAGAGTCAATTTTAGAATAATCCCTTTTTATGATTGTTGTCTTTTGTTGATCTGGATTATCTAAGAGCCCAAACCTAACTTGTACATGTCCTTATATTCCGTACTACCATGTTTACCACCTCTCTGATCAACATATTGATAAATGAGTAGCCCTGTACTACTCTTTCCGTCTCAAAATATAATTACCTGAGCAATTCTAATTTATCTTAAAATACAACTACTTCTACACCTACATACCACATCTCCACCAATCACAATCATCCTCCATTTAATTTTTCCAATTAGCTTCTCCTCTCAATCAATCATAACACTCCATTTTCTTAACCTTAATCTTCTAAAAAGGATATAAGTTTCTATATTTTAAAGTTTGTTTAAAGGTGTGTAATTGAATAATAATACATAATATAATTAATTATAGGGGGAATATGTCTTGGGATGTGTGAAGAGACAGGGTCTTAACACTGCTAATATGTTATTAGCAATAATGCTCTATTAAGAATTCGCTACATTAGAAGATTCTGGCAATAAAGCGTATCCAGCAGACACATCCACATCAGACACCGTACCTCTCGCTCACGTGGCTGCAGAAGAAAAGGCTAATTATTGGCCTAAATGCCGCGATTAGGGTGCGTTTGTGGCAGAATAATTTTATAGTGAGATTATAGTAAAAGAGTTGATTGTACAAGCTCAGTTTTTTTTTTAATCAAATACAACTATACAAGCTTACTTGTTACACCGCCGACTGTTGAGATGAGCATATTCCATTCCATATTATACATCTTGGTTGTCCTAAATGGAAGAAACTTCTTCAAATTTAACTAAGCTAATAGAAAACAAACGTGGTAACATTACAACATCAAATTGCGAATAATACCATTATAAAAGTTTTAGTAATAAATTATTTTCGCTGCTTCGTTCGGCTATGGCTTATTTGAATAAGCAAAATGATCACCCCCTACGTTAATTCTACCATGGATAAATATTACCGTAAAAATTATCAAACCATATTGAACCCCTTATCGTTACCCCTTCCCTTCTATTCTGCCACGAATACCTCAAGAAAAACTTACCCCTTCTCTTTTCCACTTCAATGCTACTACCACCTAGACCACGACCAAAGGAACATCAATCCTCCTCTCCCCAAAACCCAAAAAAAGGCCATAAACTTTCATGTTTTAAGTGCAACATATTTAAAGATCTCTTGTTCAATTTTTTTTAAAAAAAAGTTTTGCTCTTTCTTAATTACTAATTTGTCTATGATACGCTTATCTTCTTAAGCTATGATAAATGTTTGATGGTAATTAAGGCTATCTCAAATATCTATATGGCTCGTGACGACTACGTGAGGGTGCATTTAGATGATATGAACATACACACGTTCAAATTCATAGCTAAATATAGTTGTATTTTAATTAAGGGAGTAAAAAATAAATCGCTGCATTTAAGACACGATCGTGCATTAAGTGAAAATGTGTGTTTAGTTTGATCTAGTGTACTAGTAAAAATTTGTTGAAGGAACAAATCAGCATGAAGTAAAATTTACTCATCTGGTTTTTAAGTTTTCAAATTCGTAGGTACGGCTCTATTAGATGGGTATGACGAGGAATATCGTCATGGACGTGATGCGTTAGTACTGGTATCATATAGATATTTAGGGTTGGATATAACTACAATAAATTTGGATATTTTCTGTCGAGATTTGTTATAATAGAAGGATGATATCCCGTCTTAAATATTTATATATTTGGATAGATGGAGTATAATAAGTAGGACGTCTCTTCTTTATCATTAAATTGATACTGCAGCCGAATTGAAAAGAAATACAAAAGCTCATTGGGCACTTGCGCTGTCTCGGTGAAGGTAGGATCTCGGCGGGGGTGCGTGCCATGCCAGGCAGGCCCGAGCAAATAAAACTTCTTCAGGACGGTCGGAGGAAGAAGGCCTCAGCGCTAGCTGCTGCAAGTTGGGCTGGGTGCGGTGGTGGGCGGCCGGTGTTGGCTCCTCCAGGCTCCTGGCAAGTGGGAGCCATTTCGGCTTTTGCAGCGGCCGCCACACGCGCATGTGGGAGTGCCTGCTTTTCACTGGCTTTCACCTGCCGACACCGTCGGGCCGGCCCCCGGTTTGGGTGGCAGGGGGACCAGTGTCTTTGGACGGCGTGCTCGCAAGGCGCATCGAGGTCGGGTATCAAGGTCGGTCTGGTATTCTCGTTCCATGTCTGGTATTCTAGAATCTAGTAATTGAATTAGTATAGGAGTAGTCTAATAATTGCAGCCCTGCAAACGAGTGTTACGATGGGGTAGTTCCTTTTGGTTTGGGCAATATCCACACCGTCGCCGGTCACCACTGGTTCCCCATCGCAAACTGTTGAATATAAAGAGGCCGATCACTCGATCAGATCATTTTCTTCCCGTGATCATCTGTATAGGTTGAAGCAAACATGAAAAGTCAAGCCTGTAGAGCACACGCTAAGGGCACCCGCAACAATTACCGGCAGTTGCTCTCTACAGTACTACGTGTTCTGCCAGCTCGACGCACAAACAATGACGGGCTCAACAATCTATCTTTAGCGCACTGCCCAAGATGTTATGGGCTCCATGTGTAAGATTCATCTTTTTCATCTCATCCTGAAATCATTCGATCTTGGCCTCATCGCCTCCTATCACGCTGGCGGCCACGCTCTGAAGCTCCGCTGCTGGCCGTGCCTTGGCTCCGGCCGAATCGAAGCCACTCCGTGCTTCTCCTTGTCTACTCTGATATGGATTTAATAAAGTACCACAACGGCAGACCAATGCTCAAGTTTCATGGCAAAGAGATTTCAACGACGTGCTTAAGCAAAGTGCCAAGTAATGGAGCTCCGGCGGCGGTGGCTTGCACACAGCTCGGCAGCCCACGACGGAGGCTAGAAGCTGCGTTCCTTGGAACGGCTGAGTGGGTAGACCTCCCGCCCCCACTTCGCATCCCTCCGGCCGGCTGCCGCCCAATGCCTCCGGCCATGCCTCGCGCTCGCGCTTGCGCTGTCTTTCCGTCGTTTGCGCGTCGAGTCCGTGCACGTCCCTCGCTCCGGCCATCTCGTCATCCCATCCCATACGCCGGCGTTGGTGGCGACGAAGGAGACAAGGAAAAGGAAATTGGAGTTGAAGAAGTAGGCAGAGGAAAGGACAGGAGAGAGAGCGAGAACGAAACAGCGGGCCCGCTTGGTCTAGGGAGCGTGCTATCGGCTCTCGCCAGGGCTAGCGACATTCTTTTCTCTCTCATCATTTCTCTCGCCTCCACGTAGGAATTTGTGTGACGTGGAATTGCTACAGCATGCCACTATCGACCCATTAAGGATGCCCTGATGGTCTGACTTATCATTTTGCATGTATACAGAATGAGGAAATGATGTTTGTCTTGCTGCTGCTGTGCAGTATTTTCCAGGAGATATAGTAAGGCTGAATTGATTTTTACTTGGATGAAGGATTCCAGGAGATTTTTGCCAAGCACGTACCTATTTTGGCAATGCCCATAAGGTGTTTGATGGAATGACACATTGTTTATCTTCCACTCAGTTCATCAAACAGTCTTGTGGAGGCCAATTTGTTATGTTTCTAGATTCTAAAATATGAACTGAATTCATTGCTTTCTGATGTTTGTACTGAGCAGAACAATTATCAACTTCAATACTTTTGTGTATTTCCTTTTGCAGGTTTGTGCTAGCACAATAGAAAAAAAGATTGTGCTATTGTAGTCTCTAAAGCAACCCATGGAAGTACTGTTCTATCAACAAGGTAAGGTTAAATGATTACTAATGTGATGAGGATGTGGGTCCCGGATGTGGGTCCCGATCTTTCGATAGGTAAAGATAAACAACGATTTGGGCGGAGTCGCAACACACGTCGATCCGGCTTCTTGAACGAACACGCTCTTGAGCCCCACAATCGCAGCACCACGTCTCCTCTGGTTATCAACCGTGCCAAAACCGGGTTGACCTCGCCGAGAAGGCTAATCCCTGCATGTGAATCGAAGAACACAAGCAAGAACATGTAGAGGCAATCTGAATATATTGCTAATATAGATGAAGCTCACAATTGGGGTTCCACAAACCGACTAAATGGCGAAAACTGCAACGACAGAATAATCTAAGCAAAACCCACCCTAAACGGCGGCGGCTACTAAGTATATATGAGTTAGGGACGTCCTAGGGTTACCCTAGGGCGCACACCCCCTTGGGCTAAGCCCACGACACAATTACAAGGCCCAAGACCCAAAACAGATTCGGACTGGATGAGGTACGTGACTTGTTTCGAAGATTCCCGTTGACTCAGGACGAATTTTAACGTGAAACTAAAGCCATCTGAAAGTAGACTCCATAAGCTTTCCATCAAGTACTCATGGGCCTCCAGAAGCCTTCTGTATCAACGGAAAAGTCCGTTTTAAGTTGATGCTGTCAGGAGGAACCGAACCCGCAAACTGGACTTTTATTAGGCTTAACCCTTGCCCCAAAAGCGACGTGATGGAGTTGGAGAAGGCTTGAAAATACCATGGTTTGGTCTCCAATCAATCTCCTTAATCATCCTTTTGTTCCTTGAGCCCTCTATCATCTTCTTTATCCATGATAACACTTCTGCAAATAGATGCTCAAATATATAACAGGTAAATCGAACATAAGAAGCTTGCACCTTTGGTTCTACGGTATAAGATATCGTTATGTTTGTATCTGTGGTGGTCATGTCCTCATCATAATGACTAATCATGAATATTTGGTGACTAAATATATACATGTTACAACGTCACGAGAAATAAACTCCGAAAGTCTGAACCTGTTGTTCATATTTTTGTAAGTGTATATCTGAGTAAAATAAAAGAAATCCAATATAAAAAAACTTGTTGCTCCTTTATGTAAAATCAAAAGATAGTTTCTTTAGCTGATTTTCATGTTTATCTTGTAATACCCGTAGCCCAATAATTAAAATTAGAATAATTTCATGAAATTTCAACTTTTAAACCGTTGTTTGAATAGACGATCGGGAACCGTTGATGTGTAGATCTCGTCGAGTAGTGTGAAATAGCCTATAAGTTTGTGGGTTTTAGAGTCCGAATGAAGTACCCATGATTGATAAAATGTGGGCCGTTCGTTCTTGATGAATCCTCTATTTAACCTTTGGGAAAAAAAAGGAAAAAAAAAAGAAACAGATCGGGAGGTCGCTGCCCTAGGCTAGCGCTTCCGCCGTCGCCGCAGAGTGCTTCCGCCGTCGCCGCATAGTGCTTCCGCCGCCGCTGCCTTGCGCCACGCCGCTGCCGGGGAGGCCACCACCGTCGACGAGCTCGTTTTTCCTGCTGCTGCTGCCGTACCGCTCCTGTTGTTGCTGGTACGTTGTTGCTGCTGTTGCCGTAGGGAGAGAAGGAAGCAGGAAAGGGTGTACAGAGAGCAGGAAGCAGGAAGAAGGGAGGAATTTGGGGATTTCTGTGCCATCCCAAATTTCTTCTTTGTTTTCCAAATTAGTGCTGCAAGGGTATTTCTTTTAGTCCCTAGATGCTTCTGATATAAATATAAGTTGATCCGATCCCGATAGCTCGAAATTAAATTGCTGACCAGTAGTCTGAATTCGTAATTTTAAATCTGGTATTAAACTGTTAGGATTCAGGGTTGGTAGCCTAAACAAAAGTTGTAGGTTTTGTCGTTATCTTTCCAACTCTGCTGGTTTCGTTCAATTCCGATGAACGGTTTAGGAGATACGCTAGAATTAGTGCTGCTGACCGGGTCCAAAATAGTACAACGGGTCGTTTTCTTAAATCTAGGATTGTTAGGGGCAAATTTAGTCTCACCGGAAAACATAAAAGTTGTAGAATATTTCCTGTAGATGTCCATAGTCCTATTATTTTCTAGTTTTCGTTAGGCGGTTTGTAAGATACGTGTATAACGAGTAATAGGTTGAAATATGTTGTTTTTGTGCGGGTCAACGAATAATTTAGTTTTCTGACCATATTTCTACCGGTAGTCATAGTAAGCGCTCTAGAGTCTAATATTTAGATTTTCTCCACAGGTATGGAGGGTTCCGGTACGAGAGGTGTTGCGCCGTTTGACCGGCAGGGTTTAAGGCAAGTGCATGGCGAACTTGCTAATGTTTAAATGGACGGTTTGTGGTGTATTCTTTGATGCAATGTTGAATTATTCATGTATTTATCTCTTTTGATATTCTATGTTCATGTTCATATTTAAGTCATATGTTTATGTTCATGAGATATTGATTTCAGTTTTCGAAAATTCAAATACCATGCGTAGCCATGGAGTTTATTTGCTTCTATGTCCATGATCCTATGAGTAAGCGCTGGCCCCGCTTTACTCGGCTTAGCGGTAACACTTAAAGTATATACATGTATGCCCGGGAGGGGAACTGATACGTGTTGATATAAATTTCAAGCACAATTCAAATTTTCATTTGGTTTCTCTTTATGGTTGAAATGCTGGAGCCAAGTGCATGTTCTTTTAGTTCTATATTATACTTGCTGAGTATTTTTACTCACTCTTGTGTTTCATTTGGTTTTTTAGGTACTAAGTGATCTAGACATGCATGGGATGGGAGTAGCTCCTTGATCAATACCTTTTGCACACACTTACATAATCTTAGCTCAATAGTTTAAATAGCATAAATTTTAAAGTATACTCGTAAAAGGCCATTTGAATTGGTATTTTATTATTTTGCTGCGGTTTAGGTGGACTTATTGTTGGTTTGGAATTCTGGGTTGATGGTTATTGTTTACCTATTAAACTGCCTGTCGTGGATGTCCATAAATACATGGGAGACTGCCGAAATTTCTAATCTTAGGAGTTAGTATATTTTTTTTGTTAGGTTCAGTGTAGCACTTTAGGTATGTGGATACCTAGGGCGTTACATATCTAGGAGATCAAATTGCTACAAGCTGAAGTTTCTGAACCTAAAAACAAAATGGTATTCTTGATGATTGAGAGATGTATTCCTATGCATTCATGGTGTTAAATTTGCAAGGAGTACACATGTCTGACTGGTATGCACAATACTTCTTTATAAATTTGATAATTGTGATTAGCCGTCCATTCCATATGTTGATGTGTGTGGTATATCTTGTAACATTCTCTATTGGCAGCTCTTTTGCGAACTCTGTATTCTGCTTCACTTCCTTCTGTCCTTCAGATCGCTCTGTTATTATACCCCACAACCTTGATTCTAATAATGGACTATGCAATGGAACAAGATCAATTGTTAGAACCTTTCAAGACAATGTGATTGATGTTGAAATTACTGGTGGGCATCATACACACAAAAGAGTGCTAATACCGAGGATCCCTTTGTCGCCCTCTAATGATATTTTCCTTCCCTTTAAGTTTAACAGAAAGCAAATCCCAATATGCTTAAGCTTTGTCGGGATCTATATTCCAAGGCTTGTATTTATGTTGTAGTGTCAAAGGGGTTGTCAAGGCAGTCAACAGAGATTTTGACCAAGCCAAAGAAAAAAAGTGGACCCTGTTGATTGATCTCGGTTTATGGACCGAGACTTGGTCATGCAAAGGATACTTTCCACCTATTCCCTCACATGCACACGTGTTAATGACACTAATATTAAAATAATGACGTTAATTGCACGTACATAATGACACTAATGACGCTGCAATGACGTTAATTGCGCCTTGATTGGAGGCGCCATTTTCTTCTTTGGAGCGGCCCCTGAGTCCCACCAGCGACCTATGTATGGAGAGAGTGTTATGTACAAAATGAGTCTCTCTTGTACTTCTAATCCACTCCTGATTAAATCCTAAATCATCCCAATCATGAGAGCTGCTGGCAGGGACCCGAAGGACCGTATTCCACACTTTTGCATGGTTTTGTAGGAGGATTGCAGCTTGCGATGGAGATGGCGTCGATTCGCCATCAAGATCACTGGTCACATCTTCGGCATGCCTCCGGTGGTTCTAACAGATGGAATTGGCATCACTACACCAACCCAATTAGGCAGCACTAATGACTTCTTCAAATCCGGTTAGTTTTCCACTAAATTCCGCATTAAGATTAGATTTGGTGATCATGTTTAGGCTAAGTTTTAGATTTTATGAACTCAGAAACTTACAGACCCCACATGGAAGAGTATAGAATATCGTGTATAAAGATGTCCTTGATTGGTAAAGATAATTAGGTAGTTATGTAGGTTTTTTATGTTTTTTAGGCATCCACAATGTTGAGAATAGCCGGTAACAAGCCATCACATCAACCTTATAAGCAGGGAAGATACATTGTGGGTAGTTGGAATGACAAATACTAGGTCTTAATGTTGGATTGACAAATACCAGGTCTTAGCACTACTACTGGTAAGAAGGAAATAAAATACAATATAGTAGGTATTATACATTGTGGCATATACACTTAGCTAATACCACCTAGACCCTGGACCCACCCGGGCCCACATTATTACCCCTTCTAGGTAGTAAACATTCCTGTTGCCCTTACAAGCTATACCAAATTCAATGATTTGTAAGCAAAAGAAAGTGCATATTCAAATGTTGCTGATAACTGTAATTTGGTTTTTAGAGCGTGTCCAAACAAACTACGTGGGGGTATCGTGCGATTGCATCGGCATACCACTCATGCTATGTCATGTCATACGTCGGCGGAGATGGGGTCGTCGGAGCCGAGCACGGCCGTGGAGGCAGCGACAGCCGTCGACGAAACTCGCGGAGCCGTGCCTGGGCCACTCCAGCCGCGTGGGAGGCATGCGGAGGCTGTGGGGAAGGCGTGCGGAGGCATCGGTGAAGGGGGGAGAAAGACAGAGAAAGAGAGAAGGGAGAGGTGAGAGCTGACAAATGGGCCTAGGGGCATTTTGGTCCTTCCACTTGAGAAAAAGGGCTCCTGACGGCCCTGTCATCACGGCAGCCGGGCTTCAAATGGCGTGGTGTCCTCCAGAAAAGAGCCACGATTATTGAGTGTCTTTTCCCAAAGACACGTTTTTGCAGTTTCCCTCAGCTAATTCCACACTTATTGAATGTACTGTAGAAAAATTTGTCTTTTTTAATTGATATCTTTTAACTAGCCAACTATGATGTTATATATCATAAAGAATATTTATTTGGGTATAGGAATAATATCAATCGGGTACCAATTGTTTATACAGTAATGCTATATGGTTGTATTATTGAAAAACACCAAATGTCACCATGTGTTATTAATTATCACCCGTTACGTTAGCACGAGCGTATTACCGGTCATAATATGGTTTTTAATCGTGCCACTTCAGTGATGCCCCTCCGGGCCATCTACTACTAAGCACAGTATAAACAAACTCTTTCCACGCCGTCGAATCGCATCCGGCCATCCACAGTACCATTTCCACGCGCCGCGCGCTGGCGCATCCTCTCCTCCTCCCTCTCCCCGCCTGATCTAGGGTTTAGTGGGGATAGACGCGCGCGTGCGCCCAGCAACGACCACGGACGAGGGGATCAGGTGAGCCCGCGCGGCGACTCTTTTCCCCTCCCGAACCTCCCCCGTTCAATTCAGTTCCTGTGATGTGATCTTTGTTTAGGGATAGGGTTTGGATCGGCTAGCGAAATCGGTTCCCCGTCTCGCTGTGGTGTCTGCTCGGGAGAGCCCCTGTGCATGCTTGATGGTTTTGCGAGGTGGGACTGAAATTGGGCAGAAACATATATCAAATTGCGTGATCTGATGGCCCGGGCTGATAATTGCTATATGTGGGTTAGGTATCTACCTTTGCATTGATTCCCTGATTTTGGGGAAATTTAAGGCTGTAGTTTTTGGTAAGACCAAGGACCTTCGTTCACTCATTCATGTAGTGTGCTGAGTGAGCCTAGGAAGGTGACTGAACTAGCATTGGGGTTGGAAGATCTTAGGACCTGATTATGCGGTGTCCGTATAATGTTTTGGTTGCAGATTAGTTAATTCTGCCACTTGTGCTACTAAATCTCTTGGATTTTTTTTTTCACAGCGGAAGATTGTGGGTAAAGATTTCTAGACAAAAATGGAATATAAAGGCCATTACATGCATGCTAGCTGAATAACATTATTAGTTTCTTGCACACATTTTCAAATGGGTACACTATTTCAGTGTGCAGAGGCAAAGAGGGTTTCTGCCGTTCAACAAAGCAAGGCAAACATTATATTTCCATATGCAAGGACCATTTCTGATCTTATTCTATAATGGAAACTGAACCTGTAGGATCCAGGGTCATATAAGCTTAGTTGTGGGCAGTTTTTGACATTCTTTTTCTATTATTTTTGGTAGTGAAAAATTAGCTATTTTGGCTAATGCTTGTTTGCATATATCTTAGATGCATAAAAGTATGCCCTGATGCAAAATTTAGTCACTTTTGCTTGCTTTATGTGACTAACTGCTATTGAGACCCTGTGCTCGGCCTCCGGGCCTGTTCACGGCAGGTGATGGAAGTAGCAACATCTGTAGCTTTCTGCTCGTGGATCTGCATGTCTTGCACCAAGCTGGTTTTATCCTTCTGCTGTTTTGCGTGTGGCACCTAGCTTAGTTATGTCTTGTCAATGTCAGTTGACCAATGGAAGAGGTTATGCGCATAGGATTAAACAGTGATATAAAAAGGAAAAAAAAGGTCGGTACTAGGAGCCAGGTAGCTGGTGCAATTTGGCATTTGATGATGCTTTAGGCAGCTGCTCCTGACTTGGGGGCTCTAGTGTTGCTATTCAATGTTATGTTACCTTCTTTTATGTCAATGCTTGCTAATTTCTTGAAAGTCCCTTGTCATGTTGGTCCTCTAGCGTATAGTGTGTAGGTGTTAGGCAACAGTCTTGCTAGCGCCTTCTTGAACCATAGGATTAAAGTGGACAAGTGTTTTAGCATTTTTTTTTGGAAGATATGATCAACTTAATCCACGCTTAGGTTATGACCATTATCCCAAAGCCTGGATTACAATTTTCAAATTATGTTTAGATGATTGATCTATATTTGTCCTAGATTATAATATTGTCTGCACTTTGCTCTGCATATGCCATGATATAGATTTGATTGTTCCAACCAAATTACTTAATTGCACTGTCATCTTGTCATATGAAAGCACTAACTTTATACGACTAATACCTGATTTAGTTCATTCATTTGGTATTTTATAGCCTTAGAGGTAGAGCTATAGGATGCTTTTACGCTATTCTCATATTGCCAAACCGACAATTCTGTCGCCATCTCACTGGACATGTTGGCCACTTGGTAGAAAAATTATATCTGTGCCATGCCAAAGCATAAAAAGTATCACATGTATTTTTATTATAGTTGGTTTATGATGGAACTAACCTTGGATTGTTTTGATTAGATATGCAATTGGGGGCAGCAAGCTAGAGGTGGCAACTGCATAGCTTGCAAGAACTTGTAAGTTTTCGTGGAAATTTATGAAATGAAATGATATGAATTCATAATTCTATTGTCTATTGCTCCATTAATTCCTTATAGGTGGAATCCACCCCACTTAGGATGTTTTCTAATTGGATGATTTGATTGCTTATGGACACAGGAAAATTTATAATATTAATGAATTAAATATTATAACGCGAAAAATAGCTTAGAAAAAGTTATCTAAGCAATGCTGGTGGAGTTTTTTTTTTTTTTTTTTTTTTTTTTTGAGAAATTATACCTTTTGAAGCATGGCACAGGTAACGAGTACCATGGTTGTCAGGGCGGTAAGGCGATCCCACCATGCCTTACAACTTGTAGGGCATAAGGCTAGGCAACACCTTACACAACAATTAAAATAATATAAAAAAGGAAGAATTGTACTCCCTCCGTTTCACATTATAAGAGGTTTAGTCTCATCATCTCAGGTCTAGTTCCATTAGCATCCAATATGAATCTAGTGACATATATGAAGCACATACATTGACCCATGCATAAATCTTTACAATATGGAACAGAGGAAGTACGAGAGAATTTATTGGCCAGAATTACATCCAGTCACCTTCACACTTTAGGAGGATGGTGGCACAGATCTGTGGTGGGATGTTAACACCGCCATGTAGTGTTCCAGGATGAGCTTACCCCCTTCTTCTTGCCCTTTGTCCTCTAGTTTTCCCGGCAAGGCTGAGTGGACGCCTTACACCGACACCGCCTTACCGCCTTGGCGATGCCTAGGCCATCCCTTAATAACCATGATCCATACCTCCATTAGCTGTTAAAATGCACCCTTGGCAAAATTATTGCTGTATAGAAGCCATATAATCACCATTTTTTTCACACGGATGGTTCCTAGACTCTTGAAATTGTCATGTGACTCCTTCCCACACAAACCTTTTTCTTGCTCTAGGATTAGGAACACGGTTCACATATTGCAGCTGCAGTACACTGTACACATAGTGATGCCCCACATCGATGTGCAAGGGGTCGTCTAATTACAGTATCAGTACAAACCAGGCCACAATACATGCATACCTGTGAGGCATCAAAATCAAAGATAAATTCAACCACAATTTGTGGAAAGGCACTTCCCAAGAAAATGTACTTCTATATTGAAACAGATTTCACTTTGTTGAGATATTAATTTCTTATTGGTTTGGTTGGAACCGTTTTTCTTGTTCACTCTTGTTTGGTACACGGTTCTAGTTTCTATAGCTATGTACTAACTTAGCCATTGGTAAAATAATACTCTTCTCGACTTGTGTGATGTGATTATTCAATGTAGCCTTGATTTGTAGATCTGTCCCAAACACCAGAGCTAAGCATAAAGCAGCTTGTCTCATCTTTAAATTGCACCTAAAACAGGAACCCTTCTAAGTTAATAGTAACGTAAAAAACTTACCTAGCTTAAACGTACATGGAAATAGAATGTATGTTCTGTATATTTTTCTCCATATGCAAGTCTGAAGAGGTGTTAACTGTTGGGGGTGCTAAGTCACCCACTGTCCTCATCCTGTGTCCTTGTTCCTGTGGGTGCCCTTCTGTGAACTTCTAGTTCACAGGACATTAATCTGCTGTTTAGCATTTGAGATCGTCGACAGTTTTCTTATATTCTAAGCAGTTCTGCTGCTGTGTTTCATATCAAAAGTAGCCACATGCATCTACCAAGTTCAAATCATTAACCAAATGTCTATATTTGGAATGTCACAAACAAGTGCTGCACACTGTCAGCCCTACTTCATTTTAAACGACAAGCTATAATATATTTTTCAGAACAACAGAATACGTGATGTAAACTCTGTTGTGGTTGAATAGGTTCCACACTAAAAAACTGAGGTAAACTGATATTCTTGTTCATGCAGAAAATATTGCATGGGGGAAGCCTTGAAATTTAGCTTCCAGGTTTTATAGCGACAACCCAAGGTGTCATTTGGCACTTAGTCGTATTGTTTGCATCATCGCTGCACTTGGAAGTCTGCTGCAATTTGAATAAACTTTTAACTCATGCCTCTTACTGTGTATCAGCTGTATTGGAATTTAACAAGAACTCACCCCAGCATTGGTGTTCCTGACTACTTTTCTACATTCTCTGGCAGACTTAGCTCAAGATTAGGACCAATTTCGTTCTCTCTAGTCAGAAAGCTGTGCTGTGTGGGAGAACCTGTTGAATGCTCATTTATTCCCTGTGGCCCATATACCTGATGAATAAAGAACAAATGTCATTTTATAATTAGAAAAATGAAGAAATATCACTTGTAGAAGTTGCATCATTGTTTGACAAAAATGTTTCTGCATGTCTCAACCTTTTTCTGTAAATTGATGTTTTCTTCATGGACAAGGCTGACTTTCTTCCGTAGTTCCATGTTTTCCTGATGTATTAGGCTTCCCTACAGTTCAGTGAGAAATTTATGTAGTGTTAAGCAAATGATCTCACTCCATTTTGATCAAATAGACTAGAGTGAATAAGTAATTTTGAGTTAATTGTGCTAAGAGCTAACAACCTTACTGCTTAATTCTTGAATTTGATCAAGCATAACATTGTCCTGTAAAATGAATGTCAATCAAAATAGTCATTGATACGATGTCAAAGAATTAGAAGTGGATGGAGTGTTAACAAATTTTAATCTAACCTTCTTTAGACGGATATTTCTTAAGCTCATCTCCAGCTTACTTTCTAAATTTTGCAAGTCTTCTACATCCAGACCAGAAAACTGTTGTCCCAACAACTGTCTGCAATATAACATCATGCACATTCATTACACTTGTTAGCAGCACCACTAGTTTTGTCGTCAACTATCTATTGCTGGTAATAAAGTATTAATCAAGCATGTCCTAAGAGTATAACTGGGTGAAGCATCAAGCACATATAATTATGGCACACATCTCAATTGATCTATGCAGCATTTTATTTGCAAAGAAGATACAAATTATCTCCAGTTTCGTGTGTAAAGATACCACTTTATTAGTATGTTGGGGGTGTCGTTTATCCAATACACCATATCTTAACGGTAGCACTAATAACCATTAGCTATGTTTAGTGATATAGGAAACAAAGCATGTTCTAAGGGTGCTACTAGCAGTGATTATGGAAAAACTGGTGCAGGTTGAGTCTCTTGCTTTTATTGCTTGACTTGACATTATACAAGTCTCACTTTGTAATTTTGTATAACAGATGCCTAGCATATGACCAAAACCTCCAATTTGTTTTTATGGTAATAATAGTCTTACATGGTGCATAGCATAACAGATGCCTAGAGCACAATAGTGTATAGTTATAGTTCATGGTCATGCTGATTATTGTGGTCATATTGATACCATGTACTTCTATTCTTTTCAAATTATAATGTTTATTTTGAGTGGGCACAAGAATTGGGAAGAATATGAAAC
Source organism: Leersia perrieri (assembly GCA_000325765.3). Classification (NCBI taxonomy): domain Eukaryota; kingdom Viridiplantae; phylum Streptophyta; class Magnoliopsida; order Poales; family Poaceae; genus Leersia; species Leersia perrieri. Next base: position 13,875,956 of record CM002486.1, read on the forward strand.
CAAGAGAAACTGACGCTAAAACAAATACACTAATTCCTTTTTTTTTGCGGGTAAATATACTAATTACTCAGGAATAAGTGAGGAGATGATTCTTCTAGATGTAGGAGAGGGACCATGTGAGAGATGGGGTAAACATGGAAAAACTGTCAACAAATCCATACAAGCCTTATATTCTGTGACAACATGAAACAATAGGTCTTACGCAAAGAACTGGTGAGAATATGATCTACGCGAATAATATGGAGATATATATTTTTTAATGATCTATCTAATTTGTTGGTACCTAGCATCCATTCGATGCTCTCAAATGAATTATATGCACTAGCATACTAGAAAACAATGAAAGATACAGCAATCCACATTATTTATTTACTTTTATCAGCTATTCACATTCATAGAGCTCAACACACATTTATCTTTTATGGTAGGTTGGCTGAAGATCATACCGATGATATTCTTGCAAGTTATGCAGTTGCTGCCTCAAGCTTGCTGCCTCCTGCTGCCAAAGCTAGTAAAATGAAAACAATAAATTAGTGTAGCTGGATGGTTTTGTTTGCAACTATATGTTCTTCACTTCAGCATATGGAACTCAAAGAATATAGATATAAGCATGCAGATTAGATGCTATAAAGTGGTAACAACATTATTAAGAGCTTGCATTCCATTTGGGTTTATATTTTTTTGAGAATGCTTAAAGGTTCAAGACTAGTCAAATGAAGCATTTGGATTTTGCATTTCTGGTGCTACATTTTTTAATCTTCAAATAGGTAGTGTTTCCTTGCACATCATTTATCATTGTTGTTTAATTACTGAAATATTTTTCTTAGAATTACTCCTACTTTGATAACATTATGCTCAATACATTGAATTTGTGATTTTCTATCTTTTCTGACGAGAAGTATTCTTTCCGAGATTCTTTGTTGAGCACTTGCATTCACTTTGATATCTGCAGCTGTTTCACAAAAGTATGAAAATGTTGTCACACTTGATTGATTGGTGGATATGTGGTAGGTGGGTGTAGAAGTAGTTATATTTTGAGACCGAGGGATTAAAAAATTGGGGTTGGGGTTTACGTAGTGGAAAACCCGTGTGTAGATTGTGGGTCTTGTGGCACATAACCCTGGATTATACGGTCATAGGTTTGGCAAAACCCTATTCCATCCAAACCCTATTAGTCTCACGGGGGCCAAGGTTTACACTGATATATATTGTTGCATTAAGTTTACAATGATCCAAACTGTCCTTTTGTTCTCCTTTGTTTCTTGTTGTATATACATCATTTCTTAGTAGTATAAATCAAGTTTAAAATGTCTTATGGTAAATCCAAAAAAGGGGAGCTGGTTTGCTGCCTATTTCTAATTGGATAATAGTTAAACAGTAAAAAAACTAGTGGGATCAACAGCATGTCTATAGCAGGGCAGCTGTGACTGCATGCTTAACATCTAAAGGAACTTGACCAGAAAGGCAATTGTTAGTGGTAGTACAGTCTTTTGTTTCAATCAGAAATTTGAGTGGAACGAAAACTGGAGTAGTGATATGAAACCTGAGTTCCCTCATGCACATCATATTTTGAAATGCTTTTGGATTTACCTTTGATTTTGCAATGTGTATTAATTTATGTTTCACAGGCCTATAACAGATCCAACTTTTAGCATCATATCTAAAGTTTGATTGTTGATAGCTTAGAAGCACATGGTACTTAGGCCACAAATAAAATTATTCACATTCGCCCATCCTAATTCATGCTAGCCTCTATTGCAAACAATTTCGGTACTAAAGGGTTTGAAAAATGACATTTGAAAATGCCACTTTCCCTAAGGAATGTAAAATAGTAACCTAACCTTGCAGCGTAAAAGTACACAATTGTCCCATTATATAAAGCCTTCTTTGGGGCAAAAGGAAGTTTTTTTTTAACAAATGCAAAAATCTCAAGATAGACATGTACATTTGGCAGGTGGATTGGTGTCATACGGACAGATATTGCGTTGGAGCTATTTTAATAATTCTATTGTTGGAATAATGCTCAAAAGTTTAATCAATGATATATGGGCTAATTCGCCTTTGATGACCTCACAGCTATTCATCATGAGTCAAAAGAACCCTTACTCCTGCTATTGTACACTCCCCTCCTCAAAACAGCTACCACTGGTAAACAAATTGCTTTTTTTTTTAAAAAAAAAAATTGTGCCTGGATTCTGTATGCTAGATCTGATTGGCTGTTTCTTTTCTGCTATTGTGTGGTTTTAGTTATGATGCATATAATACTAAGTAAATTCAGAAATTATCTTTTGGGTTCTTTCTGGATTATCCTCAGTACCACCAGGGTCCTTGTATGGTTTAATGCAACTCAAAGAATCTTCGTGTTGGAATTGGATTCACTTTGATAGTTCATACAGTGGATGCTGATAGATGCGCTACATCATCCCTTCCAATAGCATCCTAGTATTGTATTTATATAGCAATCAAGCAATTTCATGTAAAACCCAACTGTCCTGAGTAGGTGGTGCTACTTGGCTGCATGATGATATATCATAGCCTTGTCAGCCTCTGTTACGTTCCCCAGATTGCCATTGTTTTCTTAGTGCCAAAGTGCTCGTAGTCTTTTGTGATCGTTATTTATAACTCGATACAGCAATGGACAGACAACTTAGAATATATCAATCTTTCTGGCATTTTATTTATGAGAATATTATTAGATAATTTGCATAATTGATTCAAGTAAGTTCCTGAACATCTTTTGGTCCCTACCTTATTTAACTGATTTTTTTTTAAAAAAACCAATGAACCGCAAGTGATTTTGACTGTCAGATGCTGACTGGGCATTGCTACATCCGTTTCTCTCCATCTTCTACACTCTTCTATATATCTGCTAAATTAGCTACATCCTATGCCTAGTGGAGTGGTCAGACACAACATAGTAGTTTGGATTGCTTCAGCAGCACATGGTGTGCAAGCACCAATTGCAGTAACTGTCACAGCTGCAGCCATCCGAGCAGATCTAAGTAAATTGAGATGTTATATTGGGAAGAAGGGACCACTGCGCTGTCATTTAGCGAAACTAAAACTATCTTCTAGACCTGCTTTTATCTAATCACTCACGAGTACCTAGAATCAATGTCCATCCTTCATACCTACTTGAACCACTTAAAACAAGATGGAGAACATATTGTATCCGGTACCAATGCTTATGTACTTGAACCAGTAGTGCAAGTTGTGGGGCATAGAGTGCAATCTACTCTATTAGAAACAGTGGCATGGTCCATGCCAATGATGCACCCTTGTTTTCTTTTAGAGCTCATTTGTCCTCATGTTAGTCCTGGATTTAAGTTGGACATTCACATCTCATTAGACAGTTGAATAAGTATTGCTAGGGAGTCAAATTATAATGTTGTTCTATTGAAACAAATGTTGAGCTTAGATCTATGTTCTGATGGTATCATGAAACCTTGGTATTTGAATAATGATTTAATCTTTATCTATTATAAAAGTTCAAGATAAATCTGTCATCTTTCTGCAACAAGATTTTCGTCTGCCGCTGACGTCATCATGGCTGTTTCCGTCCCCAAAATCCCTGTCCGTCCTGAAATCAATCCCCCAAAAATTAAGACGTCGGTCGACGCCGTTGCTGCTGTTGTCGATTTCCCGTGGACGAGGTCGCTGCTGCCTGCAGCTCCTCGTCGCTTGGAGCAGCCGTCGATGCCACAACAACAACTCCGGGCCGTCGCCGCCGCCACCGCTCCAGGCTGCCGACGCCGCTCGTCGCCATCGCCCCCATCCGGACCTCAGGCCGCCGCTCAACATGACGACGATGACACCAGCCTCAGCTTCTACGCCGGCCTGGAGCTCGTCCCTCGATATGTGTCAACCCCGATCCGCCCCGATCTGCGCATTGCCGGCCCGATCTGTGCGTGGCCGGTTCCTTCCCGATCTATTCGATCTGCTAGGCGTCGACGGCGGGGAAGCCGGGCTCAATCGGCGGCGGCGGCGGCGACAGCTGGAGGGGACAGCGAGCGGCGG
>CM002486.1:13880002-13942901 GCA_000325765.3 Leersia perrieri
AGGGAAGGGCAGCGATGGCAGCTAGGAGGGGACAGGGAGCGGCGGCGGCAGCAGGGAGGAGAGAGGGAGGGGCGGCGGCGGCAGCAAGGAGGAGAGAGGGAAGGGTGGCGGCGGCAGGGAGTAGAGGGAAGGGCGGCGGCGGCTGAGAGGGAGGGAGTGGGATGGAGGGGTGAAATTAGGGTTAGGGTTATGTAAAGGGTTTTTGGGCTACTGGGCCTTATGGGCTTCATATTTTTTAGTTATTGGAGGAAATAAGTTTATCTGAGGTCCCTTTACTTGTCAACAAATCTAATTTTCGTCCTTCAAGCCGAAGAACAGATACATGGTTATACATGGGTCCCTTTACTATCAAAATGGATTATGTATACACATGATTACTGAAACTTTGGAAATAAAATCAATGAATGATGAAAACATGTAAACCTCTTATTCGAAAAAATTATAAAAATATATAAAAATACAGGTCATGTTTAAAATTAAGACGAATAGTCAATCGTGTTGTTAAAAATCAACGGCGACAATTCGATGTTCCTTAAGATAGCATATTTTTATCAATCTTGTTTGTTATAAAATAAAATTACATTCGTCCGGTGCAACGCACGGGCATTTTTGCTAGTAATCAAAACTTTGGAGGTGGGGATTTAGAGTTTTGAACCCTCCCTTATTAGATACGGATTAGGTTTATATATCCAGAGGTGGTATGGGCTAGATGCCTAGAGTCCCAGATTATGTAAGCTACACCTCTAGCCACCCGTTTCTTATCTAAGCCAGACAGCCGTACAGTAAAACTTATTTGTGATTATGATTCGTGGCTTGCTTGGTCTCACATTTCTATTTTATGAAGATTTGTGTATAACTTGAATTTTATGTGAATTCCGAGTAACTAACACCTCTATTTTGATTCAGATGCAATCTTTTAACTGGCAAGAAAGAATTGGGGCACAAGATCAACGGGCGGAGTAAACTCTTAGGCGGATGTTGGGCAGGATTTGTGGTGCGCGTAATGTTCTTGCATTTCTCGTGCTTAAACTTGTTTGTGCATACGAGCATATATGATATAACTGCACAACTATTTCTGAGAAAATTAACCAGAAGCAACTAGGAAGTTTATGTATCTGTACCTTTGCCTCAGAACTTGCGTTCATGGTGTGATGTGGATCTTCTGTTGTCTCATTGTATCTCTCAATTATGGATTTCATGCTGGTTGAAAAAAAAAAATCAACAATCCATTAGAATACATGTCAATACATGCCACGGTAATGTGAATACTATCATATATAGCTCTCGTAAGCTTTAGTTTATAGTACATGCAAATGTAAGATGATAAATGCAAACTTTAAATGAAGGCTAGTTCTTTTACAAGTAATCCACGTGGATAGAGAACTGTAAAGTCGACAAAAAGAGCCAGAGTGCGGAATATTCTTCTAGTTTTTCATTCTTTTCCTAAATTTGTTATTTTCTTAAGAATCATCGGGCTATTTGTATGCAGAAAACGCTCAGGTAAATCTCTAGCTAAGAGCATGTTCAAGAGGTGGTCTCCTAAGGTTGTCACTAAGAATTCCAAATAATCAACAAGAGAAAATCTCTCTGAGACTCCAACGACTACACCTTTAAGATGGTTCCTGTTCATAACTTCATATATTGTCCTCTTTTGACGACTATGCTGTTGCTTGCATAATACTCCCTCCGTCTCAATGTCTCAATGTATACTTATACCCTTTTTTTAATGAGATTAAGGTAGATGTGAGGGATTATTGTGATTGGTCGAGAGAAGAAGAAATGTGTGAAAATTAAATGGAGAAGAGTTGTGATTGGTGAAGATGGGATATGTAAGGGTAAAGTAGTTATATTGTAAGACAAATTTGAATAGTTCAGGTGGCTATATTTTGATACGAATGGAGTATCTTATTATCTTCGACTCATTTGTTTCATAATGCAACGTTTTGTTTTTTTTTAATGTTTGACCATTTATTTTATTAAAAAATTATGTAAGTATCATTTATTTGTTCGTGACTTTGTTATTAAAAATACTCTAAGTATGACTTTTTTATTGCACTAAAATTTTAAATAAGATAAAAAGTCTAACATTGTAAAAAAAAAATACTCCCTCCGTCCTAAAAAAACATATTTTTGGGTTTAAATCTGGACATAGATTATGTCTAGATTTAAATCCAGAAATATGTTTATGTGTTTATTTTAGGATGGAGAGAGTAGATGCGTTACAAGGCTGAGATGGTTTTTGTAGGCACTACAAGACATGCGTCCAGTTCGAGCCATACTGTTAAGGTCTACCTACGGGAGCATCAGGCGTTGTCAGCAATAATCTTGTAACAGGGGGCTTGCTCCAGTAACTCAGTTGATCATTGTCAATAAATATCACTTAGAATGTTGGGGTGTATGTTATGGTCGACTCAGCACTTAACGTGATGTAATCAGTTGGAAGTTGGAATTCAATTCATTACCTGTTCCTATTAAATTATTCATGCATTTGTGGATACTTTCTATCCATTCAGTGGATACTTTTATCCATCTGTCTGAATACTTTCCGAAACAAAATGGCCTGAACACTAGCAAGCCTAGCCATGACGTGAGGGCTACATTCATCTATTGTTTCTGCATCTCGGCTAAAACTTTTTGCCATGTGCTGTTGGGCTGGGTCTACCGACAATACTATTATTCTTGCTTATTATTATTTAGTAATTTAGGCTATTTATATATCATGGATCGATATTTTTTTTATTTTAAGAACTCTTTCAAAAAAATTGATTTAACAATTTTAATAAAAACATTTTTGATTATTTTGAAGACACACATGTACATACATCACCATATATGCTTATACACGCGATATATATCGGCAGGGTGCCCCCTTGAACACATGATTAAAAGATTGGGACTATATAGCAATGAATCCGTGAAACCACACTGAACTAAAAAATGCACCTATATGTGAGTGGGCATCAATGTTTAAATTCGGGTGATCATTCCCCATGACTCCAGTGCTGCACAAATGTGCTCTCTTGGGTTCGAATTGGGACCCAGGACAGTCCATGTGATGGATTGGTGGTTTGATTTATCTGAACCACCGAGGTAATAAAAGGTCTATGCTTGAAGTTACAACAACAAAAAAACAAATGTGCAATCTCTTCCTCTGTCCTCACCCATTTCATAAAATCCATAATATTTTTTGTTACAATATTATATTCCCCTAGAGAACATATTGGACCAATGATTTAACTTTCTGTTTCCCCATGGATTTATTTTAAAACCTTATTTGAAAAAGGTTTAGAAAATAGAGTATCCATGGATGATATGCATTACCTTATAGTATGCAGTTTTAAACTTTTTCAAGGAATGGAATGATGTATTAATGCTCCTAACTCCTAAACAGTGCAGTTTTCTTTATAAAAATTTTCTATGTATGGATAACTTATAAATCCGTTTTCCAACTCTATAATATTTAGTGTGTTTATATGCACCCTCAAATAATTATCACAAATCATATTCAACTATTCAGTCATTCAGCACACAAGACCATGCATAAAGAATGTAGAATGAATTGTATTGTTTTGTAGGATAACATGCATTCAATATAATTAATATTAGACTTTGATAATGGTTGAGGGATGTAAAAATGAATTTCCGGTTAAATTTGCTGTCCTAATTATACACTACCTCACATCCGAAATATAAGCACTTCTAGCTATGCACGCACCATAGTCGAAAATGCTTGCATTTTAGGACTACTTCCAGGTGGATTCCTTGAGTAGCTAGTGAGGAATAGGAAAAAGAATATATAACAAGCAAACAAATTTCTTGTATTCTCTGCTGTCATCTCTTTCTTCCATTCTCAACTGCTGAGGGAGAGACTTTTTTATATTTAGTGCCCCCTTAGCACAAGCTCAATAGATGGAGCTTGTCAGCTTGATGGAAAATCCATTACGTCACTAAATTACTGTTGGAAGTGCAAGGCTAGTGGTAAATTTTTTACCACACTTAATGAAAGTGTACTCATATATGTAATATTTGTGGATTTCATGAAGTCTAACTTGCGGATGACTCCAACCACATCTCTAATACTTCATTAATTTGGTTTGAGGAATTAATTTTTGGTACGTTCTGTTTGAGGATTCACCTCGGATGGAATGATCTATATCGGTGGCACCACCCAAAAATTCCTTAAATCAAACCAGCAAGTCGATCTCAGAGTAAGAATCTAATTAAGTAGTCCAATCACCGTACAGATCTCCCCAAAGCAACACACACACCATTCCAAGTTGGTACGAGGTATCTTTGGCACTTGCACATCACCGCCCTAACTAAAGTCAAACCAGCCCGTTCTAAGACATGCATAACCCGTAATTAGCAGATCTAACTAGGATCTAAATCCTAATTAAGCTAATTAATGTGAAACTAAAGCAAAGCAAAATCTAACCTGGTGCTGGCAAAATCATAGAGACGGCCGGTGCTGGAGAAGACGACGAGGCCAACCTCAGCATCACAAAGGATGGAGAGCTCCTTGGCCTTCTTGAACAGCCCACTCCGCCGCTTTGAGAACGTCACCTGTCGGCTCGTCGCGTTCTCGATCCTCTTTATCTCTATCTTTCCTCTCCCCATCTTCGTTGCCGATTTTTTCCTCCTCCCTCTTACAGATCTATGAAGAAACAACTAGTAGCATCAACAGACTACGCTATCTTTTAAGCTAGCTCTCTCTTCTCTCTGTCTCTCTCTCTAATCTTTTGCTAATCTCGATCTCTTGCGAGTTCTCTTTACTGATAGCTCTGTTTGTCTAATGGAGGGTGGTTAGCTAGCTGCAGGCTAGCATTGATGTACTTCTTCCTTAAGAAAGTATTCCAAGAGAGGACATCAGGATATATAATAAACAAGTACAAGGCGCGTTTGGAGGCTGCACAATGCAGGCAGGGTCTTAGGATCTCCCTTTTTTAGCTTTCGTCTACCTCGTCCTCATTTGTTAATGTGCCATGATAAACATATCTAACCTTCGTCATATCAATGACTGACGCGTGCGTGCGAGGATGCGCACCATGATGCTTCATTAGTGTCTTAATTAATCCAGCTGTTTGTCGCAAGCTACAGCTAGCCCTCTTTAATTAGGTTGCTAATAATGCGGTTTCCTTTATTCTTTTTCTTAATAAGTTTCGTTTTTGGAAAGGAAGGTGCGATGACGGACGAGGTTTGCGAAGATGAGGAATAATTAGCTAAGTAAAGTAAAATCTTCATGATACTGTCACCTAATTAGTACTTCCTGGTTCATCAACTAGCTGGCCTGCCTTTCTCATTTTTTTTCTTTGCAAAACTGTTGGATACTTGAATTCATTGTGACTCATGAGTTGGCTGTCTTGTCCCAGGTTAGAGAGCTTTGCTTAGTTAATTAGTCCTAATAATTTGTATAATATTATACCGGTACAATTTATGTCTTGGTGTTTTAGTTCTTTAATTGATGTGAAGCACTTTTCCCTCTTAAAAGCATGTGTAGTAACATATGCGTTGTTGCTGCACAATTACAGTATCATCATGATAAATGTGCAGTAACATCGTGATAAAAGCGTAGTAACACGAGAATTACAATCTTATAGTAACATCACAATAAAAATATACAGCAACACACAATGTATGACTACATAATGTTGCTACAATACTATTAGTACATGTGGAGAGCTAAAATAGTGTATTTCTAATTATATTACTTTTAAAAATCGTTTTCACCACAATAGTTAAAAATGATTTTAAAAAATTAGATCCATCGTGACTATATTGTGAGATATTGTTACGATAAATTAGTCATCGTGTTACTACATATTAGCCTTTATGTTACATTTTTCAGAAAGGTAGGAGTGGAAAAAGGTGAGGTGTAGGTGGGGAGTCAAAGGATGGGTTTGACCGACAGGGGAGAGGTTTGATAAGGATGGGGGGTTGGGCCCTTGGAAGGGGGTGGGAGATGGTTTTGGACCTTAGTAGGGGAGGGTTATAGAATGAGATAATCTAAGAAATGCAATTGACAAGCGCCTGATTCTAAGAAATGCCATTGACAAGTGCAAGTTCTAAGAAATACCATTGTACAAGCGATTAGTTCTAAGAAATGCCATCGCCGTTAGGGTTCCGTCCATCCATGCCGTTAAAATACACTGTTCGTCATATAGGATGGACAGTATGGCGATGGTATTTTTAGAACAAAGTCACTTGTACAATGACATTTCTTAGAACTAGCACTTGTTAATGGTATTTCTTAGAATCAGAAGCTTTGTCAATGACATTTCTTATATCTAAATTATTCATACTCCTGACGTTTCTCTTGATGTTTTGGGCAAGATTTAAACAAGCTTTTTAAAAAGAGACAATTGTATAACCGACACCATTTTGAGGGCTAACTGCATGCATATTTTTGACCCCATTTTTTTCACTTTGCATATTTGGTCCCGTTTTTTAAAAATAAATGTCATTTGACCCTGCTGTTACCCTTCCACGAGAGATGTCCTAATTTTTTTAAAAAAATAAATAAATGAGACCAGGTGAAAGGACATAACTGCCCCTAACCTTTATCTCTTCCTTTTTTGGTCTGTGCGACTGGTCAAGGGACGCGCTGGTAAATCATGCGAGCTAGTGTTTGTGAGAGCTGGAGGCGGCGGCGGCGCGTCAGGATGGGTGGCGGCGATGAAGGGAGGCAACCCTAGAGAGTGGCGTACAAGGCTGCGAACCCCAACAGGCGTACGCGATGGGGCGGCGACCCTAGCGCGGGTAGAGACCCCTCATGCGAGTATCTAAAGTATCACTAAAAGATGTAAATCGATCATTTAAACTAGCAACAATAGCACTATCTACTGTATTAGCAATTTTAGATGCATTAAGAGGGGCTTTGCTAGAATCAGTCGTTACCTTAGATTTGTCGTTGATGGGCAATGTGAATTCCTCTTGCTTGGTGACGCATTGCCTCGTCTTCCGGTAACATGAAAGAATCTTTCGTCTTAGATCTTCAACTTGAGATTCAAATTCTTGACGATCAACTTCTGGCAACTCTACAAAATCTGGGTTCATGATGTTCTCTTTGTCAACATTGGCTTTGGAGCCCATGGTAGAGAGATAGGGTTTCGGCTATAGAAACCGAAATCGTCCCCAGCAGAGTCGCCAAATCGTGTTGGTGGCTGATCGCATCCACCAACACATGTGTGCACGACCTCGTGCAACCCGCATCCGCACCCAGAGATGCGTCACGGTGGGGGTAGATGCCGCCGAACAATCACCCAGGAGGAACCCCATTAGGGTGAGTGCACGCCGATTTGTTCTAGGCTTGGCAAGCCAACTAGGACGTCCTCTAACGCTGTAGAGACGAGAGATGACGAGCAATTGGGGATTAAGGAGAATAGACTTGGGATAGATAGCAAGAAGAAGGGAGATGTCAAACTAGAGGGTTGTACGATATGATTTTGATGATTGATTGGTGGTGTCAACTGGCCTTGGCCTCCTAATATTTATTGGAGGGGTGTTCTTGCAATTCCAGGGGTCTAGGAGGTCTTGTCCACACCCAATTAGGCTTAGAAAAGTGTTAAAACTCGAGAAATCCTGGCCTCTAAGCAAGGAAACTCAGAATAGCCTAAATTGGATTTGGCTCGGGAGGTTGTCGATCCGACCGGCCATATACATGCGGTACGACTGGCTATATACCTGCAGTCTGACCGTCATTGAGTCCCCGGTCCGACCGGTCTCAGCGAGATTTCCCCAACCCTTCCAAATTTGGCTTTGATTCTTTCTAAATTCAAACTATAGCAAAATTTAGAAGTCAACAACAAGATATTAAAGAATATGAATAACAATACAATAATATATTTATCTATAATTTATATAATAGAAGTATAACGACACAATATATTAGATGCACATATCATCTATAAAGCGATATAATAAACCTCCGCAAAAAAGATATAATAAACAGTAATACTAGCAACAAAGAAATTAACATATTTTTTCTAGTACATGACATCTGTTAGAGCAAATTAACCCAAGAGCTCATCTATCACATGCTCCATCTTAAATATAGAGGATGTGTGAGAAAAATGTTGCTCCAAGAGATACTCCATCACATCATCAAAAAATGGAGCATCATCCATATTAGAGAGGATGTTCTCTCTCTTCACTCCATATTTGAAGCAAGCACTATGATAGGAGAAGAGGAGAGAGTTTGTTGAAAAATATTATTAAAATATAAAAGATTAGAGTATGAATGATGTAGTATGGATGATCTCTTGGAGTGCATGGGGAAATAGAAGAGGAAATTTATTTTCATTATCATCTAAATGGGCATATGGAGGATCAAATATAGATGAGCTCTTGGGTTTGCTTTAAGGAGGAAATCTTCGGCCACTATTATATACATATATGAGTTTATTAATCACCAATGCAGATACCCACAACTAATTAATGGTTGGCCAGCTCGTCAATCCGTCATAACGTAACTTAGCTCGTCAATATTATTAATTTTAAGGTGCCTTTTAAATGATATTAGCCCTTTTGTTAATTTGTTTACCACACAATCACATCGTGAGGATAACGAGATGTGGTTCATTATATTGTTTGTCGTCTAGTTCACATGCATGTGACGAAACCATTATATATTTCTCCCAGGTCAAATCAGTGTTTTTGAATTTCAGTTTGTATTCGCTAAGCAAGCTAACCATCTCACGTCCAAACATGGTATAAATTGATCACCGGAGATTCTAAGCATGCAAAAATAGTGTCTCTAAGTTAAACTACTGGCCCAACTTCGAATTTTGTTTTCATATGTTTAATTACACAAATAGATCACTGGAGATTCTAAGCGTGCAAAAATAGTTTATCTAAGTTAACTACTTACCCCAACTTCTAATTCTATTCGTATAATAATTATACAATTGAAGAAACCATCACATATAGTACCATAAAACTGTTGAAAGCAGTGGCGGATCCAGCTAGATATGAGAGAGGTGCTCTTACCCTTCTTCCTCCTCTAGCACCTCCTCCTCCTTCTTCTTCCTCCCCATTTTTTCCACTCCCTCTCTTCATGATTTCCATGGGGGATCCAGCAGTAGGGGGTGCTTAGCCCCCTTGCCCCTACGCTGGATCCGCCCCTGATTGAAAGCATTTGAATTTTGAGCAACTATATAGTTTGACGTACATCATAAAAATAAGCACCCTCGTATACATTATAAAAACACGAAAAAGAGCATAGAACAACTGTGAAGAGCTCTCCCTCTCGCCCCTCGCGTTGCTCCTGTGTGGGCGACTCTAAGGGACAAACCCTAGCGCCGCCGCCCCCTCTCTCATCGCTGCCGAAGTGAGCCGCTGGCCATCCGCGCCACGAGCAGGGATGGCAGCGGAGGGGCTCAATCTCAGCAAGTCACTGCATCCTTCCCAGAGGAGATGACGGCGCGTAGAGAGGAGGCTTGGCGTGGTGGCGTCGATGGGCTGCTGTATGGTCAGCGCAGCGTCGTCAACAGGCTGCTGTGTGTCAGCGTGGCAGCGTCCGCAAGCTGATGGCGTGGAGCGAAGACGAAGCCGCCCGCACGCCGCTAGATCTGGCGCCCCTGCTCTAGATCTGGTCATGGTCACACCTGGTATAGTCAGGGGCGGCGGGAGACGATGGCTTTGTCGAGGCGTTGGCGAGCTCGGCACGGGGTGGCGATGACTGCGTGCACACACGTCGGAGTGGTGGCTTCGCGGCATTGGCGTCCTTGCCACCACACGTCGGACTTGGCGGGGGCCGCTGCTGGTGCTGGTGGGGCTGCCGTCGCATCTGGGGCGCCTCCGGTGGTTGTTTAGGTATGGAGGCGTCGCTCTTCCCCTCACCTGGCGCCGCTGGCTCAGCTCTGCGCCCCTCAACCTCCGACTGTGGTCGGGCTGCGTGGCCAGTGGTTACCTCTCCGGTGGCGTGACAGTTCTTCCTGCCTTCTTGGTGGCCAAAGTTGGCGGTGGGCTGGCCTGTGGCTTGAATGTACAAAACCTCTCCAGCGTGGCCGCCGGTGGCAGCGGCTTTGTGTGTTGGCAACGGTTTCTCCTCTTGCTCGGACTGTGGAGGTTTGAGGTGACGGAAATTCACTGGCGAAAGCCATGCCAGGCCTTTGGCCGGCTTAACACGACAACATCACGGTGTTGTTCCCCTTCTTGAAGGCGTTGTTTGCTTTCTGCCTCCTCCTCCTCTCAGCTTCCTCCTTTGGATTGGGCCAACGGCTGTGTCTCCATTTTGGGGTTTGGGTGAAAATCCTTCTGGTCTTCTTGTTGTACGATGGTGGCATTATTCGATGCCGTTTCCCTTGTTGAAGGCATTGCCTTGGAGATTATTTTCACCGTCATTGTGCCCGGCTATCTACACCTTTCCTCTCCTTGTTTGGAGCTTCCTTTCACACTATTCTTGACTTTGTCTCAACCACCTTTGCCTGATCCTCCTCTTATCACGAGCATGCAACCCCCTTTTCCATCTCCACCTCTAATCCTATTTGCGTGCTCGTATGAACTCTATTTAGGATCGGGTTGTTGGTTTGTAGACTCAACTCATCCTTTGCTTGTTTTGGCTCTGATTCGCTCCTTAATCCATCTGTCGGATTGCCAGCTTATTCTTGCCTTATCTCGTCATCCTCCTCTCTTGGTCTTGGCCATTTCATTCAACCCCTCCCTTTGTCTTTGGGGCTTCCTTCCCCTAAAGTTAGATGGTGGAGTTAGACCTGATTGCAACTGGTTAAGCTTGATTGAAACATGTTGCAATCATCTTCTTGATGACTTTTTGCGGGTGGCCTTAAGAAGTTTGGAGTGTTGGCTGGCTTTGTGGCAGTGTGTTTTGGTGTATTTTGTGCAGGTGGATCGATCTTTAGTGCTCTTAGGAAGGCTTAGGTGTTTTGTTTTTCTCTTCTTTGTTCTCCCTCGTGTACTTTCTTTCATCCTCCAGGGCAACTGCATTTACGCAGTTGGAGCATGTCTGGTGTAATCACAGGTTGAAGTAATATATTCAGGTGAGCTAATCTTGTTCCCCTGGTGAACCTTAAAAAACATTAAAAAATACTGTAGATTCGCTCTGTCCATATATCACGTATATAGAAAATAATATCATACATTTTCTTTTAAGAAACACAGTAAAAACACAGATGGCCACAACACACGCGCACACTCACATCCATATAAACACACACTCCCACTCTACCCTATGGTCATACTAATTGAAATAACAATTAATATAAAAGATACATGTCGGATTTGGGTTGCCGACCACTCCCTGTTAAAATGATGACAACTGTATATAACCATATAGACATAGACATGTGAGCTCTATCGATCTGTTTGGCAAAGCATACCGCAGACAAACCCATAAACCCCTACATGTGCCAAGATCTTGGTGATCTCTTTTGCGTACACCAAGCATATGTGCACGTGAACAGTGAACTCATATGCCGGAGGACGTGTGTAAATTGTAATTTCTCCGACCACCCACTGCACATTTCAAGATTAATTAATAGCCAGGGCTACATCATTACGCACCGCGAGGTTCCGGTCAAACAAAAGGGGATGGCTCTGTTGTTTCCAGCACGTGGAAAACAAACTACGTCCTATAGCTTAGGACGAAGAAAGTACTATCGTTTAAGCATATAGATGCTAAGATATATTAAAAGTTTTATGGCTAGTATATAGGCATATGGATTTACACGACATAATAATTGATAAACAAGTTTTCTAAAAGAAAATATAATTTTTAAACAATTTTGTAATGTACTTTTAGTTTTGGAGTATAACACGGTTCGCCAAGTCAATCATATAATATATATGAGGCGCTCGCTTAGTCAATCTGAGAAACAATTATAACGGAGTAAATTGCACATACAGTACAATACCTTCGCTGGTGGGTGCGGCCTAGTACACGAACTTGAGAACTGAATGTCTAGGTACAACAACTTGGCAAGTGCGTGCATTCTAGTACAAGACTTGACAATTTAATATTTCGGTGCAACAACTTATATATGTACGTGTTGTTTTGGTGTCAATATATCATCACTAAGTAATCCTACATATATTAACTTTGTAATTTTGCATTTAATATATAAGGATTATATTACTGATTCAATTTGCACAATCGGTTTGGTTTTCTTTCTCCCCCTTCTAAAATCTCAACCAAAGAAAAAAATTTACACACTAAAATTTAGTTGACTTTTTATTACTATAATGAATTTCTTATTAAACTATACAAGTATATGATAAAATAAGTACTTTAAAATCCAATGTGTAAGAAAATGTTCAAAATAATCATTCAAAATAATTTCTTATTGTAATAGAATCGTGCCCACCTTATCGATTTGTTGCACTAATACACACACTTCTTAAGTTGTTGTACGTGCCAGAACACACACTTGCCAAGTTGTGGCACTTAACGTTCAGTTCTCAAGTTGTGTATAGATCACACCGGACTACCAAGTTATTGGACCGTTAGCATAATTATGAGGAACAATTCCAGTGAAGTTAAAAAAAATCCAGTGGAAAGCAATAACTAACCAGATTCCATTTAATCGCTCCCGCCGTATAATAGTTTTGTGACGTCCTACGGTCATTGCAGTTTCCTGGAGCATGATTAATTACAATTGTCAATAAGCTGTATTTTTCCATTTTCTTCTCTCCTATCCCGCTAGCGACTGAAAGTTTAAAATTGTGACTATGCGTGTGTGCATATAGTGCAAACAAGCAGGGAAAGAGCAATGTTTTAGTGGCACTTTCTCTCGTGGCCTAATCTTCTGGTGAAGGGGGAATAACTCTTGATTTGGTTAAATGCAACATTGATGAATTGGCTATCAACCAAAACAAATCCATGACGTCGTGCAATCGCTACACCATAAATGCGACCGTACCAACTGTGACGCGTGGTTGATGATTTTTGTAGTGCAAATAAGGGAACACTACAAAATAAGGTAAGATGCAATCTAAATATTGCAAATAGTTAATTAAGCACAAGATAATAGTTGCGATTGAAGTGGCAGATCTAATGGACCCAACAAATCAACACACCAACTATTGGGTTCTCTGAACTTATAGTCACTCACTAAACGACCGAGCACTAGAGACAGGATAAACGACACTTGGCAAAATTGAATTAAACAAAAGTTTTATGAGTTGTACGTAGTTATTTATAGATGAAAATAAAGCTAGGGATGACTTCTGGTTCATGGAGGTGGAGATATCCACTCCAGAGATAGGCCTAATCTATTACGAGGCCCGAGACCCAAATTTGGTTCGAAATTTAGCAATAGAACTATCTTGTTTTGACGAATCCTGTTGTAACACCCTGCCTCCAACAGTCGCATTAGCCCGCTCTGCACGTTGAGCGGATCCACGTTTGCATAGTACAACTCTTACATTTTTGTCTTCGCTTCATGTAAAAGGGTTAACCCGATTGTACTATGGCTGAAGCATAAAGGCTTATAAGCAGACTCTCAACCACCTAAACTTCCAAGGTGGTACTAAACCACCACTATACATCATTTCTGGGCTATTTGGGCCAACACAACACCACACTACACGGCTTCATTGAGCTGGGGTGTTACAATCACCCTTCCTTAAGGGCAGACGCCTCGACAGCTCACCGCATACACGACAGAGGCCCAGAACCTCCGCCTCGATGCCGTATGCCCTCCACGGGCCCATACGAACAGCGAAGGTTTATGCTCTGATACCACTGTAACACCCTGCCTCCAACAGTCACATTAGCCCGCTCTGCACATTGAGCGCCACATTCGCATAGTACAACTCTTACACTTTCGTCCTCGCTTCGTGTAAAAGGGTTAATCCGGTTGTACTATGGTTGGAGCACAAAGACTTATAAGCAGGCCCTCAACAACCTAAACTTCCAAGGTGGTACTAAACCACCACTACACATCATTTCTGGGTCACTTGGGCCAACACAACACCACATTACAAGGCTTCATTGGGCTGGGTGTTACAACTGTTGACACAGGATGAATTTTGACATGAGGCTAGATGCGTTGGAAATGTGATGAGATAAGATTTCCAAAAAATACAAGATCACCGAAATTGATGTTAGCAGGAATAAATGACAACTGTTTGAAGTCAGGATTGTCATATGAGCCCGAACTGGATTGAGTGACATAATACACTTGATCTCTATCTTTATTTGTGGTAAAAATACTTCTTGATCATTGTACATTTGACCTTCATCTTGACTTGGTGATGTTCTCATCATGTTTGGGGCACTAAAGCTCAAGGCCCAAAAGTGAAAAAATAAAGAGAGAGTAGATTAATATATAATAATAAATTTGAGTGAATAGCAAATATAAAAAAAATTGGCATGAGGCTTATTATAGTTCACGGATGAGCACTGCTACAATTTGAAAAATTCTTACTAACAAACATCTCAACCATTCAAATTAACTAGATGAAAGTGATAGAAAATCTAGATTTTTTTTCAGCTTGCTACATCAGTGTTACTTAAAGTACTTTAGGGCCCCTTTGAAACACATATTCTAAAGAGTACGAAGAAGAAAACACAGGGACATGATAGTAATCCATGTGTAAAATAGATGATATTGAAGTCATAGGAAATAAAAGGAATGGATGTTTGATTGGGCTATAGGAAAATACAGTATTTTTACTTAAAAACTTTTGCGCGCTTTCCATTAATAATTAAACTACAGCTAGCAAAATTATACCCATTCATTGTGTGTTTTCATGTCACCTTCTTGAGATTAGCAACTTGAGTTCCTTGATAGGCATGACAACGGCACGCAACGGGGTAGGGCTGGGTTGGACAAGAATGCCCCCGACCACCGAATTTCTCCCCTGGCCCTGGCCCCAAACATCAAACCAGGGCCAAAACGTCCCCCAACCCTTTCCACACAAGAGTGAACGGCGAGGGAGGCCAAGACGGAGTGGACGACATGACCGTCAGAGATTGGCAAAGTTGACGACGAAGATAGGCATAGTTGATGGCAATATTAGCGGAGATCGGTAGCAAAACTAGCTAATCTGTTATAGGACGATAGACATATAAACGATAAAGAATAAAGATCAATCAGGACACGAGATTTTAACGTGGAAAACCCTCTGAAGGTGGGAAAGAAAAAACCATGGGCACTACCAACAAAATTCTTTACTATATCGGGGTGAGGTTACAACGCCGAACGATGGCGTACACGAAGTATATATATCGGTGAAACTCCGGCCCAAGCCTCCCGGCAACGGGCCTCCGCTGCGCTCCGGTCCAAGTCGGCCCTCTTGTTGTCAAATAAGTGTAATTGGATTTGTCTCACAACTCAACATAATCGACTCGGCGAGGCGGCAGGCTGAGTGGAGGCAGCGCGGCAGCGCTCCTTTCCATGAGGGAGGTGGTGACGTTTATCTTGTCGAGGGAGACAAAGAGGGCGAGGGTGAGGACCGCGTTGGTGGCGGCGCTCAGCTTCGCCAGGGCAGTGGCTCTCCAGCACGCCATGGGGCACATGTCCGGAATCACGAAAGGACTCGTGCGGCAGCAGTAGTCACTGGATGGGCGGTACTGGGATTAGCGTTTCCATCCTTTTTCTATTTAGGCTAGGTTTGGTGAAAGTGGCCTAGTGGGCCTTATTTATAAATTTTTATATGCCATTATACACAATTTGGGGGCCCACGGGTAACCCACGGGTGGGAGTTGCATTGTCCCCCGGCCCCACAATTTTTTTGGGGCCCACCTCGACCCACCCACAGGGACATATTTTGCCCCTTCCGGCAGGGGCCTGTATTTTGCCCCACTAGGGGAATTGCCATCCCTATTCCTTGATCATCCTACACAAAGCAAGAAAAGGGAGCTTCTACCAGATGGAAAGTTTATTTTGTTTCAACTGTAAAAACATCAACAAAGGAATATTTCCTTCAGAGTTCCTGTGAAAGTTTCCTACAAATCATGCTACAACAGTGGAATGAATCTGTAGGACTCAAATCCTTTGTTTTTTTTTTTACTTTATAACAAATGGGCCGTTAGTAAGAATAATTTAGTGTGTACAACATTTTACTTCATGCACAAACAAATACGAACTTGGGGTATATGTCATGTTATCCTTGCATGCCAAACTTTTTTTTTCTTTTAGTTTGTATATATTATATAGCTGAAGATAACATGGTAATTTAAATATCGATCCTGCATACGGGGATGCATGATATGACTTCCACAAGGCTTTTTATTCCAGCAAGTAGCAACCATAGTGAGCCACAAGATAAATGTTACTACCTCCATTTCATAATATAAGGGTTTTGACTTTTTTGCTTTTTGACCATTTGTCTTATTCAAGAAATTATGAGATTATCATTTATTTCGTTTGGGACATATTTTATTATCAAATATACTTTAATCAAAACTTATTATTTTTTATATTTGAACAAATTTTTTTGAATAAGACGAATGATCAAATGTTACAAACAAAAAAGTCAAAACCCTTACATTGTAAACGAGAGAGTATATATATTTTTTGACTTGAATGTATTATATTTTTTTGGGTGGTAGTAATAAATTTCAGGGAGTAAATTGACTAAATTAACCACGGAGAGAAATTAAAAGGAACATTTTGGTTATAACCCATGAGCTTTCAGTTCAAATATCTCTAGAAAATTGGCACGACGACGGTCTATAGCCTACGCTTGGAAAATTGTAATATAGCTCCATTCCTGCTAATATTTACCAAACCAACCAAGGGGCGTTTCTCGAAAAAAGAAAAAAAAAAAGAAAAACAAGGGGCGGATAGCTGATTTTATGTGTATCTGAACCCTTCCGAAGAAGCCAAAATAGTGGGTATAGTTAGTACTCCAGGTCCACAAGAGTCTAGATTAATTATATATCTTCCGAATGGTTTCTAGTGATACTAATTAATGAGGACAGCCCACATATTATAGCAGCCATGATAGTAGAGTATAAAACTGGTTATAAACTAACATGCAGGAAAATTGAAAGAATTAACTCTAATGCAAGCTAGTTCTATGCATGTTGTAAGATAAATACATTTGATACATAGGCTAGCGAAAGAGTTAGGAGAAGAAAATTAAACTAATCTTATGCCAAGTAGAAAGGTAGAGGCAAGTATACGCTCCACGTCAACTAAAACTATCCCCTATATGTACTACTTGAAAAAATCAAGGTCTCCAACTATTAATAGGGGCGGAGCTACATAGGCATATAGGGTTCCAAGCACCCGATAAAAAAATTAACCTGTTATTGTAAGGCAAACAAGTGTCACCACCCTTTATTTTGTTCTAACTCCCCCCCCCCCCCAATTATTACTGTACAAAATATTGTTTTATTACTCTTCTTTTCTTTATCTTTCACTTCTATGCAACAAAATTTACTATAATATTTCCTCCAGTTTGAAAATAACTAATGCTTAAGCATTTTATATTTGTTTGACAATACTTGATGATGGAATCATGTATTGATGGTTTTGATTGCCTTACCCTTGTAGTTAATGTGTTGCTTCTAATTGGTGAGCAGGTGCCGGTGACGCACGGATTCATAGCCACCTGGATCTAACGGAGACTAACGGTAACAACTATATATTTATTCTTCCTTTCTCTCTCTAACTTTTCCCATCCCCACTTTATCTCTCTATTTTTTCTTCCCATTCTGTATCCAGATCCACCGGTGATAAGACGTCAATGACCTCCGCCGGCGACGGTCGTGCGCGTCGACGCGACGCCTCCACTGGCGGCATACTCCACCTGCACTGCCTCCCCTACGCTCCCGTTGACTGCAGTGACCCTCGCCGTGCTAACTGCTCGCCGCTCACGCGCCTCCCGACGATGGCGGCGACCCCATACCCCCGCACCCGGCGACGGCGACTCTAGCGCATCGACGCCAATGACGTTCACCGCGCACGCCGCTCCCAAGAACACGATGTTCATCGGCGCCGTGTCGTCCCCATCAACCTCCTCCATGCCCTCCCAACCGACGGCAAGGTCGAGCTGTCCTCGCGACCCTGTTGCCGGCGAGGCCACGCGTTGCCTCGCCACCCTCCCTTGGCGATGGCTCCCCACACGCCTCGCCTGTTGCCGGCGAGGCAGCGGCACCCTCACCGCGCCCACTGGCGACGGGGAGGCAACGACGACTAGATTTTTTTTTATTTTAAAATTTCCTTTTGCTTCTATTGAAAATTTTATCTCTTTCTGTTTGAACCTTTCTAACTTCTATCTATTTGATTTTTTTTTGAATATTTCATTTTCTTTCTATTTTGAACTTTTCAACTTTCTTTCTATTTGAAATTTTGGTTTTTTCATTTGAACTTTTCGTTTTATTTCTATTTGAAATTTTTGTTTTTTAAATGTGAAAATTTCTATTTTATTTCTTTTTGGACTTTTAGTTTCTCTTTTTATTTGAAACTTTTCATTTTTCCCTTTTGATACTATGCAATTTTCCTTTCTATTTATATGTTTCTTTCTTTTCTGAATGGAAAGGCAAAAAAAAAAGGACTAATGGGACCTAACGGAATAAAATGGAAAAACCATGCACTAGTTAGGCAACTAGCGCACCAGTGCCAAATAACATAATTTGAAACTAGAGAGTATGTGCTAGAGTCGACTTTTGAGCCGTTGTCACGTTTACTAACCATATTTCTCATTTACTGCTCAAATTCACAAATTAGGATCCTATTAATATCCTACTTTCTATGTAGGTATTTCTTATTTACTCCTCAAATTCACAAATTGGGATTCTGTTAATACCCTACTTTCTATGTAGTTAGCATGCAAGCTATGCCTTCTGTTCAGTTTTATTATACTTTGGATACATTCCATCTGATACTTGGCAGATAGTTTTCGAGTAACATGGATGGGCGAAGTGGAGATAGACCACAAACCCGCACCCACACTCGCACCCCTCACTCCCACCCACCAAATCGATCATGCATGTGTAATCATGTGTTGGGAAAGGGACATTATTGATGGCTCGATGTTTCAATTGGGGCACCTGAAATCTCATGTGCGACAAAATCTCTCCCATCATAAACATAGTGCACATATGCCCTGATAATTCACTCCTACCTGAAATCTGTTTGTTGTTTTCTGATAGGACGCGTCCCCGGGACACCTTGTCGATCGATGGAAGAAAATTCCGCGGCTGATCGAGGTTGCATGCGCGACATATTATAATTAACCACTCGTCAAATCGAACAAAAGTAAATTTATATATACTCCCGTGGTCTTAAAATATAACTAGTTTTACGAAAGTCAAACTTAAATATTTTAAGCTTTGACTATTAATAATGGAAAACTTAAAATAAACCATCATATAAAATGTTATTAGATTTATCATTAAACAAACTATAATATAATATGTAATTCTTTTAATTTTAAATAATATATTTTTATAGATATTATTTATTCATGTAGCACAAGTCAAAAAACAATTATATTTTAAGACGGAGGCATTAGATTCTCGTCGATCCTCGCAAGCGCCGCTGCCACTGGCCTCCTCGTGCTTGCGGTCCCACCCGGTCGCCGATCTCCGTCTTGACATTCGCCTTCTCTCGCCGGCCCAGTCACGCGTGCCAAAGCGTACAGGACAGAAAATTAAGGGTAACAGCGCCGGGAAAGGTTATGGGGCCCTTCCCTAATTTGTCGATGGATCAGATCGAACGAGAGGGCAGTGGAAATGTTGTGTCCATCTGTCATGGAACGATTGATCGACACCATGCATGTTTTAGCTTGATGCGCTTTACAGTGACACGATGTGTACTGTGGATGGCATATATGCCACCAATAATACAACGTCAAAGCACTGCACGCGCGTGTCGTTTAGCACTTTAGCTATGTAGGCGTACCAATCAGCTATATAGCTAGCTGAGCCCCAGGTGATATGTAATTTTATGCATGATGCCGGCTACCAGCTGCTACATTAATTAATTCTTGTATATATTCATCATTGTGTGCAGTATTACAAACTAGTACTGCCGTGTCACGACACAATGTTCAAATTGTCCATGCATGCTGTGCATGGCTGCATGTCGATCGATCGATCTCTTCTTTGCAGTCCATGTGTAAGTGATCGGCACATGAATGCGGTTGCTATAGCTAGCTTATAGACAGATGATCGAGAGGACTAGCTAGCAGTGAGTGCGCATTAACCGGAAACTGGGAAAGGCATGTGTGGCATTGTGGGTAAATGGCACTTTGCCGACATAGTCTAAGAGCTACTCAGGCTGCGTTCGGCAACAACCTTTCGGCACAGTACTGGAAACTGTCCACATTAAAAAAGTGCTATAAGTAATGTACGCACGCAAAACGAGGTGCTAAATCGTGTGTTAACAGTAATTGTTCACCAATAATGTGTTGAACCCATCCGGACAGTCTATCTCAAATCGCATAGCTGGAAATGAAGGAAAGTCACCCTGACTTTTCTTCCAAAGAAGTCAAAGAATTCAATTCCCTTCAAGTGGATCCCACACGTCAACCTCTCTACTTCTTATTCCTCATCTCCTATCTCCTACATAGTAATCGATATTGGGTATCTTATATTACTGTGTATAAAGTAATCGCGTATTGCAGAGAGCTTTATGCATATTGAGAGAGGCTATAGTATAGGCCTATATAGTTCCTTTTTATGTGGCCATGATTTCTTATTGGAATTATGGAGTATGACAAGCACACGATATCCTTTAAGGGTATAAAAATATATAGGCCCCTTCAAGGCTTAGTGAAAAAAAAAAAGAAATCTATAGACTCCCAGTCCACTGAAGACATTGAAGCCCTACGGAAGTGTTAACAGCCAAATTTGGTTGTGTCATTAGTTGGTTGTGGATTGAACACCATGATTGTATTGTAATTGGGAGTCTACAGTTCGAGCAAATAAATAAGTAGGTTTGAATCCTATGTACTAACGAAAGCCGATTGGTTTCGTAATCTTGTAGAGCTAGGAATTTATTATTTTCTTATTTGTTAAAATAGGAGCCCTGAGCTGATTGAGTCATGTTTGAGACGGACAAAAGTCCACCTCAGCATATAAATATTGTAACCTAGGGTCTTGTAAATCATCAACGGATCAATACACTTTTAGCTGTATCGCCATCCTAGCTTAGGGCCCCTTTGATCCGCAGGATAGGAAAAACACAGGATTTGAAGTGGTAGGATTCTCAAATCCTATAGGAAATAAAAACACAGGAATACTTAAGAAGGTCCCTTTGATAGAGTGGTAGTAAAACCAAAGGAAGCTGAAGCTCAGAAAGATTTCAAGAGGTCTGACCTCATTTTTGTTTTCCTTTGGAATCGACTCATAGGAATGCATTCCTATGTAATTCTTACCTTCTTTCCTATGAATCAAAGAGAGCTAAAGGAAAAAAATCCTCTAGAACCCATTCCTCCAAAATTCCTCTAGCATTCCTTTAAATCAAAGAGGCCCTTAATCTTGACAATTTCTTGTTTTTTTTTTCGTTCAGGCTGCATCGGTTTTGATCTTTGGAGAGAAATTAAGTTTCGTCAACTTTGCTTGCACCGTCGGAACTAGTGCTTCGTCGGTTCAGTGAGACATACTAGTTTTGTCTTCACTCGCATTGCCTATCATATATATCAACTTTACTTGTATCGCTTCGAATTTAGAATCATATCTGTTATATTAGTACTTTCTTGGTTATGTCCAACATTCTAATGGGCTTATTACCTTTCTAAGTACTTTTCTATGACAAGTAAATTTGATGTATATACCCCCTTAGACTAATTAAGCCTAATAACTTGTTTAAATCTACTAAACCTAGCAACAATCTTTAAGTCCGATCTACAGGGTGTTTGATTGGTTAAGTTTATCTTTCTAAGTTCAAAGCTATGCTTAAGGTTTCATCGAAGTTTCAACCGATGACTTATCTTTACTAAGTATTAAGTTTTACTTGCTACATTGGCTATTAGTCCTACTAGTATAACTATGCAATTTGTTTTTATTAACTTCAATCTTATACTATCTCGGTCGAGTCACATCTATGTAGATTGTCTTAGTAATATAAATTGATAGAAGTTATATCTTATTCCATACACAACGCCGATGTTGCCTTAATTTAGCGTCATATTATATTACTTTATGCCTTTAGCCCAAAAGTCGACTCTTTCCTAAAATCCATTGGCATTGGCGAGCATGGGCACATCGGCCGATTGATTTTGTGACCTAATATTGTCTATATTGTTATTTGTAGGATCAAACTAATTGGCATGCTCCGCACCCAATTTTAGGGCCTGCACTAGAGTGAAACAAATCTCAGGCATTCTTGTGTGACGCAAAATTTTTCACCAACAAGAAGCGACTTGTCAATTCGTCAGTGTGTCATTGACTAGCCCCATATATATGCAGCCATACACCTCATATAACCTAGTCGATTGTAGACTAGCCTCCACTGTGGTTCATTATACTCGGCAACAAGTCTTATCTAGTGACTAAGAAAAGCAGCCTCTAGCCAAAAAGGAAGTATGGTTATTACCCATCTCAGGGGCCCAAGATTATTACCCATCTCTGGGGGCGAACCTATATAAAAAAATATCTCCTCTCTACATTTGTTACGAGTTCTTGCAGATTTTCGTATCAACAATCCCCTAATTACAAATTTCGTATTCAATTTGTCGATATACGACACCCCCCCTCTGACCACCATCTCCCAAGTGGTCTCCCCCTCCTACACGCGTTAACTGGCGGATTTTATCCTCAACTTCCTCAGCTCTGGCCCACGTCTGTTCGCTCACAAGCAGAGCCAACTCGAGGAGGATAAGGTCGACATGATCAGAGGGCAGGGGTCATGGATGGTCGTCATTAGGATTTGAAGGTGGAGGGAGGAGTCGGTGGCTACACGACTGCCAGCCCCATCAACCTTCGGACATATTGTTGTGTTGAGGCATCCCCTACCCCCTCTTCTCTCCCATCTCTATTCTTTCTCCCCCTTTCACTCTCTCTACTTCATCTTTAATGTAATCGTTGAGACCACGCCTCTTGTCTTCCTCCCTCCTCGATCCGGCTAGATAGGGCTTGAGAGGGGGCAATGAGTTTAGATCGAACGTTGGTGGGGGTGGGGGGGGAGGGAGGAGGCTGGCTAGGTGGGATGGTGTGAAAAAGCAAAAGCTAGCCAACAATGTTACTCAGGAAGGATAGGAGGCCGTCACCGATGTGGGGGTAGTTAGTGGGTCTCAGTGGTGTGGTGGTAGGAGGACAGATCCCCAACGGTGGTGTACCCGAGATTGATTGATGCTCACAACAAGCTCTCTTCTAGTTCTATTGTCCTCTCTCTCACTCACTCTAAGTCTAGGGATCACTTATACAATATTTTATATAGGTTCAAGCCCCCGAAAAAGGTAATAGCGCTAATCCTATATGGTGTGCATCGTTTGTACATCAGTGTATTAAGCGTGTTGTCGACAGCTAGCGAATAGCTATTGTCTTCTCCCTAGATTCGACTTAATCTGGTGATTGTGACACATTAATATTGGTTGATGTATCCTTGGCTCCATATGGACTTATATATATTTATATTGCTAGGTCATGATGTATCCAAGGAGGACTTATATTGTCTAGAAAGGAATTACGAGATACAGACTGGGTCGTACCTAGCCCGGACCGCTTAATTTTTTCCTTATGTGCTCAGGTTTCCACTTCCTCTTCCATGTCTTATTCTGTATTTTTCTATATCCCTCCATGTATCCTAAAATACATGGTCGTCATATATCTACACTTGAGTACTCTGACAGTAGTCCCCATCTCTACTCAAATGCATAAGTTGACAACATACTCATTCTCTACTTAAGACATAACGTTGACTATTCTTCTTCTTCAACACTGTTTGGCCTCCCAGCCAATAAGTGTAGGTTGATAAAGTCATTCTTTCTTCCAAGGAAGAGCAACAAACTAGTTGGGTTCTTAAATTTGAGTAGAGTTAAAGAAATCAGATAAGTTTCCCAAATTGTACAGTAACTTTGATAAAAATCACCCCAAAAATATCTTCAAGAGCAAAACCGTTGCCGCACTTTATATTGCAAATTTTGGGATCTGTTTGGTTTCCACTTGCCTTTAAGCAAATCCTCAATCTTCCATTGTCTTCATCCACCGATGACCTTCAAAACCTAAACCTTAAGTTTCTTCTCCTCCATAATCCTTCATGGCTTTTCACCCTTGCAGCATTAATGAGCACGAGGTAGGAGCCCTCTCATCCATCAAGATACTCAAACGCACTCCTTGAGATTTTTTTCTCTCGGATTTGTTACTATTTTAATTCTTCCTCCCATCTTCAATGATCCTTTTGTTGACCCTTAACTGCTATGGCATCTCGATCCACCAACTAGTCATGAATTCACAATCGTTGTGAGACAATGGCGTTGCCCAATGCGCCGCTCAAGATGTGTCCTCGTTATGGAATCCATAATGTTTTGAATTAGCAGGTAGGAGTAAAGCATTTAATATTCACTTGCTATCCGAGAGTAACTATTGTGGGACTTGTCATTAACAAATACATGGTCACAAGCTTACAACCGATGAAGAAAGAGATAAACTATACAATTAATACACCATTTCTAACAGGTGAATATAAAGTTTCGGAGGAGAGCAGGTGTGTTGCTTTCCTCCAACCATTGCCTTCCTTTCTCACAGGAAGGATAACTGTCGTGACATTCCCCACTTGACCGCACCTTATTCCCCACGTTCGCAAGTAACATTGTGGACTCTCCCATGCCCTAATTCCTCCTCCAGCCTAGGCCCATGTTAACACCGAGTTGGATAAAATATATTGAACATGCCCTTTATGAATAACCTCGTCATTCCCTTTGTATGCCAAAGGATAACTTCGCAACCACATGAACAGGTGATGCGGACTTTAACTTCTTGTTACTAACACGTGGACCCCATGTATGACAGGCCCACGTATCCCCGTCACCCCAGTATTGTACTAGCTTGTACAATTCTTTGCCAGTTTTATATGTTGGCTTCTGTCTCAACTCCACTGTCCTGTCAAAGTCTCTTTTGTTATTCCGGTATGGGTGATTCTTTCGAAGAAACCGTCGATGGTGCATGTAAACCATCTTTCGTGAATTAGGGAGACAATGGCTAGTTGTTTCCCCATACACCATAGGTAGGCTTTTGCGTCCTTCACAGTCTAGCCAGATGTATTGCCCCCCGTCGGTAAATCATGGATTGTCACGAACAATATTGCCCATAGGGTGAAGTACTCATGTTTGTATGCATCCCGCATTCTGACATCGTCTATCCATAGCAAGTGAAGGTCTTCCACCAACACCTTTTGTCGACCACTTATGTCACCGAAGGGATTCATCCCATTAGTGCTAAGCGCAAAACGAACATTTCTCATATCATAGGCGAAATGTATTTTTGTACTTTCTATCTATCTTTCTTCATTGTGAGTCATCTGCAAGATCGAGTAAAGTTAAAGGCATTGCTCTCTTTTGCTCGGCTAGCTCGAGCAAAGTTAAAGGCATTGCTCTCTTTTGCTCGGCTAGCTCGAGCTGGAACAAGAACAATATTTATATGCAGGCTGATAGGTGGCGGTTTTTTTTAAAAAAAGACACCGCCACCTATAACCCTATTATAGGTGATGGTTCTCGGTTTAAGACGCCACTTATATATAGGTGATGGTTCCAACATGCATAACCATCACCTAAAATAGGTCTCATCTGGTGCCATCGGTTAGAAATACATGTGGTGGACTCACTATAGGTGATAGTTATATAATAGATCGACACCTATAGTATACAGGTGGCGGCCTATTTTCAGCATCTACAGTATAAGTGACGGTTCTATTAAATAACTCTCACCTATCAAACTATAGGTGACGGTTATTAACTTTTCAATCATTCATAGAAAAGAACTGGTCTGTAGGTGACAGTTTTAGGATAACTGTCACCCATAAAGCCATCACGTATTAGGTGTTCCGTAGAAGTGATTATACAATTTACCTGTCAGCCTCTCTCACCAGGTGGCCCGGACTGGTCGCACACCTTGGCATCACGAATTCACCATGATGCTCTTTATCATTCGCCCACCACTAGCTAGACTACACGCAGCATCACAGCTGATAGGCAGCTAGCCCCCTCTTGCCTTTTCTTTGGCCCCACCAAACTTGCTAACAGTTACTAGTACCCAATTCACCGTATCAATTGCCCTGTGCTGTGCGTGTGTGCGAGAGAGAGAGAGAGAGAGAGAGCTAATCGATACTCCAATAAAGCAGCAGGTGAAAGAAGAGCCAAGCGGAGTACAGTGATGTAAATGTACATGACACAGTTGAGTACAGTGATGTAAATGTACATGACACACTTGCACGATGCACACACCATGCACTTTGCTCAGATTTGCTCAGAGTCGTCTTGACTACGAGTAGTAGTGTCTCTTGCGTACTACCCTAGCTAGCTCTTCTGGTTAATAAATAGCTGTGCAGCAGCAGCCATATATCTTTAGGGGCTTGTTTAGGAAGTTTCTCAGCGCCCAGCTACTCAAAGAATCTAAATTCATTAAACAGTTCACTTTTTCAACTAATATTTGAAAAATTACAGGTGCATACTTCCCCGTACATTTGGAACCAAGGGAGTAGTAGTAATTTAGAAAAATGAGATAGAAAACCAGAATTTACAGCTCCCAAACAGGTTCATAGTTGGGTAGAATCTCTGTTGCGAAATAAATGCATGTACATGTTTATAGCTATATATTCTTATACTTTTGTTTACGCTCAAAATAATTTGTATTTTGGTGTCAAAGTACTTGTACTTGTTAAAGTATTACTCCCTATGTTTCTATAAAAGGATTTATAATGTTTAAGTTTGTACATAAATATAAGCATTCCAGTACTTATATGATCCTACCAACTATCACTAATTTAATTTTTTTCTCTATCTTATCCAAACAAAGCCCCTACTCTCAAACACCTCTTGTTACTCCATCCATCAAAAATATATAGCTACTCCCTCAGCACACATACATAAGTGATTCTATTGTTTAACAAAGTTAGAAAAAAAATCCTCCAATTCAAATGGGCCCTCAAGGTTGAGGTGAAACTACTTTGATGCTCTAAAGAGTACTTTTTGTGTCCTCAAATAGAAATTATCTTTCCCTTTTTTTAAAAAAAGACAAGGATAAAGGACGGATATCATAATGTCCCTCATTAAATGAGTGGTGATTTCAGCTTTATATATATTAGGGATAAGATGAGAATAAATTTAAATAAGAATTGATTGATGAAAGAATTAACACAATATAAAATCTACTGTATTTGTGAACAAGTGAGGGCCTTAAAATCCCTTATATTTCAATTCGGAAGGAGTACTTTTGTGAGAAAGATCACGCGTACCATGCAACTACTAATGAACATAAATATAGTGGTGCAATAGTCTAAAAAAACAGTGCTCTAAAATCCTTTTATCTTATGGACAAATAGAGAAGCTCAAAATCCAATATATTCTCTCCTCCTAAAAATATGGATGAAAAAGTAGATAATACTCCAAAATCCCTTTATTTATAGGACAGTAGAGATTCGCAAATCTGTTATACTCCTACCCCCAAAATATAAAGACTTTTAGCGTTTAAAATTTGTTCCAAACTTTTCAATTACCAGATCTCCCTCATCACAAGTTAACAGCCACCGATTATTTAATTACATGTACTATGTATGCTCAGTGTACTTGAGCCAAGATGCTTAACTGATGACACTGATATATAATTATATATACACGCTACACACAACATATCTCTAGCGGAGTAGTTAGTTATTGGATGAGGGGTCACTGCTGCTGCAGCAGCAGCAGCTAGCTGCACTAATGATACCTCCTTACCCTAACAACCACCACCATCACCATTGCATAATTTCCTGCCAACAACAACAAGTAGCAGAACAAAGCCAAACACCATTATTATTACAGAATCACAACGTTACGGCGCCACCCGCCACCGCTCTCCTCATGCCGTCGTCTTCGTCGTCGCCGTCGCTCGATGACTACGACGCCACCCGCTTCTTCTTCCACCACCACCAGCAGCACCAGGCGGAGACTCTCGAGGCGGTGGTAAACACCGCGGCCGCTCCGGCGGCGGCGGCGGAGGTGGGGCCCGCATCGGCATCGGCGGCGGGACGGAGGAGGCCGTTGCGGACGGACAGGCACAGCAAGATCCGGACGGCGCAGGGGGTGCGCGACAGGCGGATGCGGCTGTCCGTGGGCGTGGCGAGAGACTTCTTCGCGCTCCAGGACAAGCTGGGCTTCGACAAGGCCAGCAAGACGGTGGAGTGGCTGCTCGCCCAATCCAGGAAGGCCATCGATAGCCTCTCCCTCTCCGACTACGACCACGCCGCCGTCGCCGTCGCTTCGCCACCGGAGGCGAAGGAGAAAGGGGAGGCGCCGGCGAGCTCATCGAGCACTACCAATGCTAGCACCAAGGACGACGACGCGGCGGCGAGGGGTGCTGAGAAGGCAACCTCGCCGCCGGCTGTCGAGCTCGACTGGCCTCTGTCACCGGCGGCGGCTGAGCAGCCGGTGGATGGATGGGAGTACTACTATCAATACTACAACCATCTTGAGGAGATAATGAGCTGCGAGCCTTCGACAACAGATGAGTAATAATGAGGTAGTAGTAATTTCTTGTGTCCCCATATCCATATGGAAATTTTTCAAGGCTTTATAGTTTATACTACATATGGTCTTCATTTATTTGGTCTTGCTCTGCCATGATCCTATGCTAGTTAATTTGCTATGTTATGATATATACAAAACCGGTTTAATTTTCAGTGTCCTAATTTTGCTGGTTAATTTGTTGATTGCATTCCTTGGTTTTGGTTTGTTAATGTGTTGATTAATTTTGAGGCTTGTGAAGTTTCTCTAAATTGCCGGTGATCCCTATATGAGATTCAGCAAAATTTTGCATCCAAAGGTTTGATCTTTGAATTTCAGGTGTAATTAATCCCTGCAATCTAGATAGAAGTAATAAATAATGCTCCTCACATATTTTAACAGCAGCAACTGATAACAATTTAACCCAGTATTTTGTGGTCTACAATGGTACAAGAAATTTTAAAAGACCTGATCTTATAAAATCCTTTCCGTTTCTCGGTTAATGGAATTGGCGCGGCGCTAGAACCCTCCACGATACTTTTTTTAAAGACATAAATTTGAGAAAGGAAAATTTTCCTTGGTTAGGTGCATTACTTGAAGGATCTATTATATATATTATAACTCCTTGGTTACATCATATGGAGTATTATTACTTATCGATCCCAAAACCTCTCACCATATTCATGAAGATACGGAAGGCCAAACAAATAAATACCTACATCCTTCCTATGGATCAGAACCATATAGGCACCACTAAGAAGAATATCAAAGCATGCGTATATATATTCATGATAGATGATAATTAATGCAAGACATTTTATGAAATTTGGTTAGGTGAGAGAGGCTAAAAAGCAACAGAGACATACTTATATTCATGGTATAATCTAATAGAACATATGTGCGTTACAATTTATTCTTCTTAAATAATATACCAAAGTAATGAAACCTACAATATCTGAAATTCTATCAACAGTGTAGGCATATATAGTGCATCATGCATTGAACATATAGTGCATATGGTATTTGCCGTCCCATATGGATTTAATACACTGGCAGTTTGCCTAGGTCGCCTTTTGCTCAATAACACACAACCATAACATATATTTTCCAAAATGGAATTAACCAATGCAATCCTTTGATTAATACATTGCACAATATATATTGATATCCCTCAATGATGGCGTGTGTAAATTTTGCTTTCTGTCTGATCACAGCTATATATGCAAATAAACGCTGCTAGTGCTTTTCATCTTGATTAATAATATATATCTTTATATGATATGTATTAAGTGCACTTGTCCACATTATTGGAAGGACACATAGAAAGATTTCTTACAGAAGAAAATAACCCAGATCATGCCCCCATTAATTAATTGGATTGGAGAAGCATGGCATATGCATGTCACGAAAGATCGTAGCAGTATCATCCACAAAGCAGGGGAACTCCAGCTTTATTGGCTAGCTAAGTACATATAATTTTGCTCTAGTTAATGTATACCAAGTATATAAGTGACAGAGTTTGACCTAACGCAGCTAAAGATGAATTGGGCACAATAATTGAAAACATATCGGGGGGTATATCAAATAAATGATCGAGGGCACCACACAAAATATATGCATATATGGTTGTCCATGATATATAGTCCAAACTTCAACAACATACAAATTTTCTCATCTTGTCCCATGCATCCACATAATTTACCTGCTAGGAGGATAATTATATTTCTGTTTTTTTAATTTAATGTACAGCTAGCTTATTTTACATGATATGCAATACATAAGCATACATCTGTCGTATCTAATTGTTTATTGCAAAATAATGGAAAGTGCTGTATGATGAGAATACTGGATTGAAAACATCCAAGTTTTAGAGAAGAGAATGCACATTCTTATATTGTCTTGAATTTAAATTGCATGCTATGATCAATTGATCATTTCCAATTGTCCATATATATCCATTAATTTGGATCTTATTGTTTCAAGCTGTGTGTTTTTATTCCTAAATGCAACCATGAATATAATTGTAGTGGTTTATTAAATTCATTCATATATCATTATATAGGTATTTACCTAAAGGTGGCATTCTATATAGATAAACAGTTAATATTGTCTTATTGATGCCAAACTATATATAGTTGCATGATGGTATTGAAATGCATGTTGCTTTGTTTTGCTTTTAGGATGGGTGCTTGGAGTTGCAGTTATATATGATATGGAGGTCAACAATAAATCAACAATTATTATCCATTGAGCACGGAATATAAAGAAGAGTTTTGACTCATCCAGCCCTCTAGCTTAATTAATCAAGGTTTTTCTGCAGATAAAAAATAATGCACAAACAAAGCTATCTGGAACTAATATGGACCGTGCATGCTACTATGAAATCAATATAGATGGGTGCTTACGGGAGTTTAGTTTGTTTACTACTTTTTATAAAGGGTGTGGAATTAATATGGTTGGCCCTTGTGTAAAATTCATGCTAGCATAATAACAAAAGGCACTTTCAGGAGTGTATTTGATATGTAAATTATGGCTTAAAAATATTCTCCCTTATGATTCATGAAGGGATACTTGTGCAACTAGCGCCTTGAATTTCAAGAATTCATAAGAGTTCATTAGTTGAGAAAGATTATAGTATTGCCTAATAATATAACTACACAAATAGATCGAATCTGGCGGACCATTCAGATTTTTAAACAACATGACTTTTTTTTTTGTGCACATGGTACTGCAAAATCGCAGATTAATAGATATGACGAAAATGTACAGAACACTGCAAATTAATGGGAATTATTGCATATGCTCGGTTTATATGTATTGTCTGGCAAGTTGGCAGAAGTTCAGAAATTGAATAGATGATGACAAGAACGCAAGGCCGGTTTCATGACTTCTACACTAATAGAATTTTGGTGGTTAATTAGCATATGAGTGTGGGCATGTGGTGTGGCTATATCTCTAATTCTCTATCAAATTTTGTGGAAGAAACAGGAACAAAACAGAAAACAGCTAGCAGATTTCTATTCTGACGATCTACATTATGCTAGTACGTTAACTACTAATACTTAGCTCGAAATTATCAAGCATATATGGGAAATATTAACAGAGGATAAGATCGATATCTTACAGGTTTATTTGCTCAGAGGAGGAATGGAAGTAGCTGCTGGAGAGCATGAGCATATGATAAGAGGATGCAGAAAGAACACACTGGTGAAGTTCTTCTGGGCTCCGGCAAAGCTAGCTATATATTCGACTATATATGGATGAGGGAAGGGCTTCCATATGGCCATATGTAAGAGGTAGGGGCCGGCCGGGCCGTGCTATAGATAGCCAGCTACTGAAAGCTTGTGTATCCTTACAATGCAAAGTTTGCCGATATTTTACTCTGTGCATCGTACTACTCCGTTTGATCGAGAATTCGTGATAGATCACACACCACCAGGATCGAGAGAGAGAGAGAGAGGGGGATCGGTGGCCGGCCGGCCGGACAGGTCGCAGGCTCGCAGCAGGCTGAGAGCAGTTGAGCACGCCCCTACCAGCCATAGCTTCCTCAGGCCTTACACTACCTCTCTCTAAAATACTCCATTTCTTGGGTTTTTGTAATATCTGATTGGATGCAAAGCGTGCAAAACACGGCCGGTTTCTATCACCTCTCTCACTCTGTGATTCTTGAGTACGTCAATGGACGCGGTTGAGTTGGACGGGAAAGGTGTGATTACTTCGTTTTTTATATACAAATTTTACACATGGATGCTACGAATTCATTAGGCACACTGTGTGACACTAGCGAGCTGCGGATGGAACGTTGTGTGTAGTGTGTATAGGTTTGGCGGCACGTCGTGTGGCAGCGATTAATTAATTGGCGGCTGCTGCTTGCCGGGGCCGGGTATAACAGTGCCCCTTCTAGTAGTAGCTGATCGAGTAGGATGCTCTCTAAACCTAGCAGGACAGGGGCCATATGTGGGGGCATTGTGTGCGAGGAGAGTTTGATTGGTTTTTAGAATTGGATTACTATCGCTACGTAAAAGGAGAAAGACCATAGCGAGAATTATGTTTTTTTACGGAAGAGTAAGTATTAACTATTTTAAACTAAATAATAGGTTTTTTACTTTTTTTAAGAAATTGCTATATACAATGTTTTTAATATATCATACCGTTTAATGGGTTGGGAAACATGCATGTGATAATCGAAGAATGAATAAACTAAATTGGGTAAAGAAAGATCGGGCAGGAGGGAGGTGATGGCGGCGGCCGAGCTGGCGAGGATTTTTTTTTAAGGAATTGTGATGATTTGAGAATTTGTAGATTTGACCTGTGAGATGTGAATGTGTGAGAATTTGTGATGTAATTTTTTTTAGAATTTATAATGTGTTTGATCTATGTGATTTGGAGATGCTTTGGGGATTTCACGATTTGCGGATGATTTCAGGACACAGTAAAATCAGTTAAAAACAATGAAAAAAGAAATAAAAGTCTACTGAGTGGGACCTGGCTCATCATCTTTAGTCCCGGTTGTCAACACCAACCAGGTCTAAATGGACTTTTAATCCTGATTATTTTAAAAAATCCCAATTATTTTTATTTTATTGAGTTTTAATCCTGATTATTTTACATTAGAAAAATCCCGATTATTTGAACGGGACTAAAGGTGGTGGACATCTGTAGTCCCGGATTCATAGTCCCGGTTTGCAACCTGGGAGTAAAAAGAGTTGCAAACCAGGACTACAAACCACTTCTCCAATAGTGTATATTTGTTATGTTAGAATGTGTTTTATTCGTGTAGAAATAGCTTTGTTTTGATACGAAGGTAGTACTGCAAAAGCAAGTACTACTACTGTTCAAAATTCCGAGACAAATTCTATGGGTCCCAATAACAGGTCAAAATTTTAGAGATTTTAGTCAAACAAATCAAAATCCCCAAAACTGATAAGCCATTACCCATGGGTCTAAATGTTTCCCCATACCAAGCTAACAGCATAAGCTATTAGCCACTAAATTCAATGAAATTTCTGTTTTAAATTCAAATTTTGTTTATTTTTTGTTCAAGATTTTCAAAACAATCCATAGATTTCTAAAATTTACGATTTTAGTGACTCAAAGCACATATTAAACCCTAAGAACTACTCTGATAGCTAGTCCTAGAGCACTTTCTCTAACTAAATATCATAATCCTCAACAACTCCCAACTTTACTATTTCTCTCCGTAAAATAAGAAGGGTCATTTGCTCATTTGATCCTATTTTTAGGCCTAACTATGACCCTACATTTTCAGCTTTGCTCATTTGACCCCAGTTTTCAAAATGAAGATTAAATGTGACGACACTACTTCATCAAGAGTAACAACATTAACTCAGGGAGAAATTGCCATCTTTGCCCTTCTCGTTTGACCCTTCTGCATCAAAATATTTGTTTATTTGGCCTTTGTTTGGTCTTTAGACATATTTGTAACCATTCCAGCATAACTTTTATAGATTTGAGATATATTTGGCTTCAATAGGATAATTTTTCATTTCAATTTGCTAAATTTGGCCAAAAAATTGATAAATTTCACTTCAATTTACCAAGAAAAGAGGAAGATTTGACAAACTTCACTTCAATTTGCCAAGAAAAAATGTCACTTCAATTTTTCAAGAAAAACTTCACTTCAACTTGCCAAATTTAGATACAATTTAACAAATTTCACTTCAAATTGCCAAGAACAAATTTCACTCCCCTCCTCGGACGGCACTGTTGACTGTCGTTAAGTATTATTTCTGGCCGTCAAAAATCTTAAATAACAAAGAGGAACTATCATTTCTTACGTACATATTTATTTAGACTAATACGGTTCCACATATATCTAGAGAATATTGTCTTTGTAAGAATTATACATCAAATGAAGAAGAAATGGAGCCAACATGCAAAGAAATACAAATCCAACCAATCGTATACAAGTACATGGATTGGAGGACTCGCAAATCAAACCAAACCGACTTAATTTGATCCAATACATTACATTGTGTATTGCCATGAGAGTGCCCATATGACAGACTTCTGTCGAGAACGACGTTGGGCAGAGACGGTGCCTCCGGTTTGGCAGAACCAGGGGTCGGTCAAACCAGAGCTAGCACCCCTAGGTCGCTCATTCCGCGTGATGACTCCTCAGTGCTTCCTAATAGCGATTGTGATTGTGGGTGAACTGACTTCGACAACCGTCATTCCAACAGTCATTGGAGGCTATAAAAGAAGGATCTCACTTCACTTTAAACACACATCAAGGAGCAAATCATCTCTCTACTATACTCACTTTAGTATTAGTAAAGTTAGACATTAAAATAGCTTTGTACTTCAAGTTGCCTTCCCCATCGGCTGATTCCCTCCTCGCACGCCGCCGTGTCTGCCGGCCAGCCACCTCCCTCCGTGTGTCGTGTCAAAGACAGCTGCCACACGCGTGCAATCTTAGGGGGTGTTTGGGAGAGAGGTACTAAAAATAAGTCCTTCTCGTGCAAACCAAGAGCCTTGGCGCCACTGCGAATCTCCACCTTGTTCGTTTGGGGAGTTGAGGTGGAGTGCAATGGTATGGTCCGTCTGTCAAATAGGAAAAAAAAGGTTCACGGGGGTATTTACAAAATATTTTTTCTATTTAGATTATCTTCAATCCTATCGGCATAATTAAAAAGGGTCAAACTGTCCCCTAGTTTTGAAAAATCTGGATGAAACAAGCAAATTCGAAAAATAGGGTCGACCAGTTTGGTAGCTTGGCCTTGAAACATGATCAAATGAGCAATTAACACTACTCCATCTGTTTCATAATATGACGTTTTGGTTTTTTGTTTGTAAGATTTAATCATTCATCTTATTTAAAATATTATAAAATTATAATTTATTTTGTTTGTGACCTAAAGTACTTTAAGTATAACTTATTCTTTTTTATATTTACAGCAAATTTTAGAATAAGAAAATGGTCAAATGTTATATGAAAAGGTCAAAACACCCTACATTATTAAATGGATGTGCTCACTCTATCAAAATATATAAGATTTAGGCAAGGATGTGACATATATATACTAACACTAGTAAAATGAATCTGATCGAATAATGAATTGTCTAAATTTATTGTAGTAAGATATGTTACATTCTCGTGCAGGCCAAATACTTATATATATTTAGAGTGAATAGCATATATGTACAGTTCGTAGCACGCCGACGAACACCTTCACCGATCTTGAGGATAGATGTTTGGGTACGCGTCGGGCGGCGACGACGTGCCACAATATATAGCACAGTATAGCTCACCACAAACTCTTGCATACAGTAGCTACAGCTACAGTACGTACTACGGACCTAATTTTGCCTATGCACCCACACTGCACGCACGCACGCACGAACGACGACGTTGCTACTACTAGCTAGCTAGCACTGTTACGTAGGGTCTGGTAGATCGGCGGCGAGGTAAGAGCCGCGGAGCAATATGCCGGGCCACCACCACCGGCCGGCGGACGGCGCGCTCGCGAGGGCATGCAAGACACACCGCGATCGACGAGAGGTGCATGCGCTTACACCTCCGTTCCCTAAATATTTGACGTCGTTGACTTTTTATACATGTTTGACCCTTCATCTTATTAAAAAAATTTATAAAATATATAAAACTATATGTGTGCATAAAATTTTAGTTAACAGTAAATCAAATGATAGAAAAAGAATTCATAATTTCGTAAATTTTTTTAATAAGACGAGCAGTCAAATATTTTTAAAAAGTTTAATGGCGTCAAATACTTATGGACGGAGGTAATATATAATTACTGCATTCAGGCGCCTGCCGCGACCGGCGTGCAGCACGCCTTTGATTGGCGACAAGGGTTCGTGCGTATATACTTGCGACGTGCGGCCGTGCGGGCCGGCGCCGCGCTGAACCTGCCTGCGCCCGCGCCGCGCGCTTAATTTCTCTCTCTCTCTCGATCGTCACACAACCGGCCATCACGTACGGCAAAACGTACTCGATGGTTTGGGTTTTGGTATGTAACTTCAACTTTTCGAACCGTTCAGGTGCCACAGATCGACCCGCGACGAGCACGTAGCAACTCGTACGTGAGCGCACAGCCCGTGCATGCGAACGATGCCAACATTACACGGCTTCACCGGACGCCGACATGCGCGCGCACGGTAAAAAGGTTGAGCGCCTCATCGGTGCAGCATCTGTCCCTACCAGCAGAGAGGCCCTGGACAGTCCATGGATCACTGAGCCAATTAACCGATGAGACCCTGAGAGAGTATTAACGGCCGATCAAAAGCAGGCTGGCTATCTGCCACTCCAGCTCTAGATGGGTATCTGGCGCTTGGTGTGCTTGGGTTTTTCCATTAACACTTTTGGTTTGTTTTCACAGATAGTTTCGTTCAAAAGAAAAAAAATCAAACTGAAGAAAAAGGAAAAACAAAAACGTTTAGATAGAAAAGAAAATAAAAAATTTCAATAG
This sequence comes from Leersia perrieri, assembly GCA_000325765.3. Lineage (NCBI taxonomy): Eukaryota > Viridiplantae > Streptophyta > Magnoliopsida > Poales > Poaceae > Leersia > Leersia perrieri. The sequence goes on from CM002486.1 coordinate 13,917,004, forward strand.
AAGAAAAATATAAAAAATTCCAATATAAAGATAAGGAAATTTTTAAAAGGAAGAAAATAGAAATTTTTTAAAAGAAAGAGAACATAGAATGTGCATGCGCCGTGTTCGTCGTTAGCGTGCGTGGAGCGGCGCATATTCACCTGCATCGACAGGTGTGCGGGGAGGATGATGCCGTCGACTGCTGTCATCGTCTCGGGAGTCTAGATCTAAGAGAAGGGAATTTAGAAAGCCAAAGGGAAAAGTGAGGCTAAAAATAGGGGGAGAGGGATCTCAATGGAGTAGGGTAGGTAGCCATTTTCTACTATACGCCACATGCGCACAACCGCTTGATAGGATTTTTGGATAAACCATGTGTCCTGATCTGATCGTGGCTGACTCTCCTTTGCGTCATTTTTGCATGCCTGCTATTCCATCTTTTCATGTTCCCTTCTCTTTTTCTTTTTTCTTCATTTTGCAGAAGTTTATGTGGCATAAAATCTAATTCATATAAAATACACGTGCAGTAAAATTTATATAGTATGAAGTTTATATAAATAATAAAGTTTGTATGCTCAAATATTTATATGTTATAATGCTGCACACATAAATACTTTAGAGTATACCATAATTTTTTAAATTCTAAACTATTTTTGTACCCATCTCTAATATACGAATTTCGGGTCCGGATCCTACCATTCTAGCCCTGCCACGTGGACCTCCCTGATTCAGCGTTTGGTCATCCCCTCTCATCAGGCTCACATAGCCATGAGCCATTGCTTCCACCACTGGGAAGGATGGGGAAGAAGCGAACAGTACAGAAAAAAAAGAGGAAAAAAAAACTCCATCGCTGATGCCGCCCCTTCTGCTTTTGCGTCACCACTGCCTCCCGCCTATCTATCGACCGCGGGGGCACCTTGGAATCAATCATGTATGTAACTATATATAAGTAGAGATGTTGTTTGCTCAAATTAATCTTGTTTGGAATCGTGTTGCAAATTGTGTTGAGGAGCAATTTGTGTTGCAAATCGTGTATGGCAACCAAATTGCTCCTCAACAAGGTAGACTGGGGCTCTTTTAAACCCGTGTGCACTAATTGCATTGTGTAGTGGTGGTTTGCGAGTACTTTATGTACTCATCGTGGTTGTTTTCCCCCTTTTTAGAGATGGAGACAGTGTTTGGCACGTAGACATGTCGCCAGGACATCGCTAATCGTAAGCACGTACACATGTCGCCAGGACATCGCTAAGCTACGACGACGCCTTAGGGAGTAAGATCCCCAGTCTATGCTTGTGGGGAAAGGCTACACCGCCGCATCTTCACTTCCGTTTCTGCTTTATTTACACTGATGTTTATGTGTTGTATTCGATCATGCATGGTCTATTTGGGTCCCATTTAGGCAACCCTTGTATTAAACTTGTATTGTAAAGCCGAATGTACGTCGATGGATCTATGTATCAATTCTGGAATGTGTGTACCAAACTACTAATCCAGAGATTTGGTATTGTAAACACACGTGGTTCCCGATCCATAAAATCGGGGGAGGGGCACAGTAGGATTCAAGAGATTTAATTGCATCACTTTAAGACTCAACAATGGTCCAATAGAAACTGGTTATGTTACAGGGAGGATGCCAGCAGAGATGGACCTAGGAATTGGAGAGAGGGGAGGCTTATCTTCTTCCTCCTCCTCTAGCCTCCTCTACTCTCCTTCATCTTCCTCTTCTTCCCCATTCTCTTTCCTGTTTTTTTTTCATGGGATCTAGCGGGTAGTGGGATATATCCCCCTAGGGATTAAAAAGGTACGAAAATTTACCAACCAACCGATATTGTTTTCAAAAATAATAGTATTATAATGATACCTTACTAACCATTACCGTTTATAAAAGTTAATATTTTTAATTTCTGTCTGCGGCATATTGAAGTACTCACTGAATAGAGCAATTCATATTTTTTTAATAAATATGGAAATTTCCTGATCGTACCAATACCGTTTCCATAAATATTATTAAAATATGATACCGTTTCCGACCATTTTCATCCGTAGCACCCCACAACCACCACCACTAGCACCCACGCTAGACCCGCCCCTAGATGCCAGTTAGTACAAATAGAACTTAAAAGGTGTATTTGGATATATATCATATCCTCAAGAACCTAAAATGTACATAAAAATATAATTACTAGCATAATAACAATATTCTAATGGCTTCCTAGGTAGGCTAGGCAGTGACCTATTAAAACAATATTGATTGAAGTAAAATATATACTGTGGTATGGTGGAATCATTAGAGCGAACAAAGGTGAATTCCTCGAAAAAAACCCACATGTAAATTTCTCGGTAGAGGTGCATGCTTACTGATTGGTTCTTGATTAGCAGCATCGTTCTCTATAATCTTTAATATCAAGTTCAGAAACAAAATTAAGGGTGTGTTTGGTTAGGCTGTGGCTTTTGGAAAAGTAGTTGTGGGCTATGACTTTTTGAAAAGTACCTTTGGAAAAGTAGCTGTGAGGAAACCAAAAGCCTGTTTGGTTACACACATGTGGCTTTTAAAAAAGCTTCTCTACTGACAAGTGGCCCCCACATGTCATACACATATACTCCTTCTTCCTCTTCACAGTCGCTCGTCGACAAAGCTCCAAGAACAGCTCAGAGCAGGGGTGGCGGCGGCTTGGAGCAGGGGCGGCATCGTCGTCAGGTAGGCTGCGCGCGTCGGCGTCGGAGGAGGAGCGACGACGGGGGAGCGCTGGAGTAGGGCGCAAAGTTTTGGCTTGGCCGGCGGTGGGGCGAGAAGAGGAACAGCGGCGGGGAGCGAGAGGAGCGGCGCGGCAGGGCGAGAAGAGGAGTGGCGGAGTCGGGCGCGGCGAGAAGAGGAGTGGCGGCGGCGGGGTTAGAGGAGCAGCGGAGACGGAGTGAGGATGAGCTGCGACGCGCGATGGATTTGACGGGAGGAAAAAAGAATAGCTCGAAACATTTTTTTAATGGCATTGGTGGGTAATTTTTCTCCCAAAAGCCACTGAAAGCACGGGTAAGGACTGCTTTTGGATTTGTACTACACTAAAAATAGTTTTTGGCTAAAAGCACTTGTCTGGCTTTTGCCGTTTGGTTGGCTTTTGGCTTTTGCAAAAGCAAAAGCAAGTGAAAAGCTCAACCAAACACACCCTAAATCTGCTAACTGCAGGAGTTGCATCATTCCTATACTTCTTTAATGCCACAACTGCATATAAATTGCCTTAATCAGTGTGTATACTGCATAATATTTATTAATTGAAGGAATTGCTCTAATATGTATATGAGGAAGCATTGTGCTATATTTGCTTAGTTTATTACAACTTTTAGGTTTCTTTACATTTTTTATCCTTCTAATGTATTGTGTCATTATCTAAATTATAACCAACTCTGTTTAAATCCTTATTTCAGATATACGTGGCAAACACTTGGAACAATGATGAACACATTGCTCAAAATATTTGGATCTCTGTTCCTAATAGATTTTTTCTATCGGATTATCAACATTGCTTTAGGGATTCAAATGTATAGGCAACAACTACTAATGAAATGTAAAGGAAATATGGAATACTTATCTAATGTATTATCGGCTAAGATCTCCTCCACCTCAAACTTTTTTGCTTTGGTCAAGGCCAACTCAACTATAGAGGAAATGAATTCAACTGCGCAATGTCGAGGTGACGCTAACTCTAACACCTGCAAAAGGTGTATTACCAGAGCAATATAGGATATTGGGGTGGTATGTGACTACCAGATGAAAGTTATGCCTTACTATGACTTCTGCAGCCTTAGCATATCTAGCAAGATTACCAGCTCAATAGATCATAGGACATGGACCTGATAACTACACTTGACAACTGGTTTCATTTTATTTAGAACCAATTATTGGAAAAGGCATTTGTGTCTCTGATTGCTATTGTAGAAAAAAAAGTATCTTATTGGATCTTCTTTTTGCTGAAAATGTTTTAATTGCATAAATCAACATACATTGAGTATTTGAAAAATGTTGTCAATACAAATCTTTAAGAGGTGATCGTTTAAAAAATTTGCCTAGTTCAAAGTTGTTTTAAAAGACAAACCACTCAAATGCTATAGCCTTTTGAATTTCAAATGGCTAGGGGGCTCAAGCCCCCCATGGTGCCCCCCCAGCCAATAGGCTTTCAAGTGTCTAGCGAAGACTATTGGTATAATTGAGGGAGCAAACTTGAGGACAACCACACCCAGATGATGCTTTTGAACGACACACGCTGGATCAGCATATTGGCCAGTAGGAAAAAGATAGGTACACTGAATTAGGGAGGCTCAAGCCCCCCCCCCCCCCAACACCATGTTGGATCCCTAAGGAGACGAATAAGTGAGGGAAAAATGAAGGATGGATTTCTACTATTTGTTAGATAAGACACGAGATTATCTAGTGATTTTTTTGTATTTTCACTGTGAAGGAAAAAATTACACATCAGATAACATATACAGAGGCAACATGCATTTTTTATCGAGGGCACTAGCATGTAAGGTCTCCTCCACTCCCAATTTTTTGCTCGCGTAATGGCCAACCAGGGAGAAAATATGTATGCCTTTCGACAATGTTGTGCCGACATTAATGGTACTACATGCAAGAGTTCCATTTCCCGAGCACTACATGACTTAAAGGTGTTATGTTCATCATCTGCACTCTAAAAATTTCTAATCAGAACATTGCATTTAGTGTCTCTAATGACACTAATGAACTAGTAATATTTTGAGACCCAATATCCATTCAGAGACAATTATATAACAAGGTTGTTGTCACTTATTTTCTTTGTAGCAAGTAAGACAGCATACTTGTCTATAACGTTTGCCACTGAATGAGAAAAGTTCATAGCAGATGGTTACAACTACACTTTCTATGGGCTATAGACTTATACAGTGCTCTCCTGAGTTGACACATTCAGAATGCCAGACTTGTTTTGAGGATATATCCTCTTTACCGAGCTTTTGCACCGGAATAAAAGGTGTGAGAGTATCTGCATTGTGGTGTAATTCTCGGTATCAGTTCAACCCATTTTTCATTGGCCTTCCAATGCTAAACATATCCGTAGATCAATTCACATTCAAGGCTGGATCTTAGGTGAATAGTAATGAACACCGTTTGGAACATAAATTTATCTCAAGCGTCTTCGATCAACGGGAGTGGGAATCGGTGACGGCCAGCTAACGGGCGTCATCGGCCAACCAGCGAGTGAAGTGAAGGGCCGACAGGCGGGGCGGGGAGGGGGGAGGAGTTCGACGATAGTTGGAGAGCGATGAGCGCATAGTAGCGATGTGACCAACGTTGTAAACCCAAATCTGAGAGGATATTTCCGTCTAGGGATCAACCGAACCCACCCATCCTCAAACCAAACACACTGAAAAATGGGTTGGCTTTATCCGACCCATCCCAATCCAAAAACCAAACACATCCTTTTCATGCCATGAAAAAGAGAATAAACATAGATCTCAATAAATATTATCACATGTTTACCATGCCAAGAAGCCAACACTTTACTTATATAGCCCTGGCCCTTCAGCCACTTACAAGCCCTAAAAAGATAAAATTTTGTCCAATTTTAATTACTACAAATCCCTAAAAAAATTAATAATACAGACATGTGAATGTAGCAAAAGAGAGAAAACCAAATCTTTTATCTTTACCTCAATCTAACACCGTAAGCGATTGTCATGCCCGGAAAATCACCTTTTCCGAACGCTAGTGTATTAATCCCGTCCCAGGAAAAGCCAGGGTATACCACAACAAATTGAATAAAAAAATACATCTTTATTACATCGTTAATATTTACAATATTACAAAGGCACGATAGGCCTGACAACAAAAGATAAACAAATAAACTGCAGCGGACTAGCGGGCCTACAGCTCCAACTTCACAGGCGCTCAACTGGGGTATAAGCCAAACTCCACTTAGGACTTCTTCTTCTTAGCTTCCTTGCTGGAGGGGGGAAAAGGAGAGCAAGACTGAGTACTCCAACCATACTCAACAAGCCACACCGGCAAATGCAAGAATAGAAGCAACAAGTCTCAAAGGATAGGTTATTTTGCCGGAAATGAGCAGTTCACAACCATTTTATTTTTAAGCCAATTTTAATAAATCCACGACCCTATGTCTAGTCAATATTAAAAAAATATCACGGCGACATACCCATGCCGACCGGTCTTAATCCCAGGTTAAACCACCTGAATTTTAGTATCATTATTCCATCAAATTTTAATTAGAGAAATATCTAACTTGGGTACATTGCTCGGCTTCCCCATATCCGAGGGCTCGGCTATTCGAATAGATTTACTCTGATCAGAGGTGTACACTTTCACAACACGACACCACTCTCTCACGTGTACACCACGTGCCGAATACCACCACTGTATCCCAGGCAAGAGCAGTGACACAACCTTTCGCCCCATACTAAACCTAAATGGTTAGACGAACACAAACCCCTGTCGCCGGCCAGTTCCCTGGGACAGGGCGACATGGTTCATGCCCCTGGCATCTCGACACTCAAACCCAGAGGCCTTTATTTGCTGAGGTATCAACCCAAAACCAGGGCATCTACCTCATCCGTGTCCTCCCATTTACGTTTAGTATAGAACTACGGATCATGCGTTGCCCACTCTGCATGTGGTTGTACAGTAGTGCTTTGCAACAGAGGCCCGAAGACCGGTCCTTATGGTGACCGAGGTGCGACTAGCAAACCATGCAACCCGAGTCCCACCGAAAACATTTTGGAGAATTTTAAATGAGAAGGGTGACCATGATAAAAAGTTCCATCATGTGAATAGCATCACAAATATTATAATGTGAACAATTCCCATGTCTAAATTAATTGCAAAACACTACACTAGAATTTTATAAGCTAGGCTAAGCATCATCCTAGAATAATCAAGTTAGCAAACATCACATATAAATAATGTCACTAACTGGTTTTGGTTACCTAGGGTTGTATACACAATAAGGCTATAACAAAGGAATAGTAGGCATAGGTAGTGCTAAATAAAATTCATCATGAGCGTAGTAATTTTTAAAGTAAAGCATCATGCATAATTTAAATCAAAATAATTTTGCAAATGGGATTGACAACATGTTCAATGAATGGGTGTGACTTGCCTTGCTCAAAACGGACTTCCAACGGCTTCACCTCGCTCCTGGGAACCTCCGAACGACAAGAACTACACGAGAGAAACAAAACTAAACTAAAGCTCTTAACAAACAGCAAGAACAGTACATAAAAAGAACACATGTATTCTTTAGGTTATAACAAAAGGAAAGAGAGAGTTAAACGGGTCATTTAGGAGTTCGGATGCCCAAGATATGACCATCCGAATTTTATATGTAATTCAAGTGGACATTTCTGAATTATTTATTAATTTTTCTTAGTAAAAACATGATTAACTCGTCACCGAGGAGAGAGGGCAACGAGGCGGCACGGTAGACAAAGCTCACCGGCACACAACAAGAGACAGGGTCGGGGAGAGGAACCTCACCACGGGAATGATGAAGCGGAGGCGACGAAAGGAGACTGACGACGGCCTTGATGCAGCAGCGACGACCTTCGGCTTGATGCAGTCGACGTGGTTCTGGCGTTGCTTTAGCGATGAACTTGAGCTTGATGATGACGGGGCAACGCGACTGAGCTTTGTCTTGGTGTGGAGCCGGTCTTGGTCTTGATGTTGAGAAGCCAGTGACAGAGGCGGTGCAGCTGAGTGTCGAGCCACGGAGTCTGCAGCACTTGATGTCAAGGATGGTGTTCCTGTGCCTTGTACATCGGGGAAGGCGGCACCGAGGACGGGGTCGGCGAGACGAAGTCGGGGAAGGGCTGATGACAGGTGCTGATCCGACTGGTAGGAAACGGCGGCCGGGGCAAGACGACACCGGCAAGGGTGCAGCAGGACTGTAGGACAGCGTTCCCACGAGGTGGATCATTCGGCGCAGTGGTGTGGCTGCTGCAATGCAAAAGTTAAACAGCGGCAGTGGCGGTTATGCGACTCGTCAGTGGACACGATGATTGCGGCGATAACGGCTCGGATATGTGGAGGCAGCGGCACAGATATGCAGCGGTAACAGCGGTGGTATGACAGCGTCGTGACTATGGCATGGTAGCAGTTGTGTGTATGTGTCATGGTGGCGGCGTGACGAGGTGGTGGACACGGCAGTGATGACACGACTTGGATTGGCACGGCTGCGGTGGTGGCGTGATGTGGAGAGCAGCAACAGCGGCGGCGGCAATGCAGCAGTGATGCGACGCAGCAACGGCAGTGACGCGATAACCATGGTGACCACAGCGGCAACAGCGACGGCGGGGCTGCAGCTGCAGTGATGATGACGGTGGACACGACAACGGCACAGTGGCGATGGCAGACATGGTGGCGGCATGGCTGCTGCAACGACATAGGGTTGTTGGCTGCGGTGTTGGTGATGCGGAAGCAACAGTTGTGGCTGCGACAGTGGGTCACAGCAGCATCAAGGCGGCGGCGTGAACAAAGCGGAGCACAACGGCATGACGACGACACCGGCACGATTGGGTTGGTGGTGGCCGGCTGCTGCAGCACATCGGCTCGGAGGACGACGCCGAGGTGGTGTCGGAGGACAGATCAACGCAGCAGCGAGGAAGGTGGCGACGAGGATGATTGGCGGCGATCCAGCAAGTCCGGAGGGGCAGCTGGCGAGGATCTGATCAACGGCGATGACACACACTTGGTGCAGGACGTCACAATGACACCGGAGGAGGAGGAACGGCGACGGGGAACTCCCTGGCCGGCCATCCATGGCAGCAGCTTGCCGGAGAGGAAGACGTGGCCGTTCCCGGCGATCGAACCACCGATTAGAGGGGAATTTGTGGGGGATTTGCTGAGGGAGATGAGACGAACCGATTTTTGGTATCAAACTATGGAGGAAATTGAGTGGAGATGAGGATCAAACACATGGGCTTGCTCTGTTTTACTGGATGAGAGAGGAGAGGAGGAGTCGTCATGGGAGGGGGCTCGGTAGAGGAGAGGAGACGACCTCTCCTTGGTCGGTTCGGTGGGAGGGGAAGGGGTGGAACCGACTTGGGCTGGCCCAAGAGGGGAGGTGGAGAGGTGGAGAGGAGTTGGGCCAAGGCCCGAGACAAGGACAGAGGACTTTGGTCCGGATTCGGCCCAAAGGAAAAGGAGAAAAAGCAAACTTCGGATCAGCGAAAAGGTTTTTGAACCGACTTTTGGCCCAAAAGAGGATGAGGATTATTTTTAGATTTTTCATTATAAAGCTCTGACAGTAGGTTATTGTTAATTTTAAACCTTTTTCGGTGCACTGTAAATTCGAGTAAAAGTTGGGGAATAATTTAGAGCACAGAGAATTTAACAAAATCACTCCGACACTCAATCAAATTTTTCTTGGACGTATTTTATTGTTTGATGATTTTCTTTTGACTTTTATTTAATTTCTATTATTCCAATTGAAAGGGGATTTTTAACTGAGATGGGTTTATCGGGACGCGACAGCGATCACCAGCATTTTCTCTCTCTAGATGTTGTTTCCAATCAAACAAGACAGTAATGAAATAGGAGTAGTACACCGTGGATATGTTGTCAATTTGTGCTAGCTGAATAAGTCATGCATTTGCGCGACTATAACCTCTCTTTGTATTAATTATAACCTTACATGTTCCTTATGGCAATCACTTAAATAAGTGTTTGTACACCATACTAAGTATATGTATAAAATAACATGTTTGTAATGAATAATGATTGGTATAGCTTATCTGAAATAAAGGTTGGAATTAATTTCATTATTAAAAATAACATATTTATCTTGATTTATAATTAAGAATATTATGATATCAACAAATAATATTTTTTAAATTTCATTTGTAGAAATATTATAAATAGGCTTGTACCCATACGAAATGTCAGCTCATCTTTTGGCTTAACAAAATGATTTGTACAATGGCTAGTGTTACGTTTCTATACGCCTTCCTAAAAATAAGGGTTTCTATTTGTTTTCTTTGCCATTGGTCTGTCCTCGATTTGCACGGTTGTAACCGCCATCTTCACTGTTGTTTGAGCTATCGGCTTGGTGTCATCTTCGTTGTTGCATGACCCTCTTATATATTCCATTTATCCTCTGGTTTCAGTAAATTAACTTTGTTTAGCATACTTAATATATGTTTAGCAAACATGTTTGGAAAGAAATAAGGTATGCGACAAAAGATATTTAATCTTGATTTTTTTAATTGATAAATATTATTATGACAATAAATCATTTACTATGATTATTTTCGACCTATAAAATTTTTTTTTTAAAAAAATATTTTTTTGGGTGAGAAAATTATATAAATTTAGTTCATGCATGTCGTATTATGATTTTTCTTTATTGTGCATATGTATATAACTTGTGAAAAAATATTCGTGTATTTTGGACATTTTCTATTGAAAAAAAAAGTAACTGCAAACATGTCAATGCATTTATTATCTTTGTCATTGGATTTTTTTTTTCAAGTGTCGAAAATTTTGTTATAGAAAGTTGCACCAGAGTGGCCAACTATAATCTATATCTTTAGCATGTGCCTAATCAATTGATAGGAATTGAACTAATCAATTGGAGTTACATTTTCTACATATAACCAATTTTTAGGCCGAAGGGACAGTTTGGAAATTACAATTTAATGTGGGGCTAAAGTGCTATAAAGTAATCACATCTCTATTTTTCCATCCCATGGCTAGGATTTCTTCTCTCTTTTTTGTCTGCTGCTAAATACAATGGATACTAACCAATAGATGATGTGGCTCATTCTAGTATCTCACTTTTCACTTAGAAAAAGAAGTGAGTTGGAACCATAATTTTTAAAATTCTATACTATTTTTTTACCCATGTGGGTGTAGGAGGAGGACGCGTGGGCATGGCATGTGTGGGATGAGGTTGTCATGAGCCCAGCCCCCGCGCTAGCCAGGCGGCCTGGTCAATCCAATAATGTTTGCGCATTGTTCCGTCTATTTCACTTCGTCGATGATATGTTTGGATCATATAGAGATCCAAACATGTCTATAAAAGGCATGCATATCCATTCAAAACTATAAGGATTCTAGGGCTACATGTGACACACTGCAGTAGCATAAATTTGGATAGAATTTTTGTCTAGATTTGTGATACCAGTATGTATAACTACACCAATACCAAATTAATTAATTCTTGTATTTGTTTGAATGATGGGAGTAAAATAAGCTTGGTTGAGTCAGTTCATTGGGTCATTATAGTTAGCTCATCCTATAGCTTCTAGAAACCACAGGACATCTTATTATGATCCCATAAGCTGGTTATGCCAGTTTATAGAGATGCCCATGCCATTTAAACACTGAAGTTATCCATCTTTTGCCATCCAGCTCCTCTCTTATCTCTCTCTCGGTGATAGAAAGCCAAATTGGACATCCAACAATATATAGGCTGAAGGATCCAATCCGTCTTATTACGTACTACTTCCGTCCTAAAAATATATCTATTTCTAGCTATAAATCTTGGCTAGATTTATAGCTAAAAATAGATATATTCTGGGACGGAGGTAGTATAGCTTTATATATGATCCAGGCTTCTGTAATCTCTAATTGATCCAAACATATTTTATTAACCCCATAAACTGGTTCGATATAAATTATTCTTTCTGGTAGACATGCATAGCCTTTATGCACATTCTTTTTCACAGAAGTTGTCCACCTTTTACCACATTTTCTCTCTCCTACAAATAGAGAGCATATTAGGAAAAAAAACTGGTCGGCCTAACGGTTTTGCATGCGGAGGCGGACCGATTGCATGTGCGTATTATCGTATTATTGCCCCCCCCCCCCCCGGTTTTCTGTAGGCTGTGACTTTTTATAATCTCTAGCTGATTGAAACACGACATTATTACATATAACCACACAATTATGCCTATGCCCTTTAAATAAGGTTCTCGTTGTTTCGCTTTTGTAGATAAGGTTTAGCCATGTGAACGAAGAAAAAACAAAATTATGAATAAAACTTTTATATATGTATTATTTACGGTTTGAAATCTGAAATTTTAAAAATTACGATTAAAAAACCTGAAAATAATTTTAAAATTTTGGCTATGATGATCAGCCACAGCCAACCGATGGCAGCGCAAAATTGTCCATCTTTTGGCAACTCTTCTCTCTCTCTCTCCTCTAGCGGTGGAGGGTATGATGAACACGACAACATCTAACCTAGTACATCTTTGGGGTCCAAGCAGCCTCCAAGCTTTTATTAGCTAGCTTTTTATGAGCTCCAAACAGACCATGAATTAGGCTAGGATCGAGTATTTGGGAAGCTGAGCAATGGCCGGCCACTACCTCTGTATCTGGCTACAGACTTGTTCAGTTAATTATTTCTTCACGGGGACTCGAATGAATTTGGGTGGAATTAATCCCAAATTCCTTAAAAAAGAAAATATCATCGTGATGCTCACCAAGGGGAAAAAAACAAAAACTAGCTTTAAATAATGAAAGTGATTGTTGTTCCCTAGCAATGATGGGCCATTTGACTATCTGATCAAAGGCAGCAGCCAGCAGCACAAGATGGCCCAGATACAGTTATTTCTCTAGTGTTACTGGGCTTTGCACATCGTCTCACAAGCAACGTAATAGAACACAACAAAAACAAGCACGGTAGCAAACCAATTTGCTGGAAGTAGCAGTTAGTAATATAACTCAAAACAGTCGCGAGATGCTAAGCAGTTGTAGAGCTCCAAATGTACATGTATGTAACCAACATTTCATACTGAAAAAGGCTATGTTTTGTCTACATGACTTACATGATTTACATCTGCAAAAGTGGTATACCGTGTTCACCCGGATGACAACAATTTTTTCTGCAATTTCACTGCAGTTTTTCTGGATTTCAAGGGCTATCTACAAGCTATAAGCATCAAAACAGCAGAGCATCTTCAGCAGCCACCACTTGCAGGTTCAATCGAGCTCCGGAGGCCATTGCCCCTGAGCGACGTGCAGTGATCCTCGGCCTCTGACTGCGAGCAGATGATCACCACTGACAACCCATTTACATGAGCTTCCTGCATGATGTTCACGGCGTTGTCGACGGTCATCCCAGGGATAACTTTCATCAGGACTTGGACAACGTACTCACGCCTGTTGTAGTTGTCGTTGTGGAGGAGGACGCGATACGGAGGCGTCATTTTGCGGGATTTTCTACAAATAAGAAGAATAATGTTATAGCAAAATGTTCCAAGTTAGGATTAATAAACAAAACATACCACCAGGCACTGGCAAAAACAAAACAATGAGAACAATATTCAGCCTATTTGAAATCTGACAGACTAGAAATTCATGTAACCTTTCAACAAGGCAATGTTGTTGTGCAGGACACATGCTTTACTCAGCTAAAATGAACAATGAACAATGTACAAAAAACATATAGCAACTTTGTCTTCAGGCAACTTCCTAATCAACACAAATGGCCAGACTACAGACCATCAACTACATGACATAAGCTCATTGCAGAGGCCGGGGGTGGTTATGGTATGGTTGTATCATCTTGATGTAATCATATAAAATCAATAAAGCTTCCTTTATCTAAAACATGACATAAGCTCATAAGAATAAAATGATTGATATATCACAGGCCATTCTGGAAAGTAGACAGCAGCTACAATAAGCATACAACGCTAAACTCAAGACAGGTCATTATGGTTTCACAGAATTAATGGCTTGGCAAATAAATCATTGTTATGACACTTGCACATGACACCCACTAACTTCTAAACCAGATAAAATGGATTAGTTCATAATGTGCTGTAAGAATCAACTTTTTAAAGATAATACATGTCAAATGTATTACAATAGCAATGGTGAATCACATAACCCTTCCACCAATGGTGGAACGGCATGTCAGTAGGCTCACACTAGAATAAAACATGCAGTGATAGTTCCCACATTATTTCAAGGCCAAACTATGTGTTTATTGTTCAAAATTCTTGAACTACATCAGGAAAGGAACAAGCAGTTGATATGATGGTATACCCAGTTGACATAACTCGGATACGAGCAAGATCATGTTCAAGGAAAGTCAGAGAAAGATGCAAAACAGGATGGAAAGTACAAAAGAGGTATGTCTAGAAAACAGTTCAGTTTCAGTTCAGCTGGATGTTTTTATCACCCCTGAAAAATTCTGTGTCAATTCTACTTTGTCTACGAAGAAATCATCAGTGTTCTACTAGGATATATCTCCCCTACTCTTCTAACAAAAAGGAAATTGGCTGGTGTGTTCATACAGTAACAGCAATGAACAAGTTAACTTTGACAACAGCTTTGTCCAAATATGCGGGTGATAGCAAAAGGCTTGAAATGTCTAGCAGCACTTAATGGTAATTCTGTAATTTGTAATTTTCCATCAGTAGCTGGGAAAGTTCACTACTTGAGAACCTAGTTATGTAAATTTAGTGCACATCTTCCCGTTTCTCTTCAGAATGCTAGGGTATCTGGAATCTGAATTTTACACAAGATAGACGAATAAGACAAACTGCAAATAGAATATTGTTACCTCAGAATGATTTCAGAAGTCGGAACCTAGTTATGAAAATTCAGTTCACATCTTTCCATTTCTTTTCTGAATGCTACGATATCTGTAATCTGAATTTTACACAAGAAAAAGGAAACATATGAAGTGCAAATAGAACATTGGTACCTCACATCGAATTCAGACTGGCGCCCAGGAGTAACTTTCTCTATTGGCCGATCAAGCACACCACCACCTTTGCCTGGTGCAGCTGCTACCAGAGTCACAGGAATGGCAGGATTTGGGCACCTTCCCCTGTAAATGGAATATCTTTCTCCTGCACAACATGCAGAGAAACAAAGATGAAGCAATCCTGCAAGGAAAACCATGCATGGACCTAAATGGCATAGCAGATTTGTCTTCAATCTAAACTGAAACCATCACATTTCTTGCACATAGTTCTACCCAGAAATATTAAACATGTATAAGTGATAGTTTCATCATGCACCAACAGACCAACACTAAGCATATATCCCAGAACCACATCATGTAGTAGGAACCGACGGGTAATAGGCTAAGAGCCTCAGAGCTTAGCTACTGGAGTAGAATGGTGCTAGCATTTACTAACTGTCCAATTTCATCAATTGTCACTACCAAGAACCAAGTTATTGCAAGAACCCACACGCCAGGACAATTCAACAGCAGAAATTTAATGAGGAATTGTCTCTGGCCATGCTCGAATCGGCCCAATCTTGGAGCAATTTTCCAACAGGAGCAACGCCTAAAACCAGCAGCAATCGTAGCAAAACAAGACCAGTAACTAAGAAAGTAAGAATCCAATTTCGCCCATTTCGAGAGAAACAACCACAACAGTATGTTACTTCATTCCTACTAGTAAGAATCCAATTGCACCCATTTCGAGACAGGCAACCCCCAATCTCTCCCAAAGTCACACTCCTATCTAACAACTAATCAGCTACTTATCCAGTAGCTACAGCCCCCGGTGCGCATCCAAGAAAAAGAAACAAACTTTGCCATCGAGAGGTCAAAATTAATCGAATCAGGGTTAGTACCTGCGACCGCGTGGTGGTTGGAGAGCCTGGTCGCGGAGAGCGCGAGGCGGCTGGGCACCGCGGCCTCCATGGCTTGCCTCCCCCCCTCTTTCTCCCTCTCTCTCTCTCTCCCCCTTCTCAGCCTCGCCGCGGGTTGGGGTGGACGGACGGAGTGTGGTCGCCTCGCGGCGGTGCTCTCCGTGGGCCGCGAGACTCGCTGCTTGCGGTGTTCTGCGCCGCGGAGGCGATTGGGGAGGAGTATTTGTGGCCCAGTTGAGTTTGAGGTGAGTTGGGTTGGCATCGCAGGAGCCACCTGTTTGGGGTCCAGGCTCCTGGGCCACTGATTCTCCTCAGATTTTTCCTCTTTCCTCCTGTCTTGCCGCAGCAGTTGCAGTTGCGGGTTTGGTGATGATAACGACTCCCATATTTTCCACAGCCAAAATTTGAAATTTCCATATTAATTTTACAGGGGATTTTGAAGGTTTTTTTGTTGTAGTTTTTTCAGACTTGAAATTCAAATCATGAATAATAGAAATGTAAAAGTTTTATTTATGATTTATTTTTTATTACTTCGTTCGTATGTCAACCGTTTATCGGAAAAAGAGAAACAATCATGACCAACGACGGAGGGGCAAAACAATGACGTCACAGGTCAGGTCAGAGGGGGAGCTAACCCAGAAAAGATCTCAAAAGTTTGAAAGTCTGACTTTAATTTGACGCTGAAGAGGGAAAAAAGAGTATGTTTTGGGTCTAAATTATAACGTTGCTATATTTGTGAATTTGTTTGATGGTGTTTATTTCTGGTCGTAGAAAGCATAGTACATGACTTCGCGAGTTGAGCGTGGCTCGTTTGCTTGCTTAGGTTTCTTATGCTCTCTCCGACCACAAATATTACTAAGGGAGTAGTACGTATAAACTATTGGTTTGGGTTTTCGTTTTGGTTCATTTACGGATAATTATTTTTGGACATGACTAGGGTCGGACGTCCGTTGGGAAACAATTCCTTTCACTTCGTGGAGAGAAAATGTTTCAGTACTTATCAGAAAATATTTCAGTAAAAATTATTCAACAATGTTTCATCACTGGATATAAAATGTTTCAAAAAATAATAATTGCAACACCAAGAACCCGATATATACGTATATATACAGAAACCCAACTGCAACATTAATAAAAACAATTGTCCAATCTGTGCGACATCCCATAATACCGATTGCAACATCAAGAAAATACACCATGCAAACAATCGATGCAACAGATTCGCCGCACCTTTCCCTACTTTTTGAACTGCTTCTCTGGTAATGATGAGAGACACGGTTACGAATGAAATGGCTACATGCAGCAAGCCATCTCCCCACCTTTCTTCGTCTCTCCATGGCAAGTATTGTGTACATCTGATTTCTTAAGGTTGGGATGGCTAGATCTGGCTGAAGTCAGCCTTAGGAATTTTGAAGACAAGAGAGAAATTGTAGAAGGATGGAAAGGAGAGAGATGGAGGGTGTAGGGGGAAAATGGAGAGGAGATGACGAGAGAAATTTGGAGAAGGATCTGGTGGTGTTCTTGTTGGTAGTGATGGCAGCGGCGGCGTTGCTTCGATAGAGCCGAAAAGAGCGCAGAGAGAGAAAGAGACGGGATGGGGGAAGGAGGAGAAATAGACGGGATGGGGGAAGGAGGCGTCCGGCCCCTCCGGACGTCCTCCCTGTATCGTTTTTCATTATTTTTTTAAGTAAATTTCACAAAATTATAGGTACTTTGCACAATCTATCACAAAACTGTAGATTTAAGAACTTATTTCACAAAGCTGTAGATTTAGTGTGTCTATTATCATTAAACTATTAGTTTAGTGTTTCAATTGTCACCAAACTGCAGGTTTTAGCAATACATTATCACAAAACTATATGTTTTAACATTGTTTAGACATGTAGTTTTGTGATAATGAAGACACTAAACTTGTAGTGTGTGATAACAGGACACTAAACATGTAATTTTTGTGACAATGGAGATACTAAATCTGTAGTTTTGTAAAGCAAATTCTTAAATTTGTAGTTTTGTTATATACGAAAACACTAAATAAATAGTTTTGTGAGACAAGTTCTTAAATCTATAGTTTTGTGATAGATGATGCAAATTAAATATCTGTAATTTTATGAAATTTACTCTTATTTTTTTATTGTAGTAGACAATATGTCTCCCGACAAAGGCATTTGTGTTGATTTTATCAAATATTAATATAGCATTTCATATGGGTTTATACTATGTTTTTGAAATAAATAAAAAAACTAATTGTTGAATTTTCTAGTAATAACGTTTTCAAGCCCCCAACAAAATTGCACGTGTATTGACAAATAGATACAAGTGGGGGCAGAGCCAAAGTACAATTAACCACTGAGGTCAATTGATCCCACGACCCGTCCGGCAAACTCTGTATCCGCTCAATGCTTATGACAGCTAGCTGATCCGAAATGTCACTAGCATACGATGAACAGTCACTACTAGGGAATTGAACTTTTGCAATGAAAAAAATCGTTGCACAAACATGAAAATCGTTGCAATAGCCACCTATTGCTATGATTTGGAAATTGTTGCTGGCCGTGGCAATAAAACATGTGGCATTAGATTATTGCTTCTGGTTACTGATATGTATATTGCCACAAAATACACGTACGTGGCAATAAGATATATTACAACGACTAATATCATGGCATTAATTTTTATTGCCACGATATTCATGTGTTGCATTATTTTTTTCTTACTGCAACGGAATGGGTTGTGTGGCAACACTTCTTATGGCCACGAAACTGTCGTGGCAATATTTTTTTGACAAAAAAAATAAATTCAGGCAATATTATTAGGTACCATAGGTCATTGTCATAAACATTTATTATAATAGTAATACAATTATTAGTTGATCGTTGTATATCATGGACATGCACATGAAAATTCCATTCTCACCCAAGAAACACATTAACGATATATTTGAACTCATTATAAAAGCATTAAAATTTCATAAGTGGCAATACATTGAAAGAAAAGTCAAAAGCTACATATTTTTACATAGTGATCTCTACACTAAGTAAATCTGTTGCTCTGAAATTAATACATGTCATCCCCTGAACACTGTTTGCTACTTTGCTAGAATCACTTCATCAAGACTTGATTCAGTCAAACATTTGTCCGTTGAATTCATTGTCTCACTCAATCATCCATCCTGGAGATTAAAAGATGATCAAATATAAATGTGCCATATGGAGGAGAAAGATCAAATTTTAATGTTTCATTAATTATATTACAAAATCACAAATTGAATAAAACACAGGAAGAAACCTGTGGCGGCAGAGATGTAAGCTCGATCTGTGCTAGTGGTGAGCTGGTGGCAGCCCCTCAATCAAGTGTGGACTACAGCACAAGAACCATCACCATCTGCAGACTGTCCATTAGTTATTTACTGACAATACAATGCACATGCATCAAAACATAGGGACCTAGACCACAATTGCTCGAAAAAATAAACAATATAAGAGCAGCAACCTACAATTAGCAAAGATATTTGTAGACAGAATATGAAGTCACTCAATGCACCAATTCACTGTAAAGCCATTTCTCACTCTTCTTTTTTTTCCATTTTTATTGTTGAGAGATCAGATACACACAGATGGAAATCAAGTAAATACTTTGTGCACATAAATTGCTTGTCTAGCTTCTTGTTCTGTCAACTGAATTCAGGCAGTAAACCTAATTAGCTGTCATGGTTGAACAGCATTTAATATTTATTTGTGATTAAAGCATAATCATGGTTTGATAAAAATGTATGGTCAAATAACATTATAGTAGCCTGATTTGTCTAGTAAGTAAACCATATACTACACCAGAAGAGTTGTAATTTATAGTTCAGGCAGTAAACCTAATTAGCAGGGTTGTTTGCAGATCTCATCCCTCATTAGCCTAGAAAGTTCACATCCTTGTGAGGGAACAATTAAACAACGCAAGCACCATATCAACTCAAACAATGAAAAAATGAGACAGATTCAATTTCAGTTCTAACTTCTCTTGAAAAGCAAATCTAACTGAAGGATACCAAGAGAAGAGAATAGGTAAATTAACCTCACACTGTTGAGCAGTCGTGTTCTAGGAGGTTCATGCTGGCGGTGCAAGGTGGAGAATAGAGGTCCACCGGTCGTAGCGTACGCTGTGGAGTCACGGAAGTAGCAGCGATGGCGAGCACGAGCACTCCTGGCGGCGACGATTGAGGCACTGCCTGGTCACCATGCCACGGCGACGGAAGTGGCAAAGGCACCGACTCCTGAAGTAGGGCATAGATCATGGAGGAGCTGTGGAGGTAAGGCCCGAAGAGTGCCGCTGCAACAGCAGATTGGGGCGTCGCTGGCGGCGACGGCGGCGGCCGGGTGGTTTTGGCTCGACCGAATTGAAACAAGGCCATGCAAAAGACGGGATTTTCGGATCAGTCAGTTTGACTGGTGTGATCTGTTTGACTGGTACCATCACGATAAAACAACCCGCTTGATTGCTACAGGGTAAAATCGTGGCATTAAGATTTTGATAATGCAACAGTTTTTATTTAGTAGTGAGAAGTTTTATTTTGCAAAGAAATTATAAAATATTGCAACAGTTCATATCGTGGTAACATAGGACGCTATTTGCTACAGGAAAAATAGAAGTGTGGCAATAGAATTATTTTTATTGCAATGATTAACTTTTTGTTGTGATAAATCCATTATATTACAACCGTCTCTTAGAATATTGCCACAACACCATATGGTGGCAATAAGGACTTAATTATTACAACAGAAAATAAAATTATTGCAAAAGTATAAACAATTGCCACAACTCATATATTGTAGCAATATATTCGTGGCATTAAATACTTTTTCCTGTAGTGAGTGACCCCGGTGGCTGACTTTGCTGGCTCCGCCCCTATATGCACCTGCTCACCATACCAAGTAAAGAAATAATCATGAAAAAAAACAATTTTAATCAAAATTCTAAACTCAAACACTCCAAAATAGATGTGATAAACTATCATAAAACATCTCTCATAATTTAAATTAAGTCTTGAAAAGCAAATTCAAGAACCATCGTTCAAGATCCAAACTTGTTCGGCTTAAAATTCATAATGAAACAAGCACTTCTTTTTCCCTCTTTCTCTCCTTTATCACTAGGTTGGCCTCTCTTTTATCCCAGCCCAACCACCTAAGCAATCCAAAATGGCTAGACACCATCCTCGGCCTCCTTCCTACCGGTACATGTACCAGTTACGCACAAGCACACCAGAACTGAAGTCCGAATTCTTAATATTAATTTTTGATATACATAAGAGACTTGGTTGGACACATATATACACACACAAGCAGAAAGTTGTGGTCTTGTAAAGAGAACAGCGTGTAGTACATGTCAAAGAATATTTATCCCAGATCAGAATTGAACATGCTAGTATAATATGGATGCGTTTGGTTGGCGGTTAAAATAGGATGGGACATGGCGATCCAGTTTTTCAAGGATATGGCAATACAGTTTTTTGTTTGGTTATATGGACGGGGCGATGCAGTTTTTTGTTTGGTTGGATGGATGAAGATGGATGGGATGAGTATATTAAATTACTGATATATAATTACATATATTAATTATCATTGATCTTATCATTCTTAGTACTAATTAACAACATAACATAGAAACTATACCTAATTAATATTAATTTTGAAATAATAATTACTTATTAATGACAAATTATGCTAATTATCACTAAACCATCACTAATGATCGGTGCTAGAGAGGGTGGATGGGTTCATCTGTCCAATTTTATCCGAATACATCCATCCAGCATCTATGTGGAATATTCCTTTCTCGGGCCATCCTATCCAACCTCGTCCGCGAACCAAACGAGTACAAAATCTGAACGGACATCTCCCATCCAGACAAATCCCTCCAACCAAACACACACTGTATATCTACCTAGATCCTATTCAGTCCCTACCTAGCTACTACTAATTACAACCAATGATTGCTAATGTAAAAACTTTCACATGGATCAATTAAGACAAACCCCTATACCCTACTAATCATTTGTCCTTTTTAACAAAGCTATAACTTACATCAAGTACAATAACAAAGCTAACGGCTAGCTACGGTTAAAATATAGAGATGGGGTACTATTTCGTAAGACTGAAAAATCCAGTATAATTCTTCGGTCTTTTAGCAATTTTCAGTTATTTATAAGTGAAGATTGGCTTACATTCAAAAACTAATAAAGACCAAACAAAATCGGCTTGGTATAACCAAAAATTTAAAAGATCACAAATCACGAACCCACCAGTACATGAAAAAAATCAAAATATCTCATATCCACTTGGCACTTTGCAGTCGTCGCTTGCTGTCTAGGGATATTGGTGTGTGTATCTGAATACATGACTTTATAACTTTGCAGTCGTCGCTTGCTGTCTAGTGTGGAGGAGGTGCCACCTGTTGTCATTGTCGTCTTAGTGGAGGTGGCGTGGGCATCGGTAGTCAGGTGGTGGTGCAGCAGCTAGCAGAAAGGTGGCATGGCAACCATTGGATGGCAGTGTGAGTAGGAGCGGTGCCAGCGGGACCGAGGGAAGAGAAGGGCCAACATAGGTGCAGCGCTACTAGTGCGAAGAGGAGGAGAACTAGGGTTGTGCGAGTAAGATGAGAAGCATGACCTTGTTGTAACGGCGTGGGACATGGGGTCTTGCCTAGGTGTAGATGGAGGGGGTGAAGTATGGTTAATTGGTTTTGCTCTACTTAATTTAGATTGGTAGGCTAGCTAGGTGCATGTTATGCATCTTTTCGAATTTGTTCAATTCAGCTAACCGAGGGATGTGACCGAATTGACCAAATAGATTTGATTAGTTAACAGCTAAGACTGGACTAATTAATGATAAAACTTCTTTGCGTCGGTTTTGGTCTATCTATTATGTATTGTGATACCATTTTATAGCTCCATAGGAACGCCAATATATCCTCTAGCAAATGGAAATCTAAAATATTAATTATAGCTACTTTTCCCGTGCTATGCTCAACTACAAAACTACAATCAGGTACTGTCTCTCCTTCTCACTACTGCATGTAGGATTGTGTTGGCGTTTATATATGTCTCAATAGTATGCTAGTAATGTACTTGTTCTTACCGTTTATGTCAACGATAGTTCGAACTGAATATCTCCCCCCAATGCATATTTTATCTTTTTATATCTTTTTCAATCACACATTTGTAAAAATCTAGTAAATTATTTTATACAAGAAATCTTTTGTGCTCACTTTACATATCAAATCTTAACATTTTATATTTATCCAGTATAAAAGAGTACTCAGAAGGCTGACCCAGTGACCCAGGAAGTTTCATGGATGGTAATCATATGGAATGTTGCATGCATAAAGGGGCCAGCTAGCCGCCTGCTGTGGGGATCATATGCACAAGTGGAGAAGGGACATGGTCCACCGGCCTCGGCTCATGCGCCCCCGTGCTGCATGTTGTTGGGGGTTTGCCTCCCTCCACCGCAACAGCTATCCATCGACACTGCACACCATGCACCTTTTACCCCTTTGGATGCATTTGGTACCGTCCTGGCTTCTAGTTTTGTCCCATGTATACATTCGGTTCGATCCTAATTAACTTGCGAGAAAAAGGAGCAAGCAAACCAGAGCTCAAATTAGCCGGGTAAAATTAAGGTAAAGTAAGTGAGACAGGAGCTAAGGTTAGCTTAGATATGGCCGTCTGGATCAAACACATGAAAAGGATCTAGCTAGCTCTATCAAACTGAGCATGTACGCTACTTAGCTAGTACATGGTACTCCTCCGTCCTAAATATAAGAGAGATAATCTTTTTAATCTCGTATATTTAGGACAGAAGAGTATTTACGTGGATAGAGTGTATTTTTTAGCGGCGCTACACTTAAAATAACCATATAGACCTCTCATTAACGAAGTCTTCAACCGTTTGATGTGCCAAAACATGAGTTAAAAATATAGATTTACTTGCATCATGTGACAACAGTGTTTACAATTTAGTTATAAAAAATTATGTATGTTATTAACTTTTTTCTCTGCCACTAACTGAGGTGTGTTATCATTTCAATCATACCATGGTCTAGGTGGCTCTCACATGCAGGTGACAAAGCTTAATTAGTGGGAAAACAATTCTATAACATCTACACTATCTTTTTTTAGCAGTAAACGGTTCTTAAATTTGTTAGTATAGATGGTCTGTTTTAGTCTCGTAGCTCAACTTAAACCGGACAAAATATTACCCCCATTTTTGAATAGAGATAAATACATATCCCTCTCACAAAACCGGCCTAATTTGGCCCATATAGATGTATGACTACAATCTAAAACAAACCATGTGCTGACTAATAAGATGGCCTACATCTCAGGCTCTCAGCTGTCAACCTCCTTAACTTCCTTTTATCTTTATCATGGTATTCTTTCACTC
Source organism: Leersia perrieri (assembly GCA_000325765.3). Classification (NCBI taxonomy): domain Eukaryota; kingdom Viridiplantae; phylum Streptophyta; class Magnoliopsida; order Poales; family Poaceae; genus Leersia; species Leersia perrieri. The sequence continues at coordinate 13,941,010 of CM002486.1, forward strand.
TTTCGCTCTCTCTTTTGACGAGAGATCAATGGTGGAGGTACCAGAAAGGAAGTAGACATGCACTAGAGTATTTAGGAGCTAGAGGTGGCGACGGCGACATAGCTATGTGTGGAGCGATGGCTATGCTACATATGCATGTTTGAAGATTGAGGTGATGCATCCTAAGCTACAGTTGCCCCTTATGCCCATTGTTGTTGCCCCCACATTCCATATATATATTACCAACTTTCATTTTGTTACGCCGCTGGATAGTTTAAAATTAAGCTAAATTAATCAGCATCATACAAATCAGAACAAGGGGAGTATATAGTAGAATGTTGAAACTGTATTCAGCATCATCATGGAGTGGGGCAGCTATCCCCTGGTTGCCCTCAGTGTCATCTGATAGTTAATTTTGTCGATCATATGTGATTAATAAAAGTGTGTTTCTTTGTTGTTACTCCCTTCGTTTCATATCGTAAGACATTTTAACTTCTTGCCGAAATGCAAGTAATTCCGAGCTTCTCCATTTGTCCACAAATACGAGGTATGTTCAAAATACTATTTTAGCCATCATTCAAGCACCATTACTCATTGTAGTTGTATCACTCTAGACATGATCTTTCCCAATCAAGTACTCTAAGGGGGGTCAGAGTAATTCCATTAAATCAATTTCACTTGGTAGAGCTACTAGATCAGCTAGATCATACATGTTAACTATCCTTGGCAACCTATGAAAGCTGGAACTATAGATAGTGCATGTGCTCCAAAAGGTTCTCCTTGCATGCATAAAGATTATCAAGAGGAGAATGGCTCACACCCCAAAAATACTGATGGTCAGCATCACAATTGTACATGCAGAACTTAAAAAAAAATAGTATATCAATGAATTGCAAAAATAGATAGCAGATGAAAAAAATTGCGGATTTAGCACTCTGTTGTCGCTGGACTCGACAATAAGCTACCTATCATCAATGCCTATGTCGGCAGCCTTCCTTTTTTGACATCTGGAGGTCTGTCATGATAGACAGTATATAGGTCCATGTGGCAGGACCTGTCATCATTGTAGAGGACTATAGGCCTTTTGTGGCGGGCCCTGTCATCATGTGGTATGACAATAGGCCCTGTGGCGGGCCCTATTGTCATTTGGTATGGCGACAGGCCCTTGCAACTGTAGAGGTAGGCTCTATCATCACACCCCACATCGATAGGTATCTGTTGTCCTTTACAATATCGACATGTTACTAAACTCACAAATTTTGCCCCTTTATCTATTTTTGTGATTTTCTATAAAAATTCTATTATTTTTTTAAAAAAATCTGTACATGCATGGCACTAGATCGAGTTAAACATAGCAACATAATCTGTATCATTCTCATGAGAATGATTGATGTAAAAACTATTTCAAAACTACACAGAAATACATGCAACGCATGAAATTCATATGCCATATTCATGAAGAACTAACAATAAACCCCCTCCAATTCCACTTCCATTAATCTTGTATCCCAGATATTATACCACTAGGTCAGATCGGCTCATAGCGGGCGGCTCGATTGGTGAGCCGCCTGCAAAGTGAGTGGCAGCCTGGCTACCTCACCGACCGCCTGAAATGAGTCAATATTGCAGGCGGGCCATTAAGTAGTGCGCCTGTAAAAATTAAGAGGCGGACCACCTAATCGCCCGCCTGCAAAAACAACTAAAAAGCAGGCGAGCGGTGAGGTCCCCCACCCGAAAAGAAAAGATTTTATATTCACACGTGTGCTCCCCCACACGGTGACTTCTCTCTTCCTCTCCCTCTCCCCTCTCTCTCCCTCACGCGCGCAGCGGCGACGACGACTCCGCGAGCAGCGGCGACAACGACGGCCTCGGCGGGCTCGGGAGCACACCAGCGGCGGCCCCCGTACGACTCC
>CM002486.1:13943001-13955185 GCA_000325765.3 Leersia perrieri
ACGCCGACGGGCGGCGGCGGCCGACACGGGCGCCCTTTTTCTTTTCTTTTTTTTTTGCTTCTCGGGCGGGTGAACATTTCACCTACAATTGGGCCGCCGGCCGCCTGGGATGTGCGACATTGCGGGCGGGCCGCCGTGCCGCCTAGAATGAGGCCGCCTCAATCTAGGCGACGCCGATAGGACGCGGCGGCCGCCCGCCTGGGAAGGCCGATTCCACCGCCTGGAACGTGGGGATCTGGCGTAGTGTACATGTGTGTACACCCATAAATATATCTATCGCCAACATTGTGCAGTAGTGAAAGGTATAAGTAGTACGAATAAAAACCTCTCAAAACACCCAACGCATGCAGTACGCAGATCGATGCAGAAAGATTAATATCCAAACAAATAAAAAACATATACAAGGGATACATGATAAAACTTGATCTCTCTCTGCCTCGGAAATCCATGTTTTACTGTTATCCCTTCCTTTTGATTTCCCTAACTCGTGAATACACACCGAAAAGAAGATATACATATCCAAACTCTGAAAAGTCTTTGAAGTTGGCTAGTATAACTTGTAACTATACTAACTTGAGTCTGCATATGCAAACACTCATATTTCATGTCATGCATGCTAGGTAGCTAGGTACGGAGTACGTATAGCTAGCTCCAAGGCCAACTAAAATGAACCTTGCTCATGTGCACTGACCATGCGCTGCCTCTTGATACTCCCACCGCCGCCGGAAGACGACGTGTCGCTGCTCGCCGCTGGCACCTTGCCGTCCATGACGCCGCGCAGCGCCTCGTGGATCGACGCGACGAGCTCGTGCCGCCGGCGCGACGCGGCCACGGCGCCGTCGTCTTCTTCGTCTTCGTCGTCGAGGGCGGCGATGAGGAGGACGCTGCGGAGGCGGCCGCCGAGGGTGGCGAAGTGGGCGCGGCGGGCGCGGAGGCGGAGCGCGGCGAGGGCGCGGGCCATGTCCGGGATCAGCTCCGCGCGGTCCTCGCAGCACAGCGACGCCCTCGCCACCACCACCGACGGCCTCCCTTCCTCCTGATCATCCTCCGCCGACGCCGTTGCCTCCACCAACAGCTCGTCCGCCTCCGTCGGCATCAGCTGCATCTGCGCCGGCGACGACGACGCCGACGTCTGCCGCTTCAGCTCCTTGACGTGCTCGATTACCTCGGCCAGCAGAGACGCCTTGTCCGTCTGTATACAAATTAGCAACAGCTAGATCAGACAGCATGATCGATCAGTTTTGGCCATGATTAGAAGCTTTGGGCGCATGCAGTGAAGTAGTGGCGGTAGCTAGAAAGGAGAGGAGAGGAGAGGAGGAGGGAGAATTAAGGTGAGTGTGTGTGAGTGTGAGTGGAGGAGGTGCATGCGATGCGAGGATGGAGGAAAAGCTACAAAAATCGCCGATCGACTTTGCATGCGGCATGGATCGGCTTTTGGGGAGCGCGCTCTGGCACGGGCGTGCGGCCTTGTCGTGCACGGGTGTCGCGCGCCGCGCCACGCGACGGACGACACAGGCGTGCGTGCGTGGCCCGACGACTCGAAAGGCTTCTCTGGATGCACATTCCCTTCCTTTTCTTGTCTGTCTCACGCATATCAGTATGTCACTGCCCAGCGAATTAATGCCGTGCATCTATTCTTGAGCAAGATCACTACTCCAGCATCCTATCATCTTCTTTGTCTTTTAAGTGAATTATTTTTCTTGGTTTATATTGTAGCTTGGCTTTAAATTAAACATTCACCTATCTTCTCTCCTATTTTTTTATGCCAACTTACCGATGTATTTTATTTAAGCCGACTTAGAACCTCTATTATACCTGCCCTCAGTGGTGATCGATCCATATGATCTATAGTTACATTGGAGGTAAGCTTTTGGTATATATGTTACGTACTCTTATGCCCACCACACCCTTGTCTCTTATTCTCTTGTCCCTCTTAGCTAAACACAGGTTATCAGGGCAGGTTATTAATTGAAAATCCAGATGTTGACTTCTAATTCAGTTTCAGGATTTTACTGGTAATGATTTTTAAATATCCACAAAAGTCTATACTAGCTATCTGGGAGAGCTAGAGATTCTGTGAATTGCTGCAACTGCCAGAAACTCCCACCAAAATGTCCTCTTGCTTACCATTGTGAGATCATGGGTCGTTGTTCATCTAGAACGGAGGAATTTTGTAGAGTTAAATACCATTTGAATTATTGTGTTTTTTTATAAAAATTAGTTCTTGGTCTAGAATGCATAGATGAGTTTTTTTTAGAAAACTAATTAGCACTACAACAAAAACATCCTATAGAGACATTTCTCTAATACTATAGTGACATTTTTCATATGCCTTTAGAACAGTGTAGAGACATTTTTGAAAATGCCAAAAAAAGGAGAAAAAATGTTTTTTCTTGTTGGTGCCAATCCTTTAACTCAAGACCTCTTGGATAAACATTCTTTAACTTTAACACACTAGCCATCTCAACCTCATGAAGTTTCTTATACATATGTACATTGTCAATTACTTATCATATATCAACAATCTAAAATGTGTGAGGTAAAAATGCCTCAACAAAATGCCTTTATATATGAGACAACATTCAAAGTGCCGAAAAGATGCCTCTACATCATTAATTTACTACGGCGCCTTAAATATGTCTCTAAAGTGTCTCTAGAGTAAAAATATAATAGGCAATTTTGGAGGTGCCTCTAACAAGTGTCTGTAGACTATAAAACTCCTAATTTTAGTGGCAAATTAAAAAAATGTCTCTAGAAAAGTGTCTATACGTAAGGTTTTTGTTGTAGTGTAGTATCACCCAAGTTGTGGTGTTATATGTAAGATGCATGGTTAACCCCCATCTTCTTCTAAGAAGTGATTTGCTTAGTTTTTGTGTTTCGGAGAGAGTCATCATATATGCCATGGAAATAAAATTGCCTTGAAGAAATAATTGAACACATGGGATGGATCAAAATGCAAGATAGGAAAGAACATGCATGGCTTCCTTGATTTCAACCATGTAATCATCCTATGTTCGTTCATTTTGTGGCAAGGCCTTAAAGTAAACATGTTGAGTAGTTTCCTCCCCAGAAGCTAGCTAATTAAGCTAGCTAGCTAGGCAGATCTATTAGCTAGATCTGACTTCTGTTTTCCTCATGCCCGTTTCCTAATTAAGTTGTGTCGTACTTGTACACCCCTAATTTCACCCATCTTTCTTGATTACATATCTGATCGATTATCCCACCAGCTTGGTTAGGGTTTGGTCATGAGCATGACGAACTGACGATATTCATCATACAGATGGAGAGGGTTAGTTAACCAAATCCAAAATCAGATCATGCATGTGTCGATCGATCAAGAAAATGCATGTGTAATACGTGAAAATTTGGATCTTGTCACGAGTAAATTAATCGAATAAGTATACGTACATATATATATGAATATACCTTGGTGGTGTTGGGGAGGAGGCTACGGAGCCTTGCGAGATGGGCGTTGATGCGCTGGCGGCGGCGGCGCTCCGCCTCGCTGTGGCTGCGCGACGCCGCCAGCGCCTTGGCGTCCATTATCTCCTTCGCCGTCATCCTCCCCAGCAGCCCGCCGCCGCCTCCCATCTGCATCTCCATCCCCAACATCCCGCCGCCGCCGTACTGATGTTGTTGATAATGATTCCCCACCACGCCGAATGGATCCTCCTCCGCCGCCGGCTGCAGCTCGGCGGCGGCGGCGAACGGGGCCGGCATGTACGGCGGCGGCGCGGCGGAGGAGGGGCCGAACCACGGCGCGAGAGACGAGGCGTCGCCGCCGGCGCCGTGGGCTGCCGCTGCCGCCTGCAGGAGGAGCGACTCGTGGCCATGGTCGACGACGCCGCCTCCTTCCCACATCTTCACCACCAACCAAGTGACTAACCAATCACCTAATCAGAGCTTAATTAGCTTATTGGATGATCGATCGGATCGGAATTCGGATCAGCTAAGCTAGCTTATTGGATGATCGATCGATCGATCGAATTATTCTTGACAATCACCAAAACAATGAATCGATGGATCAGCGGATATGTAACTAGCTAACTTTTAGCTAGCTTGTTTTCTTCTTGCTGTTTGTCTTCTTCTACTTGCTGCTATGGTTTGGCTTTAGAGCAGTCAAAGGGGAGAAGAAGGGTAGCAAAGGAGGAGGCTTTTAAACTCTTAGGTGTGTCGACCTGCCCACTAACTGATGATGCGCAACAACAATGTGGATGGCTTTTAGGCCATAGCTTTTTCTACCCCAAGTGTGGCCTTTTCGCACCGGGGGAGAGGTGGTCGGGTAGTGGTCGATAGAGAGACGGCTAAGCTAAGCTAGGGCTCGATCGTGTACGGCACTGGAGCTGGAGCTTCTTCTGCCGACTCTATCCTCTGTCTCCCTCACCCTCTGCATTTCTCTGCTAGCTAGGAGCAACTTTTTTTACTGTTTGGACCTTTTTGCAAAACAAATTTTACAAATGGACCCGGCCAAAAACTTTAGCTAAAAATAGACCCCTAGTTCAGCGCCATAGGTTTCGGCGCTGAGCACCAACAGGTCAACGCCAGAGTTGTCAGCGATGAGCATTTCATGGCGTTCGTTCGGATTAAACGCCGTGAAATGCTCAGCGCCGATAACTCAGGCGTTGACCTGTTGGTGCTCAACGTCGAACCCTATGGCGCTGAGCTATGGGTCCATTCTTAGCTATAGTTTTTCCAGGGGTCAATTTGTAAAATATGTTTTATGAGAGCCTCGTCAACAAAACCATTCAGGTCGATCAGTGGCGAAAATAGAAATTTAAATTTTTAAAACCAAAATAAATCTTACTTGATAAGTACTTGCTATGATTTTCAGGCAGAAGGGGTGCTGGAATATTTTATTTTTTAGCCAGAAGGTTTTCTGATTTTATAGCCTGCTGGCTGACATATTTGAAAGCAGAAAAGAAATACAAGATCTTTCGTGATACTACTCCTTCGTTGGATCTCCCGTTTCGGGGTTTCAAGCATGAGATTCGATCTCTTACGTGTATGCAAGATGAACTCTCAGATAATTTTATTAGTTACAATTTTTGTGACTCTTTATGTATTTTTCTTTCATGTAAATAATTTTTTAAAATTTATAATGTGACACTATTGGGCAATTAAGTATGAAAGTAAATTTTACTAAGTTTTTTTAATTTATAATGCTCGTTCAATCGGTAATCCAACAGCCGCCCGGAGTCGCCAAGCGGTGGCTCCACCACTGAGTCAATTCCTTGAGAGATAAATCGTGTCTTATTAAGTTTGATAGCTTAACCTTGACTTTTAAATATTAATGTTTCTCGTTGATAAACGGACACATAATTTTTAATAAAATATCTGCATGTTATTTTGCAAAAAAATGGGTATATATATGATCACATTTTCAGAAGAGCAGCTGACCAAACTAGCACACTAAAAACTAGCTCATCCCGTTGCCGTGTAGAGTGTAGTGAACAACTGAACACCGAACTATAGTGATTCCTTGCACGCACCACGAATCGACACCTGGCACTTCACTTCCATAGCGCTGCCTTGCTCATCTCACCCAGCTTCTGATTATTTTTTTTCGTAGTTTTGGAATTTGATCAGCACCCAGAGTAAATTGACCAGCACCTGTGCTCTTGAAAATTAATCCAGAGTTACGATCAGAGGCTTAATTAATGGTTTGTTAATTTCTCATGATCTGAAATGGGCATCCTCCACTAACCAATATATTTTACGAACTATTAAGCCGTACACGTACTGGCATTTCCATTCTTTTTGTATTTTATGAAAAGGTTTTGTGGTGCTAAAATAATTGAAGGTTGTGTTAAATGATAACTACAGTGATCATATCCAATTAGCTTGGCAATGGCCAACACACTTTATCCCTTCTACCCCTACGTTTCTTAGAAACATAGATGGCGAGCCCAAATCGAGCAGAGACTGGACCATTAATAAATTAAACATCCACTGGTTCGAGAATGATATGAACTTTCTAGCGAATCCTTGTATTTTATTCCTTTGTTATTTATTTTCCCAATGCTAAGTCCTTAAATTTTGACGTGATAACTCACTGTATTCATTTATCTTAAAAAGAAAAGATAATTCTCTGTGTTCCATGTATATATGTACGTGTAATACAGAATTTCGACAGAGTAAATGTATGGTAATTTCACGAAGCTCTCTGATATATATATATATATGTGTGTGTGTGTGTGTGTGTGTGTGTGTGTGTGTGTGTGTGTGTGTGTGTGTGTGTGTGTGTCGTTGACGGCCATCAAGGCATGGTTGGAATATTGATCAACAGCAGCCGACCATGCACGCTGCATGCCCAAAACAAGGCCTTTTACGTTGTGCTGGAGTCTTGGAAAGCTAGCTATAGCTAGGGGTTTCTAGTTTCTACTGCTTTCGGCCCTAGCTTATAGAGAAGCAACGAAAGTTGGCCGGTTACCCCAGTGAGTATATCTAGGACGGCTAGTAAAGAGAGAAATGTACGGATCGATCAAGAGGCAAATTAGAGTAGTAGTACAACTCTACTTGCCGGAGACTATAGGAAGTGATAAACCGAGTTATATACTTCCTTGGACCCTAATACACCATTTATTTTTTAACACATATTTGACCATTCGTTTTATTCAAAAACTATTATGAAGTCATCATGAGTGGGGTTTTAATCCTACATGGTATATTTTCTAAGTGGCCATTTCAAATATTTACAGGCAGGTTGCTGGTTGGAATAAATTGAACCTAAGGTCCGACCTTTGAGTTATCTTTTCTCAAAATGATGCGTTTTTCATCTGATGTAATTGATTGGTCGTTTCAGCATTTTTCATATGTTTTACAATTATATATTATTTATTACATATATTTCATCTACATATTCATGTGTTTTCTCGATCACATGATTCAATGAAGGAGATTTGTGTTTTTTTTAAAAAAAAAAGGAGCCCTGCTACCGGCGCTTCTCCTCCACGATCGCTAGCTATGGGCGTCCTCGCATGCATGCTTGCCTCCACGCGGTAGCTAGGTAGCTTTTGCGATCTGCAACCGCCAGATCAAGGAGGAGAAAAGATGCGAGAAAGATGTACACGAGAGAAGCACGTTTTGTCAGGCGATCGACCAGTCGACGACGACCGATCACGCGACCGGCAGCTGGCCGGAGCCTTTTCAACCTTAATTTGGCTCGAGATCTCCTCGCGTCGTCCTCTCCGAGAAACGACAGAATGATTGTGTGTCCTGCTCCAAGCTCGGTCCATGTTTCATATAGTGTGATATGTTTCTTACTCCGTTTTGTTTAGCTCATGTGTTTGTCTTACTCTACCATACGTACCCTCTGGGCTCAAACAGCGTTGACCTGTCTAATGAGAGAGCAAGCACGATAATCATACATCAACAATTCAACATGCATGATATAAGGACTTCCAAAAAGATTTATAGAAAAAATTAATTAACAAAAGGTTATAGTACCTAGGCTGCGCACTTATTCTACAACAACACCATGGTCAAATTGTTTTTCTCATCCATGAATTTAGACTGCTTGTTCAATAAAGATTCCATTATCTTAAAAACAATAAATTTAGACTGCCTATATATGTAATATTTGTGGAAATCCCTCCCTCATCACAATCACTTTTGAACGGCAAGAATTACTTAAAATTCATGCTACAACAGCCCCTCTCCACATTATCATCTTCCTGTCATTCTTCTCATTGCATTGCTTTACACCTCATCGATAATGCCACCGCCTCTCCTCTCCAAGACACAGGGGAGCATGGAGGTATTGAAGAGGTATCCCTATCTCACCGTCTTCTCCATCTTCATTAGAGTCTGCCGAAAAAGTCATCACATGTTTCTTATCTTGTCGGCATCTCATCCCCCACCATCCTGCCAACAATGGCCTACCACTGCTTTCGGCCCCACAACTTCGACAAATATATTACTTTATTAACAAAGATATTTTAGAAATAAAGTGTTTTTTAATTGAAGGTGGCAAATAGAGCGTATTTCAGGTTTGAATAAAGGAGAAAAAATACCAATATTATGGGGTTATCCCGTACTGTTTCCGGTCGAAAACAAAATTGAAAGTGCAGTTTCTAGATATAATCTTTTATTACTTCATGGATTATGGAAGACCGAATAGGTTATGAACAATTGTTTATAGAGATGAACTAGATATTGTGTATTATAAATCTGGAAATAGTTTAGAACAAATTATCCAGGTAATTAATGCTAGCTTTTTTTTTTCAGAAAGCGTGTTATGAGAATCACGGTATGCCTGTACTCTATAAGTGTATAAATTGAAAAGAACTAGCATTGAGCATATATACGTTATGATTATCTCTTTGTGTAATGCAAATATTCATAAATAAACTCTGAGACTTTTTTGAGTAGGGATGGATCTAGTGTGGATGCTGAGGGACGCTCGAATATGTATGGGAGAGAATAGAAAGGGGTATGTAGGGGAGCTGGAGGAGAAGAATGCATTTGAGCCCCTCTTCTCTTCGGATTCAAGATCCGCGTCTATTTTCAAGCTGTTTTTTTATAGGAAAGAAACTTGTGCCAAGATTTTATTTGAGTATTGATTAATTAACTCACTTTAGCCGTCATACGTCAAAAATCAAAACAGATAGGCTTATTAGCTAAACGGTAAAATGGCAGACACTTCAATTTCGCAGGGCTCATCTGTTTCGGTTTGTGAGTTGTGACCAGGGTTCACCTTTGCCGGCCTTCCCCTTCCCGTACATCGGTGGCACCATAGTTACCACGCGATAACCTTGACATGCCACGTCAATTTTCTTTTTTTAAAAAAAAATCTGAATTTGAACCACGGCATCACGGCAGTTATCATGCGGTAATCCGGTAAAATGGAAAATATCTGAAATATTACCAGGAAAAGAAAATATAAAAATTATGTAAGAAGCGAGAGAAGTGTTTGTTATGTAGTGAATCAATCGATTATTTCATAAAAAATTGGCATGGCCTTTTTCTATTTTTTGAACCCTTAAACAATGCATTAATAACAAAGCGCATATGTATAGCAATCACAAATTCATAATTCAAAGCCCACACATCTAGAATATTAGAATATGAAGTTCACGTACACACAAAGAAATATAAAGCCGGCATACAGAGCCAATACATATTAAATAAAAAGTCATGAACATGATTTTATTATCTTTTTAAAATCCATAATATTCAAACACATAAATTTATAGCAAACTTCCTCAATTCATAAGAAAAAATACCAGCCGTGTCAATAAATCAAGTTCTACTCGTGTGCCTTTTTAGATTTTTTTAATTTGAGTTCGATAAACTTTTTATCACCGTACGATACTACAGGATCCTCCTACCGCTGCTGCTGTAAGGTGCGATAATTACAATAACTGCACGGTTACCGCCGGGAAGGTGAAGCCTAGCTGTGACGCTCATCACGGGGTTGCGCCGGTCGCGCCGCTGGATAATGGGCACGATTCCAAAAGCATCGTCGGATATAATTGTACTGCTAATATAGTTTACATGGTCATGCATCTGCAGGTTGATTAGTACTACACTGCTAATTAATATTCGGTATCAAGTGGTACTAATACATGCGTGTGTTAGCGAGCCTATGATCAGTCGACTGGATGGATGGGAAACGGATGATGATGACGACGACGGCACCACCGGCATCCATTATACATGCCACCACCGCCGGACTGGAGCAGTGGGTCCAAGGCTGCCCTTCATATCATCAACACGTAATCATGACGTGATTTACACAATCACACTTGTTGTATGAGAGGACACAAATTGGTTGATTTGTCGAAAAAAAAAGAAAAGCTGGAGGATTTTTGTTCCATAGGAATAACACATAAGAAGGTCTTTAAAACAACGGATCCTACAAAATTTCTATATAACGGTTCAAAACAGTGAGATTTTGAACTTAGCACGAGATCTAACCTTACGTAAATTTTCATGTGACTCTTTCTCTCATCTTAAATTCCCGCGTTGTTCCTGCATTCCAAATAATTAATTTTAGGAGTCCAGACAATTAATGATCATTCACGTATTTTTCTGTGTTTGTAATTCTCTGTTTTGCACTTGTATTCCTGCGAAAATTATGTGTTTTTCTTTTTCTTCATCTTCACGATACTGTGATTCAACTGGGCCTAGGAAATTCATACATAACTCTTTGCACCTTTTAATTTTCATCCACTATTTAAAAAGATACTATTACTGATGGTTCAAAAGCTAACAATGAACAATATCAATACTTATACACTTTTAATTTACATCACAATGAACAGGGATTGTGATCAGTTCACAGGTCGTCAACGAAAATCATTTTCGCAGGCGGCTCTTATTACTGCTCGCCAGTGAAAGATTCACATTTCCGCATATGATACACATTACAAGCCACATGCAAAAATGTTGCTTTTTCATGGCCGAAGAGCAGTGATGCACGCAGCGAGCAGAGGTGGCAACGGGGAGCATCTAGCTGGAGAGATGTGCACGGCAACGAAGGCAGCAATTCGCTCAAAGACAATGATACCGAGGAGTGGATGTGGCGCAAGGCCCAGAGGCGTGGATCCGGTACCAATGGGCCTCGGAGCGGCAGCCACCTCCTTCCCCTCCGTAACCCTGAGCAACAATGGCGACGAGGATGCGGGCCGGCCTGGGATGGCAAAATCAGCATCGAGGTGGCAGAGAGGAGTGACAGTGGCCAGATCTGGATCCCACGGAGGTGGCGACAGCGATGTTGAGGCAGCCGCTGTTCCCAATGATTTAGGGATTCTTTTTGTCATGAAAAAACATTTTCATTGGCGGGGGTTCTCATACATACAAAATTAACTTTTTAAGTTTGTATTTGTCGATCAGTGACAAATCGAATATAAGATTTGTTATACCGAGGGGATTAGCTAATACCAGGATTAGAAAGAACTCTCAACAATCACAGAGGGAGACATATTTTTATATATATTTACGCCTCCCGTCTGGGTAATAGCCCTATGTCATATCGTTTGATAGCATGTTTTCCTTAATCACCGAAGGGTGTGGTTTACTGCCAAGTATAATGAGCCATAACATACTGCTAGTCTAATACTTGATTAGTATATTATGGGGTATATAGCTAATATGGGTATATGTGGGGCTAGTTGAATTGACGGGATTGTTGACGAGACGCTTTCATAGGTTTTCGATGTGCTTCGACGTATTGAGTGTCTTCAGCTCAAGGGGCATAAAGATTTAGAGCAAGTACAATAGTGAGCTATAAGCTAATGTGAAGAAGAGAAACAAAGCAAAACGTTGGCTTTTATGTAAGAGCCAGCTCTACACTTGCTTCAAGGAAAATACATTAAATTCATAGGTGAGAGAAAGATATGGAGGAAGAAAAATAAAGTCAACTGTATAGCCTACCTATTATACATGTTGGCTGTAACGTGGGCTTATAGTTGACTAATGAGCTCTACTATTAAACTTGCTCTTATACCCCTTACATGATAACGTGATCTAGTCGGACTTAGGGATTTTGAGCATGAAGTATGGTGGGATAAGGAAAGACTTAGGCTATCCAGACAGTATCTTCACTATAGAAAGATTCATTTGCCTTTTCTAAATCATATACGACTTGGTGGGCCTCTACCCGTAGTTATGATGGTATCCGGAATATACCATATACACAACAATACGGGGTACCCTGTTTCATGTACTATGATAGTATTGAAATCACCTCCAAAGATCGCCGATTTTCGTAGGTGATAAATTACACACAGCTCGGTCTCCCGCCTGCACAAATGACTTTCAACCACCTGAAAAACCTTTGTTAGCGTAGTGGGTGGAAAACTGAAGTGAGATACTACATCACGGTCGGTACACACTGAACCAGTAATTATATGCTCATGCCGCCCTTTATTATGGGATAATTCCTTACATTTGTACGAGTTTTCCCTCAATCACTTATGGAGTCCTTTACCCCAATGCCATTAAAAAAGATGATGTTTACCTGTGTGCCACTAAAAAAATTTTGGACACCTCTATACCATCCACCAAAGCTTCTATTACCTGTGTACCATTACATCCATCTTCTGTTAGGAAATGAGCTCTGACATGTGGGACCCACATAGGAAATGACTAATTTGCCCCTCTCTCATTACCTTCCCCTCCCGAGTCCTGACTCCCGTGTGGGGCGAGCTCGCGCGGCGGCCGACGGGGTGGGCCCGCGGCG
>CM002486.1:13963705-14035541 GCA_000325765.3 Leersia perrieri
TTTTTTGTCAATTTCCTGAATTTTCGTGAATTACCTGTGAATTTTCGTGATTTTTTCTGAATTTTTCATGAATTTCCTGTGAATTTTCCCGATTTTTCCTGAATTTTCGTGAATTTCCCCGAATTTTCTGAAATTTCCCGATTTTTCCTGAATTTTCATGAATTTTCCCGAATTTACCCGAATTTTCCTAATTTTTTGTGAATTTAAGAGAATTTTTATGAATTTTAGTGAATTTTCCTGATTTTTTGTGAATTTTCCTGATTTTTGTGAATTTTTGTGATTTTTATAACTCATTTCCTGACTTAAAATAAAATCTGTTATTTTCAAAATTTATTTACTGTTTTAAATTCATTTCTAACATTTATTTATAAACAAGGGCAAAACTGTCTTTTTACACCTCTATTTAATACCTCGTGTGCTTGTGCTTACCTGGGTTGCGACATCTCCCCGGTTGTTGGGATGGGTGGCCGACTGGCCATGGCCCATGGGTGGTAACTGTGGTGGTGATGAGGCAATGAGGTTACAAGCTTTTTACCAACCTGATTGTTGTTAACAAATACTATCTCCGTTTATCTTATTTGAAAATTTAAACAAATATAAAAAAATAAGTTATGCTTCAGATACTTTTGATAATATACAAATAAAATAAATGAAACTTCCATAATTCTTTGAATAAGATAAATGGTCAAACGTTGCAAGTGAAATGTCAAAACATCTTAGAGCAAAGTTAATAGTAGAGCAAACTTGTTGGCTTATAGTTAATATGTATAATAGAGTTGGCTCTAATTCTCCCTCTTCTTCTCTAACATTAAATATATTTTTCTTGGAGCATGTGTAGAGCTAGCTCTTATATGAAATACCACTCCTTTATTGTCTCTCTTCTCCACATCAACTTATAACCAGCTTATAGCCCACTATTGTACTTGCTCTTACATTATGAAATGGAGGGGATAAAAAAGAAAAAGGTGAATGTTGCTTTTAATAACACGCTATAGATGTAGATGCTTACAAACAAGCACACACATGTAAACTCTATCCCTAGAGTATCTTCGGATATTGTACCGATTATTGAAGCCAGCGCAAACATCTCATTGTTGACGGGTAAGAAGTCGTAAAGAATATTAGACATAAATATAAACATTCATATCAAATTTATGATTTAAACTCGTCTGGATATATTTCCTCGTTGTGTATCTAACCAATTGAGTTGTACCCACTTTGCTAGGTGAATATTGACAAGTTGCTTGTTTTAATACTTCTTTAGTGTCTTTAGTTTAATATGTAAAGTAACAACGATCGAGTTTACCAAAAATCTTTTATGTCGCTTACTCTCTCAAAGTAGACCTGCAATCGAAAAGCTAAATGAATCAAATAATTGGGTTCGATTCACATAACTACATAATTAACTAACCTTATCCCCCTCATCATATACAAACATCTAGCTAGCTTGTGGTGGTTCAACTGGCCGCCTTAATGGTTGAAGCGGGCATATTCTTCTTTATAATGTTCATTTTTAGGAACTTAATTTATGCAAAAACTTGGGGACATAATTGTACTTGGGTGGGCGCTGTTTAAATCACAAATTTTGATGTTATAAGTAAACTTTAGAACTCTAACAATATAAAAGATGTCAAATACACTGATTGACAATCAAAGTTTGAGTACTCTTTCTTTTTCAAAGAAGAAACTCTTAATGCTGAAAAATTGTATGAAATGTCCAAATTATTTTTTAGTCAACATGGCATCTCTCCTCTCTCCATTTCTCTTCCATGATCCCATCCCTTCCTTAACCACGCGGTGGCTCCACCGGCACTAACAGTGCTGCTACTCTCCTCCTAATGTGAGGGCCTATTCGGATCACAGGATATGAAAAACGCAGGATAGAAAAAATATAGAAAAAGAAAAAGGAATGTAGGTGTAAAACAGAGGAATATAAAGATGTAGTGCATTCGGATCACAGGAAAGAAAAGTAACATTTGCAAGATATAATAATCATCTGCCAATCATATAGGCTGCTGGGGTCACATGGTCAGTGAGCAAATAAAGAAGTTTGTCAGAAGCTTATCTTAGTCTTTCCATACAGGAAATTTTACATGAGCTCTGAGTAGATTCTTTTCTCCCTTGGTTTTTCCTGTGAGAATAGTGCTTTAGGAAATATCCTACATCTACCCTTTGATCAATTTGAGTGCACCGAATGATAGGAAAGGAACCCTTTCCCTATCAACAGTATCCCTTTGAAAACCCTCTAAAATTCCATCGATCCGAATGAGCCCCGAGTCTGCTATCACAGCCATCGAACTGTCGTCCTGACCTGATCTTGAGACGCCACCCCCATCGGATTTCAATGGATGAATCGAGAACAGAATTGTGGAGGAGTGCTCGTAATCGTCAAGCTTGTTGTGCCGCTCGCGGGTCCACAATCAGTGGCTGGAAGGTGGGGACGACGGGGAGGAGTAGGTCGGCACCGGTGGTCAAGGATGCAGTAGATCGACATCTACAGCGTGCATGGAGGATCCTCCTAGTTCTTGTCATCGCTACCCCATCAAATCGATGACCGGATCGAGGAGAGGACATAGATCAATGTGCTATAGCAAATTTTGCGTAAGAAAATAGAATTGTTTCTTAGAACCAGTTGAATGGAAAGATGGTGATGTGCGGTGGACAAGCATAATACATTTTTAGACAATGATAAGAGAACTGAAGTTGACTCTTTACATTTTAAATTCCTTTTCTAAAACTTGACTGTTTTATTTTCTAATCGTCATTCTCTAAGTAATCAAGTTTCATTCTTCTACTTTTAAAATTATATATGCGTGGACAATCAACATCGCTTATTTCTCCGATTAGTAAATCCTTTTGTCAACAAAATGTGTTAGGACCATAGTGTCTACATATATGGACACGGCATCTCACAGTTTTTTTTCTTCAAGTTGTGATTAATGAGTAGTACTAGCTCCTCGTAGAGCAGCTAATTAAAGAGATCCATATAAGTAGCGGTTCAGATTTAATTTAGTACTCCTCATTCATCAAAGGACATGAACCTAATTTATAAACTAAAAATTGTAGGACCTAATTTCCATCCATCAAAACAAACCCGAATGTTGGCTGTTGTCAACTTGTTATCCCTAGACAGGAGGTAAAAGAGATTACAATGTGAATGGTCACAAAGAAAAAAATCAAATACATATGCAAATATTATTTATACGATTCAACTGCGTCACATAGTTTATCACCGTCCCATGCTTCTTCATTAGAAAAACATTCCAAGCGCATGGTTTTACGTAATGTGTCCATTCTTTGTTTTTAAAACTATTTAGTCGTTCCCAAACAATGGTTTGATCTCTCCTCGATAATTGTTGTTGGCACATGTGGACCATACATAGTACAGTAGTAGTATCAAACAAGCATAAAAAGTACAAAATCATATATGTGCATAATGTGACCAATGTGACCTTTTTAACTCTTGAAATATGCCTAAGTGGACCCATCGATTCATTGGATGGCTGCTGGCTGGTACTACTTCTAAAAGCTATGAACATATATTGAATCTGATTCCTCACGCAGAATATGGTAAGTTCACTAAAGGCTATGAATTTTGGCTTGTTCACTTTCTTGCAAAAAAAAAATCTTTCTTGGTAATGCCAAAATTTGGTGAGTTGAAGATGGTAGTGTTTAGTTTGGTACCTTATTAAATTTTGGTAGAAGTTTTGAGAGTGGAAAGTTCTAGAAAATACCTAATATTTAATAACTTGTCAAAAATTTGATATGTCAACACTTAGTAAGGTTGAAAATGGCTATAATCTGAACAACATCAAAAAGATTTGGCGCACAGTTGTTTTTGAACAAAGGAATCAATAACACGTTAGTGCTAATGTTACGGCGATATTTGGTAACATAGATAAAAAAATAAGCAAAACAAAAATATATATATTAGCAAAATAAGTATTCAATTATCTTAAAAAATGAATAAACAAGCATATATGTATTTTGTGCGAACGGTGAATAATTTGTGTGTAGTATCCTTGTCTATGCTATATTTTTACTTCAAAATTTTTAAAATTGGGGCTATAAGAAAACTGGGTAAAAATAATATATATATATATATATATATATATATATATATACACACACCACATCATATCAAGCGAGTTCTCTTTCAGTTACTTATGTTTGATTTTCATTTCTCTAAGATAGAGGAAGTTTGGCCCTTCTAGGATGGTCACGCATGCCGCGTGCGGCTTGGAACCAATTGTTTTGAACCAAAGGGTACGAACCTGGATGTTCATTCTTATTAAAATGAAAAGAAAGGGCACTGCCCTCCAGCCCGGTCCTCTGTATATGTTACAGAGAAGTTAAGTAATTTAATCAGAATTTTATTGGATAATAAACATAAGATTAGCCGTAGTACTTTACAAACTGGGTGTAACACTACTAGTTAGATTTCCATGGGTGGAACATGTCAATTCGGATTTAAGTCTTAGACCTGATATGGATGTGCTAACTTTTTTTTTTAAGTGGTAGACGATATAGCCGGTGGGTGTGTTTCTTCGCAAGGATAAGTGCACGCGTATATATACGAGTGATTGTGTTGTATGTGTTTTTAAAAATTGGCCTTACTTAAAGAAAGGTAACCCCTGCTTAGCACGACGAGCACGCCACCCACGACCATCATGTTTTGTCACATCTTAAAAAAAACGAAATAAAATTACTTTTTTAAGATGGACAAAACGAAATAAATTTCATCGTGGGAAATGCTAGTTCGATCAGATTACTGCACCGGTGATGCAAATATAAAATGCATCTGGTATTTGACTTCGTCTCGTGGATATCTGGTTCTGAATCGATGCCCATTAGATGACATATAAGCGTGAAAAAAAAACACGGGGACATTTTTTCAATTAGTGAAATTGACAGCATGTCTAGATACTGAGCTTAGATACCTCACACAAAGTCAAAGTAAGGTTTGCACAAGTACAAAACAAAAGGAAGATATTTCTTGTTCGTTCATGATAACTATATACGTCATGATAATCATCATGGAGTACAAATAACGATAAGGACGTACTATTGAATTTAAATCTCCTCCGAGATAACTTGGATTAAAAATAACATCATTATTGATTCGGTATTATAAATTTAGTATTATTTATGAGGCTACAATTGTACAATTATAGAGGTGATGAATCATTGCCTCCATATATTTTTTTTCTGAGGGTACTTTTCTTTATGTACTTGGAATATGACCATGTTACTGACAAAACTCAAAAGTGTCCATGAACACGCCAACAGGTACTGCGTTTTAATTTATATTTTTAGGACCAAATAAGCATATAACAAACGGTGTTTTGACTTTGCATTAAAAAAATAGAAGAAAGAATAATGTTTATTGAGAACTAGGACTTTCACCCTGCTAGACTGAATGACAAATTGGCAACGAAAAGAAATTAAAGGCAGGAAAACATGTGAAAGGAACTAATTAATATCGTTGTTTCCTATTCAAAATCAATGGAAATAGTAGCTAGAGCGTTGTTGTTCCCTTATAATTTGACAACGACACTTGCAACATAAAAGCGGTGAATCGAATGAATCTTAATAATTGCGAATCCCATCACATCACCAAACAAGATGACACTTTTGGTTTGCAATCTTCAAGAGTAAGCTGTGTACTGCTCTTTTTCTTCTCATATCTATCCCTATCACCGAAAATTTAAAAACACAAGCTCCTCATGTGTGCATAGAAATTGATTTTCACAATTGAAATTCCACATAAATAAAGGGCATTGGTTTAAAAAGTCTACAAAACTCACGTGAATGCCCCTGTCCCACAGAAAGAAAATAAAAGAAAGATCTCCTCATATGTGAAATGTGACCTGGCTGGCATGCCGCACGCACGAGCTTCACAAGATTCCAAGTCCTGCTCTGAACTAAAATTGTTCACAGAAGCAACCTTAGAAATTTCATCAGGAGGAACCAACGTAAAAAGAAACAAAAAAAATCCTTTTTCCTCACTTTCCGAGAGCCCTGGGAGTGCAGCCCGGCCCTGCAGGACCTATTTGTGTGGGCCGAAAGACTAACCCACATGTGTATGGGCCTACACGTCGGCCCATACGGAAGGCCCTAAGCTCGGCGAAGACAATCCCATGGGCCCAAACCACTACGGCCCAGCCCAAAAGGAAGCGGAATAGTATAACGCTCGAGAATATTCGGGTCCGGGAGAGGAAGGAGGAGACAGAGAAGAAGAGCAAGAGAGCGAGACGTTCCTCTCTTCTTCTTCCCCACCACGAGGGAGGGGAAGATCCTGTCGAGGATCGGCATCCTCTCCCCTCCTCCTCGCCCCCCTCTCCCGCGCTCGCTATCCGTGGTGGCGGCTGCGGCGCGGCGGGGAGAGGCTGCGGTGCGTGCACGCGCGGCCGCTCCTGCTACAATCGCGAGGTGAGCCTCCGCTACGGCCGCTGCTTCTCTTTGGTTGATTTGATTCCTGAAGGTTCCTCCTCGAACGAGGAGGTGTGCGGGTGTCTAGTTACGTAGGTAGGTAGATAGGTAGGTAGGCAGCGAGATAGGCGGTGGTTGGTTGGTATATGCCGGCGCCGGCGCGAGCGCGAGCGCGAGCACCGGAGTTGCCGCTGGGCCGTGTTTGGTCGATGGATGGAGGTAGGTTGCCGGCGTCGGTCAAGATTGTTGCCGAAGAAGGGATGGTTAGCTTGGGGAGAAGGTGACTCTTGTTTCGTGTTATTGCCCGCCTGCCCGGCGGATGAACCGCTGAGTTGATGAGTCGAATTGGTAATTGTTACTTGTGCAAACAGCTCATTAGCCATTAGCTTGTTTGGACTTAATTGTGGAGCTCAATGAGCAAGAAATGTGAGCAGGGAGCATGCCGCATGACCAAAATCTTCCTTTTGTTCGTGTCATCGGATTAGCTTACTGGATCAGTTCTCGCAAAAAGAAAAAAAAAAGCTTACTGGATCAGTTGTCAATTTTTTTTTAAAAAAAAATAGTAAGCCAGAAAGGGAGTTTTAGTGGCACTCGAGCAGTTGTCAAATTTTACTTTTAAGTTTTAGTAAGCTAGAAAGGGAATTTTGTGCTATGTATGGATGTATTAACCACCTGCACACTCTGTACGCAAATTTTCTGGTTTTGTGGAACTATGGATTGTGCTTTGGGGCACTTCAACAGGTGATCCATTTTTTTTTCCCAACAGGAGTACCATTTGTTCTTCTTAGTTGATAATTGATAGTATTCACATAAGGTGAATAAATGGGAGTCTATGAAGATTCAAGACCTTTGGGAGGTCTAGATGGACTCTATGGGGTACAGTTTGCAGGCCGGTCAATGTACAGTGACGATGAAGCTGTCAAAACTAGCATCATGGATCCTTCGGCTCGTAAACCGCAGGAGGGTGTTAGCACAAGCCGAAGGTTACTAATCAGGTGATTCATAGTTGTGTACACCAACACAATGAAATACATCGAGAAATTATCCTACATGAAGAATTGCACCTAACTTGATACCCTTTTTTTTTTTGTATTGACAGGCGACTCTGGCAGCAAAGACCCCCATGCTTGAGGCCTATCCACTGTAGTCTCTCATGTATGGACAACTAACTGTAATGCTATCGATAAAAAATGGTCCAGCAGCTTGTTTGCTAACCTGATAGTTTGAAATTTATTTTGGATCAGGCGATAAACATCCGGGCGAAACTATTGCTAATGTTGTCACCTCTCTTCCTTTCATTGTTCTTGGGTTGCAGACACCAAGGCAAGAACATTTCTAAAATTTTAAAATTGATCCTTTAAAGATTTTTTTACCTACCAAGTATGAACTGACAGTCATGTGCCAGTCCTGCAGAAAGAACTTAAACACTGCACTTTATGCAAATTCACTAATTGGAGTTGGAATAGCTTCTAGTTTGTACCATACATCAAGAGGACACATAAGAAAATATATGCGGTGGGCAGACTATACGATGATTGCCACTACAACACTTGTAAGTGAGATATTCTCGTAATATAATTGTTAAACTTAAACAAGAATATATGCTCTATGTATACTGTAAAGATGCCCATTCTGAGAAGAAACTTGATATCATTGTTCGTATGGTCATAACTTTTAAGTGTTAATACTTGTATATTGTTGCATGAAACCAGAGTGTTGGTTCCTGTTTGCATATTTGATATGTCACCATTTCTCATCACTATAAGTTGTATATTACACCATGTTGCTTAGATTATACAGCTGTTTTTGTGTTAACATTATGACTGCAACTTGGATAGTTCGTGCAAAGTTTTCTTTTTTATCTTGTGGGGATTTTGACTTGTCATGTTTCATCTAGTGTTTAAGCAGAGCACTCCAAAATGAGCATCCAAAATTACTGATGGCAGCATCCACATTACTCCTACCTTTCCAGCCATTGGTTGTTTCAGCCGTCCACACTGGGATAATGGAGGCAAGTACTTCAAAGCTCAGAAGTCAGAACATTTTGTTTTCTGACTGCAGCAAATAAAAATTAGGATTTAATTCTCATTCTCGCTGCACCCATCTATTACCTTTCCAATCAAATTCACAAACAACTGTAACTCTCTGTGCTGTGCCTCAGGTATCATTTGCGAAGCGAGCATCCACGGAACCAGAGCTCAGGATGGCACATAACCTACACAAGATGTCCTCCCTACTAGGAGGCGCGCTATTCATCGCGGATGACGCCTTCCCGGAAACCCCCTACCTCCATGCGGCATGGCATCTAGCTGCAGCATTGGGCGTGGGCACATGCAACAAGCTTCTTGAGTGATGGCCGTGACCGGACAGCCGGAACCACACGTCCTTCCTGCCTATCTAGGATGTTGTCAACAACCAGTTGATATGATAGCAATTCATCAACCTGCCGACACTGATCGCGTAACATTGTATAGGTTCACATTGGACCGGAGAAACATTGGCACAATAGGTAGTGCATTCATAGGTGTATATGGTACCAGCTTGTCTGCTTGTGCCGGTGTTTGCTGTATGTGGTAGATATATGTTGTATTGTTGTTCCACGAATACTGTACCCTGAAGTATAAGCTTTGATTTCACAGAAATATAGATGGATACTTCTAACAGGGACCTGTGATTTTACACTTGTCATAAGGCCCTGTTCTATTTTTAACCTGTCCGATGGACCATGTAGAATATTTTCACCATGATTTTGAAACTATGGTTTCTTTTAAAACTTTTTGTGACAATATTGCTATTGTAAGAGTTTTTTTTCATTAATTGATTCTCATATTTAATCCATCATCCATTGATGGACATCTTCATTTCATCTATAAAGAAAACATGCTAATGGCTGTTTTGGAATTTGGATTGCTAACCAAACACTACCCAATGCTAAAATTTTGTCAATGCATTTGCATGTGTCCTGGGGCACGTTTTGGAGTCAAACTAAACCTTACGTTTTTTTTTAAGAAAACGGTGGCAGTAGTAAAATGGTTTTAGGATTACATAAGCCAACCTTACTTTTTTTTTTTTAAGAAAACGGTGGTAGTAGTAAAAAGGTTTTAGGATTACATAAGCCGAGAGGCAGGCGAGGAAGGAAGAAACATCTATAGAAAACCAAAATGGCCCTACGTTTTGTATTGCTTTCGCGGCAAGGTTTTAGGATTAAAGCTTTTTGTATTGCCTTTGCAGTAAGTTTGGCAATGATTTGTTCGTTGGGCTCCGTTGTGATTTTAGTTGCTAGGTGGGTTTTAGTTATTTTTTCTCTAATTAATCGTGCAATTGTAAACTATCTCCGTCTTTAAATGTTTGACGCTGTTTAACTTTTTGATGCACTTTTGACCATTCATTTTATTCAAAAACTTTTATGAAATATATAAAATTATATGTGTGGATAAAAGTTTATTTAACAATGAATCAAATGATAGAAAAAGAAATAATAATTTCGTATTTTTTATAATAAGATGAACGGTCAAACATTCGTAAAAAAGTCAACAGCGTCAAACATTTAAGGACGGAGAAAGTAGTTTTAGGCTTGGCTTTCCTTATAAATTACGTCAATTCAACTTTTCTTAGCATAAAAGTAGAAACGTAAGTTCCTCCTCAGTTTATTTTAAAAGAAACATATATAGAAAACCAAAATGGCCCTACGCAAAGGCGTATTCTCAGATTACGCCATCAACTGTAGAAGGCACGCAACCCAAACCTCCGCCATCCAGCCGAGCAGGCCCAAATCGTCCCCGCCCAACGGCAAGTCGGCAACCTCCGCGGCCACCCAAACCCAAACCCACAAAAAAAACTCGTCGCAATCCCCCACCATGCTCGCCGCCGCGCCGCCTCTCCTCTCGCCGCCGCGCCGACTCGCCGTTGCGGCGAAACCTCTCCGCTGCCACGCCCCAACCCAAAATCCCCCCGCCTCCGCCACCGCTGCCGCCGCGGCCCATCGCGGCCTCCTCCTCCGCGGCGCGGGGTCCCCCGTTGTAAAGCGCGCCGCCCCCGGCGGCGGCGGCGGATGGCTCCTCTGGTACAACTCCGGCGCGCGCGTCGCGCTCTCCACGTCCCCCGATGGCATCCGCTGGGGCCCTCCCGTCGAGCCCGACCCCATCGCGCCGTCCTCCGACTGGTGGGCCTTCGACACCGCCGCCGTCCTCCCCTCCGACGCGCTCCTCTTCTCCTCCGGCGTCTGCTGGCTCTACTACTCCGGCTCCACGGACCACCGCTTCAGGGAATCCTCCTCCACTGCCGACGACGTGCCCGTGCTGCCGGGGCTCGCCATCAGCCAGGACGGCCGCCACTGGGCCCGCATCGAAGGGGACCACCACACCGGCGCGCTTCTCGGGGTCGACGACGACGACGGCGAGGACCCCCGACGAGGAGGAGGGTGGGAGACCCGCTGCGTGGCGGCGCCCAAGGTGGTGCTCCACGCCGAGGGGGACATGCGGATGTACTACCACTCGTTCGACGAAATGTCCCAACGGCACGCGATCGGGTTGGCGAGGTCGAAGGACGGCGTGCGATGGAGGAAATCCGGAAAGGTGTTCGAGGGTGGTAAGGCCGGGTCGTTCGACGAATGCGGGGTGCGGCAAGGGCATGTCGTGCGCGACCGCGCGGCAGGGCGCTATGTAATGGTGTATGAGGGTGTTGATGCCGATGGGCGTGTGAGCATTGGGATGGCCGTGTCGGAGGACGGGCTGAAAGGGTGGAGGCGGTCCAGCGAGTTGCCGGTCCTGCGCCCATCGGATGAGGATGAGGAGTGGGATGGTGTTGGGGTTGGATCCCCGTGCTTGGTGCAGATGGATGGAGCGTATGATTGGAGGCTGTATTACATGGGTGTTGGGAGAGATGGCGAGGCTGCGATCGGAATGGCGTATTCAGAGGGTGCTGGTCTTCACAAATTTGAGAAGTGTGATGCTGTCCTCATGTAAGGTGAGATCTTCAGAAATTTGTACTTAGGAGAAATGTAAACGTGGCGCTTTTCCATGACCATTTCATATAATGTTCATCATGACAAATTTCCATGTTAATTAACTTCTGATTGTTTAATGATTCCACTTTCTGCGACTCTGGTAACAGTGTAATGTTAGATTAACTTCTAACTTTCTGTTTTCTGCAACTCTGCTGTTAGTGCACTGTTCTTCATTTTCTAATGTTCCCATCCACTAAATCTGCGATAACAAAATGTATTCTACATCAATAAGTACCCGGCAAAGTGCCAAATTCCATTAGAGCAGCAGTAGTGTATTAGTGATTAGTCAATAGTTTCTTCTAGCCAGCAAGAATGAGTGGTAGTACATTCTGATATACTGGATGTTAAACACTACCTGGTTGTCTATTTACTGTAAATTCTACCTCATAAAGTTTTACTATAGTATTGGAAAATTGATTATACTGAGAGGTGGATCTAGAATTTATAGCCTGTGGGGGTGGATGTGCCACTGATGATTAATTGTGTTTTTCAAGAGTAGTCATGCAACATGCACATCATGCTAAAATGTGGGAGTAAACATGCTAATGGTTGGAGAACAATGTACATAAGTTCTGGTGCACTTCCTGTGCAGAGGGAGCACCAAAAATTAGGTGCTCCCAACCCCCTAAAACACTATCCAAAAATTGGGAAGTTTTGAGAAAATGAATGCAAGTTTCCAGAATTGCTATCGTACAAGCGAATTTGTTCCAGAAATGCCATCGACGTTAGGGTACCGTCCACCCCGCTCCATTAAATACACTGTTCATCATATAACACTTAGCAGAGTGATGCTAATGAAACCCTAACGGCAATGCTTTTCTTGAGCTTTTGAATCCACAAGTACCCGCGCATCCTATAACACTTAACAGAGGGATGCTAACGAAACCCTCACGGCGAGGCATTTCTAGGACAAAGTTGCTTGTACGATGGTATTTCTGTGATCGATGGCATTTTTGGGACTTGGTTGTTTGTCAATGACATTTATTAGATTTCTCTTGGAATAAAGGTACTGTCATCATCCATCACTCAACGAAATTTCAGAAAAATAAAAAAAATGTGTAAAGTGAAGCAACCCCTGAATGCCATTCCAATAAAACGTCCTTTATATTTAGATTCTTTTTCCACAAATTATTTTTCTCGGTATGTAGAGATTTTTTTTTTGCATAACTGTAAACCTATATTGCAAACATTTTGTTAAGGAATTTTATGAGTGGAGAGCACCTAATTTGAGGTGCTTCTAGAGCACATAGAATGGTTTGAATGTACCCAACATAAAAATATATTATTATTTTTTGTTGCTAAACGATAATATCCTGAAAGCAGGCATACGGTATTCGAATTAGCTACAATACCACATAATAAAAGTCCAACAAAGTAAAAATGAGTGTGATGGACATGAGTTAGATGCAGAAATTGGGATAATTCTATAGTCTTTTATCACACAATAATAATTATTTATCAGTAAAAATTTTCTGTTCTGCCGCAATGTTTCTTTTCTAAATTATTATAACCTATGGCTAGATATTATGGAGCACCATACCCTGGTCATCTGCGTCGGACAAGATTAGATAGTTTATTCAGCATTTACATTGAAAGGGTGCAAAACGGATGTAATAATAGGTTCACGGAGTAATTTTATACTTCAACAATTCAATACCTACATCTTTCTAAAATATCAACTCACTAATCGACAAACCATACTTAGAGCCATATTTGATACAATGTCTACCTGCATTTGTACCTATTTGACTGATTGTATCTTATCTGTCCATCCCAATGCATGCCAAGTTGCCAACAGTCTGCTATGCCATATACATATGGAATCTCTATTTTTATGTGCTAACTTTGCATGATCACAAGTTCTCAGCCTCTGCTACGGGTATATCATTGTTCATTTGGCATGCCTGTGTGATTCTCTGTTGTACTTGCTGAAAATGTAAAATTTACTGTCAATTTCAATATTGGATTTATACTTTTTACCTTTGAGAGAAGCTAATGTCTACATGCATAGCATATTAGGGCACAGGACCACAGCCAAATAGTTATTAGTATTAAAGTCAAGCTTTTTATTAGATGCTAACTATTAAGTTCTTGGTAGTGCCATGTGCAGAAGCAAACAAATAAAAAATACAAAAGTGCTTACACGTAAGGTAAACTTTCCAAATAACGCACACAACAGTACTCATATACTGGTGTAGATGTTGTCCTGTCTCGGCCTCCCTAGGTACCAGAGCAACTGCTGATTGCTAGAGGTGCACATTAGTAGCTGTTAAAGATGACCTCCATGATGTTAATTGTATTTATCTGTGATGTGAATCTTGGACTGAAAATATTGCAAAATATGTCTATCATTTACTATTGATTGGCTGTCCTTGATCATTTTATCATCCTTCTGTTAATGACAACGCTAGGCATGCCAAAATGATGCAATGTGCTTCGCAGTTTGCCTGTATGAAAAGAATTTATACTTCTTTCCTTTTCTTTACCACATAGTTTGCTAGTTCCTTTGCACAGAGAACTTAGCTAGGGTGTCTTTTATTGATGATGAGTTCCACCCTGCAAAGTTAAATTGACTTTTAACCTTGCTTGCTTCAACTTTTTATTAAAAAGCTAATTTTTGATTTTGAAATTATATTTGTAAGAGTAATTTTAGTGATATTTTAGTTGTCTTCTAAGCCGTCATGAAAAGAGATATACAAAAGTGACAAAGAAATATCCTTAAATTAATCCTAGAATTAAATTCTAAAATCTAAAAATGCAGTACATTCTACTCAATTCTGTTAGTACCATCAAATAAGTTGTTGGTTCGAAGAAAGTAAAGCCTGTCAGAACATATTGAAATAGCATGTTGCATTAATCCATGTCTTAAGGTTGGTGTTGACTGTTGATCTATACTCATGGTGGTAATATTCTTCTTCTTATCTAGCATACAATAGCTATGTCAATTCCATTTGCATGGGCATGGTGGATCCAATATTCTTGTTATGTAAGTTTTTCTTTGTCCTTACACACATGTCACATTTTCAATGACCACAATAGTTTTCTTTTTAAGGAGGCTACAATGTTGAACACAGAGGTACAATCTTAATCCAGTACAAGGGGTTGATCTGTTTTGGAAAATCCATGTGCAGAGAAAAGAGCCTGTACCATAGGCTTAAATAATGCAATGCTGCATAGTTATATCAATGGGGCCATGGTTGTCCTTACTTCCTTCGTTGTGAGGCAAGTGTGTATCACTGAACTTCCTTGTATTCTATAGGCATGTCTTTAGGATGAAAATCCTTTCTCCTATTCTCTTCCCAAGAGTTACAGTTGCTCTATTCTAGTGTTGTATTTATTGATTATATATCATTTCTCTGACGTTTTGACTTTTGAGTGTGCATCTCTTTTTATCCATTTTTATTTTGTAATCTTCATTAACTGTTTTTCCCCCCATCCACAAAAGGCAAGTGCATCTTTTTTTTTAGAAAAACAGCAATTGAAATGTCCTCATTCCTGTAATTTATTTAAAACATTCCTATATGTTTCATAACCACCTTTCTATGGCTTGAGTATTTTGATTGATGCACCTGAAATATTGCCAGTGCCCATGAGCCTTGTAACTTCTACTTTGAATAATTGTTCATCTTGCTTTCATCTGTCATGTTTGCAGTAACTGTTCGCCGGTAATGATATGTTACTGAGTGAGAAACTGCTCGGAATTTAGTATTCTTTCAATTGTTGGATTCTTTTAGGTACTTGTCACTGACTTTTCATTCAATTTATATATTTATTGTATCCTAATGAAGGAATGGAAATTAAAAAAGGATCTGTACTGGATCAACATAATTTTGAGTTTGGAGTAATGTAATTTTCAATCTTCTTTTCGTAACAAACATACTACATATGAACTCGAGGTTTAAAACTTGACTTTACAGCACTTGTTAATCATTCTGGTTTCATTTCCAAATCTGGGGAGACAAGACAACCTGGGCGTTGAACTCACAACTGTAAAAGTCCATGTGGGCATTAATTGTAGTGTCCCTGCTATGGTCCTGGAAAGTGGAGACTGACATAGAGTAATTTTCAGTTTTACACGAATAAAAAGGCACTGACAAATTGGTTTATTTACTACATCCCCACTGGCCCACAATACCTAATATTTCACAAAAACGTGGAGGAAAAATTTGCAAACTGTAAAAGCAGTTGTAGACTTGTAGCATCTGCTTTCTGTGCTCTTTCAGTTTTCTTTAGATATTCATCCAATAGATGGCTCAGAAGGCCCTTCTTAAAAATTGGAGAGGGCTCTGCTCTAGAGCAAAGGTGATGGCTGGGGTGGCTGCTCAGAATTCACCATACTGAAGATGCCATTCCAATAGTTCTTGTTCTCTGCATCTCCTGATGCCTGGCTTCTTTGTTCATCTTGACCATTGTTGGACTCACCCCAGCATTCTGATGTATCATGTACATTGGATCCATCAAGCAGCATGCCTGTGAAGCCAGGTCCGATATTGGATGTACCTGGGAACCATGACTCTTCACAGTCAATGAAGTGTTCTTCTGTCTCTTTGCTGTCCAGCCCCTGCAGTTGCTGCTTGCTGATGAATTTCCACTCGCTTTCTTCACCCTCCAGTTCATCGTTTCTTTGCTGCCAGGCATGGGAGTTGCTTTCAGATAACTCTAGGCCAGTTGTCATTGAGAATGGCATCATGCTAGCATTACTCCCTGTGAACGTCAGTGTGGAGGTGGGTGACTCTAGGTCTATCTTTGCACTCTGCCATGCAATCAACACTTCGAAGCATGGAGAAGTTGAGGCAGGTGGGTTGTTTGAATGTCCATGGAGTTTGCTTGGTGTAGAAGCTGCTATCCGCATCTTGGATTCTCGAGCAAGTCGTGCCTCGGCCTCGAGGCGGGCACTTTCCCACTGAGCCATGTGGCTGAGACTGGCTGTGACTTTGGCTGATTTATCTCCTGCCGTGCTGTTGAGAGTGCCGTTGATGGCTTTGTGGGTGACAGGATCAATTCCCATCTTCGCCAGCCTCTTCTTCAGGTGGGTGTTCCAGTAGTTCTTGATCTCATTGTCTGTGCGCTTTGGTAGATGAGTTGCAATGGCAGACCACCTGAACAGGACCAGGGAAAGACCTTGTGAGCTGAACGTTTAGGGATTTTTGTCTTCTTTTTGTGTCAATCTTGGTGTACAGCAGGATGTATAGATGAAGTGACATATAGCAAGAATCCAAATTAAATATGGATAAAGCATCCATTCTTTCTTTTTTACTTGCAGATGTATGGGAATGATAAAGCATCTATTGTTCCTTTTTGCTTGCAGATGTCATGGTGGAATGGATGCATATGTTTTTGTTACTAAATGTCAGACGACAGTCTGACAGAACCTGACAATGCACTGTCTTAGCCAGAAAACAAAGAAATCAGATTATATCAATGACGTTGCTACAATTGGATCATAACTATTGTGAAGTTTACTTGACAGGGAAAAATCTGGAGTGGACTATTTGTTACCTGTTTCCGAGAAGAGCGTGCAGCTGGATGATGGTCTGCTCTTCCTGTAAGCTGAACTTGCCCCTCTTGATGTCTGGTCTCAGGTAGTTTGTCCATCGCAATCTGCAACTTTTGCCGCACCTCTGCAAACCTGCGTTATGTTGACCGAATTCTCTCTAAATTTGACAGATTTTACCTTCATTCCTTAGCAAGAGGATAAAATTCAGGTCTGTCCAAACTCACCGGCTTTTGAAGGCAATGCTCGCCAGCTGCCGTGTCCGTGCTCCTCAATGTACGCGAGCAGCTTCTGGTCTTCCTCCGGTGTCCATGGACCTTTCTTTAGGCCAATCTTCTCACAACATGGTGATCGCCCCATTAGCGTAGTGCAATATGCTAGCTAGCAGAAGCCTAGAGCTGGCAGCTGGGCGTCGAGGAGACTGATAAATAGAGCTGGAGCATGGAGAATATGTCATTAGCATGGTGTCAGGTATGAGCCCCAATTTTCCATGCCTTATCATGATATAAATGCCCTTGTGATGGCTTTATTTGATGTAACTGTGTGTAGTTACTAGGTACTAGTAGATGCACAAATCCACCATGATCAACAGATGTAAGAATAACGTAACAAACAAATGACTTCAGTTGGGGGTGAGTTTAACACTGGGGGTGAGTTCAACACTTGGTCCAATTGACTATGGCCCATGAATTAAAAACTGCAATAACTCCACGGTGATCAGACCCCACCTGTGACACCAAATCCAGGTTGGTGATGAGGTAAACAAAGCAATGTTATTTTTATCATTTTTTCCCCTGGTATGTGATGGTCAAAGTCCTTGTTTGTTTACTAAAGGACTATCATTTTAAAGTAATTTGGACTCTCGGTTGGAAATTTGTACTAGTAAATATAAGGGGGCAAAGTGTTACTTATTATTGTAGGTAACTAGTCTTGTAAACTGGAGAGGTGTGACAAATTTGGTATGTGCTGTTTTACAAGTCCTGGCCCAAAATGCTTGAAACCAAAGATTTTAATTAGATCAAACCATCAAAAACTCTGGTGAATAATTGTAGATGTGCAGGTTACTGTAAGGAAACACCATTAGTGCTGGTTTAGCTATGCATGAAATGCAACTTGTTTTCAGTAATGCATCTGATGTACATTTGCTTTATGGTTGCTATTTTGGTTTTAAGCTTGAATGGGAGACTAAATAGTTGAGCATTAAGTCAGGGCAATTTAAGAATTGTGAATGTCTTGGAGAATACCAAGTTACCAACTACCAAGTTATTGCTTCAATGAGATGTAGGATTTGTCAGGTCATTGAAGTTTTGCTTTTTCAGAAGAAAGAAACAGAAATGAATATCATTGCAGCCTTTTACGGTGAACAGTGTTGATATTTGCAGATATTGCTGACCTGACTAGCTGGAGTTGCGAGTAGCATAATATGCGATACAGTGATTAAAAACAAGAATTCATGTTGTAAAAGCAATGTATTAGTTATATCAATAAAAGTAGCACGACATTGAAAATATCATGTCATATAATTTCATCCCCCACCTCAAACAGTCCCCGTTCATTGTTTACCACAGTAATCGGAACCTTTCTTTGTATTAATGTTGTCTGGCTAATGTCCGAACAAATTTACAAAAAAAAAATATCATGTTGCGTAAAGAACTGCGTTTTGCTAACAACTGACTATACTTGATCTTTTGTAGCGTTTCAGGTAATGGGCTAGTATTGTTCTACTCTATCTATAATTTTATATTTTACTGGGTTTAATTTTCGTGAAATGGGCGTTGTCTCGTCCTAACCCGCGCCCCCGTTGACCGTGCGACACGTGTCCCACGGGCGCGGTTTCCGCGCGGGACGCCGTGCATGCACCATGCCATCCACGCAAACCGCGCCCGTGGGACACCGTGCATGCACCATGCCATCCACGCTAGACATGCATGCACTTTTGGTATTAGGGTGTGTCTTTTTTTTCTTCTTATGAAATTTTCTCTTAAATTATCCGATCTATAATCCGATTACACTGTTGTGTTCGTAACAATTAAATCTTTACAACAAGATCTCATATGATTATATTTTGATGAAAAATCACAAATTAGTTCTGAGGATGTAACTTTTAATTCTGGAGATGTAACTTTTAATTCTGAAGATGTAACTTTTAATTCTGAAGATGTAGCTTTAGTTCCAAGGGATGTAACTTCTATAGAATGTAACTTTTGTTCTAGAGGATGTAACTATTAATTTTGAAGGATATAACTTCTATAGGATGTGGATGTAACTTTTAGTTCTGAGGGATGTAACTTTTAGTTTTGGGAATATAACTTTCTATATGATGTATCCTTAATTCTAGAGGATGTAACTTTTATTTGTGAAGGATGTAACTTCTATAGGATGTGGATGTAACTTTTTAGTTCTGTGGAATATAACTTTTAATTCTGAGGATGTAACTTCTATTAACTTTTGTTCTAGAGAATGTAAGTACTAATTTTGAAGGATGTAACTTTTATAAGATATAGATGTAACTTTTAGTTTTGATGGATATAACTTTTAGTTCTGAAGATATAACTTTTTATAGGATATATCTTTAATTCTAGAGATGCAACTTTTATTTGTCAAGGATGTAATTTCTATAGGATGTGAATGTAACTTTTTAGTTCTGATGGATGTAACTTTTTATAGGATGTAACTTTTGTATGTCTAATAAGTAACTTAGTTAAATCTAAAAGTAATTTAGACATATCATAAAAGTAATTTATGATTTTTTATCAAAAATATAATCATGTGAGATCTTGTTGTAAATATTTAATTGTTACGAACACAACGGTGTAATCGGATTGTAGATTGGATGAGTAGTTTAAGAGAAATTTGTATTTAAAGTATAGTTGGATGATGTCTTTTTTAGATGGAGTGGACTTTTACTTTTTTGGGAGGGTCGCGCGCTAAGGCCTAACTGGCGTCCGGTGTTTGTCCAGTCACGTCCTTTAATTTTATTTGATCTGGATTTTAATTTCTTCAACATTATTTAAAAGAAGTACCAAAACTGAAGGATTTTCACTTGTAGAAACGTATGGAATGATATCAGTTAAATAAGATTTTGCAAAAGAAAAAAATCTCCATCCATAAGGTTCGTATGGAATCATTGTTTCTTAGGTATACAACGGAAGGTGAGAGTAGAATAGAAAAGATCATCATTTGCATAAAAAAAAAGAGAGGTGGCAATCCTTTTTACTGGTCTTATGTTCCAACTATCATCTCATTTCTCACTAGAGCTACAACCTGCTTCTTAAACAAGGGCAGGAGCTCCTCCTCATTCCTAAGAGAGCTACCAATTAATTATTTTTCACTAGGCAGATGAAGGAATGGGTGGCTAAATTTTATTAAGAATGAGAGATTTGTTATAAACAACAGCAATGTTGTTGGGGTGAAGGTCACAGCAACAATGCAAGAGCAATGCCTCGAGCAAGCCTCAAAGCTACCAAAAAATTCACAGAGACACCTCATGTTAACTACTGGCACCTAGTAGTAAGTAGTATCTTACAACAGCAATGTAGTAAGTATTTTTACTGGCTGTTCTCTAGTTCTTCGACGATAGTATCTTACAACACAGAGCACAAGGGTTTCTGATATCACTGCACCGCGGCAGGAGTATATGTGGTGACAGAAGAAACAGAAGGAAGCAAGGGCCAGAGTTCTCTACAAGGCAGTTACAGTGAATGGACTAACAGCTCATGGCATTTCCTCCACGCCATACTGCGAAGATGCACCACCTCTTAAATGGCACCAGATGGATGGTCTCATCCGATTACCGTTCCTTGCGGTATGTCTTATTCAGCTTAGTATCCTACAGGGTCAACATTTTTAAAGCATGCATATAACTCTATTAAAAGTGGTCCAAACTGCAAAAGCTGTTAGCGCCCCACTGATGCACTGAAGGCTATCATAATACTTCTACTATGGGTTAGTTCAGTGTGAACATTGCAGGTAAATAATCTTTCGATGTAGATGCACAAAGATGTGTGATCTATGTAGATGTTCTGTACAGATGCATGAGGACAGGCAAAATAACTGATCAGTTCAGTCAGATACCAATGGTGCTATCTTGACTTCTTGCATGTAAACAAGCAAACACCATGCATGCCTCATGCCTGCACCTTGTAGTATATAGTCCTGACTCTATTGGTAACCTTTCGGTCTTGTAGTATTGTTTACTGACAGTTCTTTCTTCTGCTATGCATAAATGACCTAGGCCCTGATGTTATGTCTATACATGTTGTAACCTGACTTCTCTAGGACTAGGAATTCAGAGCAGGAAAGCTTGCCTGGAATTTATTAGTAAAGTAAAGCCTGCATATGCAGTGGTGTCAGTTTTCGCACTGTATTGTGGTCATTGCAACTAATCTGACCTAATTAGAATGTTGGATGTTGACACTAGGTCTACTAACCATGAGGTTTGACGAGTAAAGCAACGTCGGCATGATGATTAGCCTCATCATTTGCCTAACACCAGAACACTATTAGCTACAGGCGATTTACGAATCATAATGAATGTATTCACTTGTAAGCACTATATGGTTATTAACTGCTTGTCTTTTTCCACGTGGCAGACAAAATGTTAGTTAGCAGAGGGGTAGCTCTTTCGTGCAAGCATCTGGTGGTGGCTTCTTTTGCTGGCGCCTGTGCTGTCATGTAAATTGCAATGCTCTGATGTATGTAATTTTGTTTTTTTTATCCAAAGCAGCACATGATTGAATGGAATAGAGCAGCAAGCAGACATTAATGTGTTTCTACGGTTTTTACGCCAGGAGACTATGACATGACACAACTAAGAAAGAATTGTCACCTTGCAGAAGGCAGGTGTTTTAGTTTCCCCTGCTGACACATTTGGTAAAAAAAAGCATACTAATCCATCATTTTGCAGATTCATAGGAGGATGAATGAATATTTTATTAATGTCCGACCATAGAGGTATGTAATATTGGTTTTATTATGCTTTTGATGAGATTTCTCATGCAACAACTTGTTTTATTTTATAAGCTGAACAGTAAGATACGTGATACAGTACCTTCGAAACACTCTTCCTTGGGTATTAAAATAAAATCGACTAATCAACAATAGCTGTTGCTGCTATCATATATAGCCAAGGAATGTCCAACTTGACTTCGGTTGCCTGAGTCACAAGTAAAAATTGACATGTACAATCATTAATCCATCCATTATATTATTGATTACAACTTACAAGTGCTGTCCTTTCAAGTATCAAATATATATGGTTTTAGCTTTTTAGGATCAATTTGGCATCAATCATGTCGGATGCTAACGCAAGATCGTTGAAATCCACACGGCGTGCAGGATAACGAGAAGAGAACAAGTCATGTTTTCGTGATTGATGACGCGATTAGCATTAACTAATCCTATGTTTTATTCCTTACAAATTGATTATTCTTATACGAGTGATGCAAGCTTGTGCTACAATGAGGAGAAGAACAAGCAATTAAAGCTCAGAAGCAAGTGGCAAGTGCTGATGATTGACAACCATGGACTAAACAAACCTATCTATCAGGATCGTATCTCCATAGATATGTATATTTATACGTTGGTGCTTATTTCTGGGCTTTGAAAAACTTTTAGGCTTGCTTTGGATAAAAACACAATATTATGCCAATTGATCAATGATCTAATTACATAAATGTTGGGAAAGTAGAGTATGGCATTGAACATTCTTCTGCAATATATGATAACATTTTACAACAATTTACATGTACTACGGACCAGTTAGTAAATGTACAACAGTACAGGGACACTCCTCGTTATCCGGAGAAGAGTACTGATATATATGTATGTATGTACATAGCACAAAATGAGTAGGATCATGCATGTGTCTAAGATGTCTACATCATGCTACCAACTACCAATTCAGTGTTCTTTCTTTACACGCATCAATCTGTATATTCTAGATGTTAAGACTCACACTACTGCAAATAATTTACATGCATGCATGCATGTTCTCTGTTCAGAAAACATGCCTGCTGCTGCTCGCCCCTAAATGAACTGGGTTAATTAGTTTAATCCTAATACACATGTACATTTACTGCATGCTGACTTCACATCGAGAGGAATATACCCACAGTATACTTGAGTATGGAATCGTCAAATATTCAGATTCTAGAAGTTCCAGCAGTAGGGCTCGTCGGGAAATAATGAGCAAACGGAATTCGTCCCACCGCCGGTGATCATCCCGCTGTAGATCTCGCCGAAATCCGTCAACTCCGGCAGGTCATCTGTCGATGATGAACCGATGTTGAGAGGCCAATACGACGGCGAGGCGCAACGTGAACTGACCACCGGAGACTCCTCTCGTCGTCGAGCCATGCCATCACCATCCTCCTCGCCAGAGCGGCTGCTCGTTTGCCACGGCGGAGATGACGACTTCGCCGGCGGTGGCGGCGGAAGGAGATGGCTTTGGTTTTGCGTGTGCTCTAGCGGAGCCGTCGTCGTCTCCTCCTCCTGCTCCATTTCCAGCATAGTGTAGTTATCGCTTGGAGGTTTCTTCATAAACACCCTGCAGATCACCCACTCGCTCTGTATATGTAGAGGAGACATGATTGGAAACATATATGTCGAAAATATTCCCGTTCCATTGGAGTATTTTCTTAGCATTGATACACTAAACAAAAACTAAATGGATTGATGGATGGATGAACACTCATGGTATAATATGGTCGAACAAAATAAGGCCCTTGTAAATACTGCCAGTCATTGTATTTTCTTATAGTCTTAAGTCGGTACCGAGAGATACCAAAATTTCAGTATAAAATTTGGTACCTCTTCGTACTTGAGGTGCCAAGAAATATCAAATTTATAGTAGAAAAAATGATATCTCGGTGTCTTCTTAAGTACTATAAAATTGCTCATTTCCTTATCACATATAGACCGTTTCTATATAGCTACTACCACAATACTTCATGCTGGCCATTGTAAAAGTGGTCTAAAATTAATAGATTACTCTGAAACTCGGAACTTTCCTGGAGTTCCATAAACTCCGATGGAATATACTCCAGCCTTTTCATAATGTAAGAGTTTTGACCATTCGTCTTAATTCAAAAATTTAGTGTAAATATAAAAAGAATAAGTCAGCTTTAAAGTATTTTTTGGTAATAAAGTAAGTCACAAATAAAATAAATGATACTTAATTTTTTGAATTAGACGAATTGTCAAACGGTGTAAGTAAAGTCAAAACTCTTGTATTGTGAAATGAAAGGAATAGTACCAGTAGAGATCACCATAAAAGTTAATTTTCTGCAAAAATCTCGAAAAACTAAACTCGAACCGTATTAAAGCATCTTCATGCATTAAAATTAAGGAAGATATAAGTATATATACAAAGATTGAGATATCATATACATGCCTGAGCTCCTCTAATGAAGTTGTGATGGTTTGGTGTGGAGTACTCGTGCATCACCCACCTCGTCTTCTCCCCTCTCGGCGCCCTTCCGCCGTAGAACACCAGCGTCTTCTTCGTCCCGATCACGACGCCGCCGCCGCCGTACACCGCCTTGTCCTTCCCCGTTGACTTCCAGTACCCGCCGGCCGTCGAACGGCGTGCGCGCCCCCCCGACGGGTACTTGCTGCTCCTCGTGCAGAAGAAGTAGCACTCATCTCCTCCGCCGCCGTCCTCTCCTCCGGTGCTCGCCGCCGACCAATCGCCTTGGCAGTCGAAAAATCATCTCGTTTCGATCGAGAATAATTGAATTGATTTTTGCATATGAAATAAATTCTCTTCTATCTAGGGCTTGGATGGA
The DNA here is from genome assembly GCA_000325765.3 of Leersia perrieri. NCBI lineage: Eukaryota > Viridiplantae > Streptophyta > Magnoliopsida > Poales > Poaceae > Leersia > Leersia perrieri. The sequence goes on from CM002486.1 coordinate 13,988,424, forward strand.
TGGAAATATACATGGGAGGTGCCATGGGTCGGAGGAGTAGAGGTCGACGTCGCGGATGGCGGCGGAGGTGAAGGTGGCGTCCATGGCCTTCCTCGCCAGGTAGTAGGTCACCAGCTCCTCGTCCGTCGGGAAGAATCGGAACCCCGCTGGCAACGACGACAAACGCTGCTGCTTCTCCTTCTCTTCTTCCATTAATACGATATGGCGTACGTACGTCGATCGTGTAGATCGAGATCAATTAATAGATCAACCTATACATGAACAAAAACAATTGCACGTGATGATGTGTAAATATATATACACGCCATGAGGAAGGAGAGAAATACATGGAGTGTTTATATATCGATCCACAGATTAATTGCCAGATTGCCAGGTGACAAAATTCACAAGATGCATGTATGAATCAGCTAATGTATATATAATTCAGCGAATTAACGGATGTGAAAGGCTAGATGTATGTATTACGGATGATCATAGATATATATGATGATCGGGCTAGTAAATTAACGGTAGAGACATTTGTAATTAACTTTCTTTTCTCTTCAGTTCATGAGCTAGCTTCCAAGGAACAAAAAACTTACAGTGGCGATTCAGAGAGAATTAATCGAAGCGAATGATCACCGGCAGCTTGTTGCATGTATACATCATGGCTTTGTGCATCATGTTAGATACGGCGATCGGTTTATCCATGAAATTAAGGCTAGTTGTGCGGTGGCAGGAAGAAATTAAGCAGGCGTGCCCTATTTTATACTGGTGTTGGTGAGAGCAATGCGACGTTACTAGCTATAGGCTATAGCCGCCGGTTTGCGTGCACGTATATACGTACGCACCTGCCTGCGCCAGGCGACAGCTGACGTGGATGCAGAAAATAATATATGTGGCTAGCTAGCCTGCCTGCCTGCTTCATGCAGGTGTATGCATGCATGCTTGGAATTCTCTTGCAAAAGTGAAGAGGTCATAGGGTTATGAAAGTTTCAGAAAACAATAATTGAAAATGTACAGGTTGCACCGTTGCACGTACTGGCAACCTTATCGAGCGTTCCATGAAATATAAATATAAATATATATATATATATATATATATATATATATAGGTGTTTTCCTTAGGCGTTGACAATGACCATTAATTATTTATGGTTAATATTCACTGTATAGTCAAAATAAATCTCAGATAAAAAAAGTAACACAAGATTATTTTGATAAATCCCAAAATAAACCTAGATTTTTTTATAACTAAGGTACATATGTGTACTATCTCCGTATCAAAATATAGCAACCTAGGAGAAGATATGATCCTATATGTCCAGATACATGGTCCTACGAGAAATCAAATTCTCTTATAAGTTGCTATATTTTCGGACGGAAGTAGTAGTATACTCCATAAGTCCATACTATGATACATGTGAAAGACTATGGAACAACACACGGTACCGGTCGTGGCAGGAATGCACGTACGGTGGTCGCGTCGGTAATAAATTAAACACGGCAGGAGGAGGTTGTTGGCTTGGCAGGGCGGTGCCGGCTCGGTTTCGGCCCAGCAGCACGGTATGGGGTTCGGGAGGTGCGGCAGCGAGGCGACACGGCGGTGACAGCGGCAGCCGGCAGGCAGAGGCCAGTGGCCTCTTCCCTGCCCTAACCTTGGGTTGTGTGGGCTAGATGGATTTCTGCCCGGTGTAGTTTGTCCTCCGGGTGGGCTGCCGAGCTGGGCTGCACTCTAAAGTGAGCTAGGACAGATTGGGAAGGAAAACAGGAACGAGAAATGGACTTCGGGATAGGTATCTCATTTGGGCTGGGCCGAGCTGTGAAGGAGGGATCTAAACTGGACTTGGTATTCTATAGGTCGAAATTTTTGGCTTGGGTCAGGTTGTCACGGGGACATTTTAAGCTTGGAATAAGTCCACTTATGGTCCCTCAACTTGTTTCGATTTTCATCCCTAAATTGCAAAACCAGCTACAGCGCATCCCTCAACTTCTAAAACCGGTGCAAATATAGTTTCTGGTGTTAGATTGAAAAACTCAATACGATATATGCCGAAACCTACCATATCTAAATGGGCCAAATGGTTCGGGCATTGAGATTTCACAACATAGAGTCGTCATACAAGCTAACCAACGCCAAACCCTTGCGATTTCTCGGATTTTTTTTTGAACTGATTTCTTGGATATTTACATACACTGTGTGTGCAACGCATGCAAGCGAGCTTGTGAGGGCAAAAGTACAACATGTCATCGTATGAAATCAGTGAGGAATCGTAGATCCAATTGACAATTGACATATCTCCAACTTTAAAAAATTGTAATGGCATAGATCCAATTAACCCTAAAAACAGAAGGAGGGACGAGGAAGTCTTTTACACAACAGTACTGCGACATTAATTAATTTACACATCACAATCATGCTCATGCATACAGCCATACAAATGATACAATCAGAGTGAATACTGAAACGAGATCGATAAATGCAGCCGTGTTGCAGTTTTGTTCCTAAGCTGTTCGACACGAAATGCTTCTGCCGAACATTTGGAGCGGCAAGCCTCAAATATCCGTATCTCCGCAGGAATTCTAACATCTCCCTGCATATTGTTCCTAGCAATCGGCAGGGCAGGATTCAAACAGCTCCGGCACACTTATGAGACAATTCTGTTTTAACTGCACCGTGATACTGTATGACTGAACGAACAACACAGATGGTAGGCAACTGGATGCTAATGTTTCCTAGTACTACGTGTATAGCAATTCTTTTTTGTAGCATGAATTGATTTTGAATCAAAATCAATCAGGCGACCTTACTCTGCTTGAGTCCTCTGCTCTCCTCCCTGAGATCAGCTTCCATCTTGTCCACATTCTTCATGAATCCTGGGTATGGCTCATAGCCAAACTGCTTGTTGAGAATCTGCGAACATGACAGCGCCATCAAGTGTTGATCACATTCACAGGTCAATTCAAATTCAACTCAATTTCCTAGTAGGCCCATACATTTACTTCAGACAAGTATAGAACAACTGTTCTAAAGGAGACTATACAGTAGGCTGTATAAAACAAAGAACAAGTACCTCTAACAGTTACCATATGTCAGTCACGATAATATGTTTTTTTTTTTGTATTTTAACACAGGCTCCAAATGCGTCTTTGATAACCAGTTTCTCCTACGATGTATATGTAAAAGTTAAAAAAAAACAAAAAACAAAATATGAATGTGTTTTCAAGGCAAATACGTATGGCCAGATGGCTAATTGGTGCACGGTTCCGTCCAAGTGGATTTTTATCCTTTATTTTGTAAGTTTTGATTTCCTTCCATTTTGTAAGTTTTTGCAAGTTTTTTGTAAATTACAAGTTTGAATTCTATTTAAATTTTGCTCTTCTTTCAATTTCAAAGTTTTGATTTTTTTTCTGTGTGAAACTTTAGAAAAAAAAAAGATTGCCGCTTGCGAACAGTTGCCAACTACCCAGCATGATACAAATGGTTCTATGTATGTAATATAAATATCTAAACATATATTGATGAGAGATTTTGAAATTTTGACTTCAGCATATGAAAACATCATATGTCCTTTTGGTGATATCAGGGAGTGACTACTAATTACGTCGCATAACTGGGCATGAAAAAAAAAGTCACTACTAGTTGGGTGACCGTATTGGATATGGTTTACAACTTTTCAAGGTGTGCTGGTTCGCTCACCTGCAACAAGATGAGGAATGGCTCCATCAAGAACACCTCAGGCAGATCACTCACAGCAGGCCCTCTCTTCTGCAAAGACAAGCAGATTCAGCAAAGCAATCAGCAATGGCGTCAAAATCTCCTCACAAAATTGATTGATGAAGACGGCGAGGAAGATGGGGATGAGGAAGGAAGGGAAGAGCTTTGCCTCGAAGAGGCCATGGCCAAGGAACTGCCATGTCCAGCAGAAGACCTGCGTGGCGACCACCCACCTCCACGCGACCCCAAACCCGACCCGCGCGGCGATGGCGCGGCTCGCGGCCCAGCCGGCGAGGAAGAGGGCCCCCGCGAGCGCGCCCGCGCGGCGGTCGACGGCGAGGTAGGCTGCGGCGTAGGCGAGCGCGAGGGCGAGCGCCGGATCGAGAGGGGAGGGGAGGAATTGGAGGGCGAGGAGGTTGGTGAAGAGGATCGGCCAGGTGAGGAGCGCGTGCGCCGCCGCGTTCACCGGGTGCCGGTGCTGCGACCGGAAGAAGGCGAACTGCGCCTCCAGGTTCAGCACCCCGCGCCGCCTCTTCGCCTTCGCCGCCGGCGCCGATGACGCCGACGCCATGGACGGCGACGAGGAGAGCTCGCGGATTGGAGGATTTTTGGGGAGAAGACACTGAGGAGTGGGGATGAACTAAACAGGAGTTGGTTTTCGTTTTCGTTTTTTTTTTAATTGTGAGCGTCGAAATGAAGTGTGGTTTGGGTGACTTTTGCCACTGCTAAGCTCAGACAAGCTGTGGCAACCATAAAAGTACATAAAAGTATGGTTAACATATTGTTAGCTATAAAATATAATAAAATTGGCAAAAAAATAATCCTATGACATATGGAACAGTATATGGCAAGCTATAGCTGTGACAGCAAACCAAACGCAAACCTAAGAATTGTGTCTGCCACAGGTGTGACGCGACAAACTATGGCAGCGAACCAAACACATCTGGCCATGTGACTGCCTCAACGTCGTAAGGATCTGGTAATAGTAGGAGTAAAATAAATTTTTTCGATTACAGGTTTCTGCCTCAAAAAGATAACTATATTAGAAAATTTGGTCAAACGCTAGGAAAAATCAAAACGATATTCTTAAGTGGATATATAAAGCCAAAAGTTATCATGATACTACTTCATAATGCTTTCACTTTTCCGTGATACCCGTAACTTCATGTTCATATCACCGAAAAAGTTTATAAGATGACAGGGGGCATCTTCGTTAAAAATGAACAAATGTTTACAATATCGGTAGTAACAACACTTGTACCGTAACTATAACAAATAGGTATATGTCAATCAAGTTTAGTCCGGTAAATAATCGGGTTACCCCTCTAACAACAACAAAAGGTAAATCTAATCACCGTTGCCCTTTGGTATACTCCCTCCGTCTAAAAAAAATAGTATTTTTAGGTTTAAATCTGAATTTTATTATGCGACGAAGGGAGTATGGAATTTATAGTTGCCTGATCGGAGTCACGATTGTCACAGTGGCGAAAAGAAAAACAGTGCCTTTTACTGTTATTTTTGTATCAACTGATCAATGTGAACACCAAAAGTTCACTGGCACTGCTATAACGAGATCCACAAATCCCAGCCTGCATCTGTTAACTGTTAAACTCTGGAGTAATCATCCGATCTGCCTATTGGTAATCGAGCCGTACGTGTGAACTTAAACACACGCACATCGTTATCGGTTTAATTAGCCTTGACAAGTAATTAATATGATGGCCACTGGCCAGGATTTTGTTGGTCTTGCCGCGTGCATCGATCGATCTTGTCTCATTGATTAGTGCAGCTAACGGTCGGTTAGCGTTGGCAGCACTGCATCAAATCATCACACACTTTGCATTCTCTATTTAAGGTCGCGATATATATTTTAAGCGACTATAATTGTATTGCTAGTTTGTTACGTGAGAAAAGGCATTGAACCTACCAACTTAGAATCAAGACGCTCCACATCTCCAAACATTATAACGAACTAAGGTTGCGTTTATATGTAGTCAGAGCAAACAATGCCGCAACTCCAAACAGTATTTTTTTCCGTGCGCACGTTTCCTAAACTACCAAACAATGTGTGTATTAGAAAAATTTTCTACACAAAAGTTGTTTTAAAAAATCAAATTAATCCATTTTTTAAAGTTTAAAATAGCTAATAGTTAATTAATTACTACTAATGATGTTTCTCGTTTTACGTGTGCTACTTTTTTTTCTCTCTTTTGCTAACAAGCAGTTCGAACACACCCTAAGGATACGACCAATTTGACACACGCCAGATGTCAGAGTAATTGGTATGGGATTATATCCCAAAATAAGATGTACTCCAGTTAACCTTGTATCATGTACTTGTATATATAGAACTTCTCTAAATTAATTTTAACTTAATTACATATAATCATCTCCCATCAGTTCCTCCTCGAGATTATTATTTTGATTGCTCGATGACAGGCTCACAACTCACAAGTCACAAATTTGAGAACAGCCAATCGATCGTTTCGTGCTTGGGCGGAGTACGTACGTCGCAAGTGTGCTCAAACGGGTCGTCCCTCCGATCAATGCTTTCGCCTCATTAAATACTAATTATCTTTTTATTAGGTGTGAACGCGAATGGTTTTCTCCTCCATCCGTTCAGACTTGCTCTATCAGAGCTTCATTAATTTGAGTGGAAAACGATGGACATAATCAATACTGTTATGACCCAGGTAGCCAGCCATTAACCGAGCTAATCTAGAACAACGAGATACACTTAACATTTTGCAGCGAACGGAATAAAAATACTAAATACATCGCAGGGAAAAAATGGCCCATGCAGGTCTCGAACATGCGACCTTCGCGTTATTAGCACGACGCTCTAACCAACTGAGATAATAGGCCGAACGTTCATTTAAATTCATACAATTAACTTGATACAGTCCTACAGTAGACAGTTCATTTGTGAATTGAAAAACTGGACCGTCTTTACTGAAAGGTGTTATTTGAAGTCTTTTTAATCTGACGGGAATGTTTTTTACTTTTATGCAAAAAAAAAACGATGTCTGTTTAATCTGAAGCAAATGTCCAACTATATATGTGATGTTTGCATAATAGTCAAAGTCATGTATGTAATGATGATAATTTTGGTTTTTTTTTAATTTAGCAGCCACCACGATGTACTAGCTACTTCGCAGAGTCTTTTGCGATTACTTGGTGTTCAACTTCACAGTAATCTTGTGCAAATCCAAATTTTACCTCATCACTTCCATTTATCTCAAATGATTTTCTCTTCGTCGGTTCATCAGCCAAAGATGTCAATAACGTACGTTCCCTCTTTTCAAGTACAGATTTTCATTTGCAGATTGCTGTTTTGATTTAGCTTAGAAAAACCCCCGCAAAAAAAAAAGAGTAAAGAAAAACCCCCGCAAAAAAAAAGAGTAAAGAAAAACCCCGAAAAAAAAAGAGTAAAGAAAAACTTGCAGACGAGGGTTTGCTTCAGATTTAAGTCGCAGGGACAAAACGATTTGAACACAATGATCATTAATTCATTAATTGTCCACTCTTATCGGACAAGCCGATGCTAATGGGCAAATGGTGTACCACGCATGTTCCCAGATTTTTTTCTCTTGGAAAAAAGATGCATCTTTCCCTCTCCCCAACTCAGCTACATACGGACCCAGAGGTGATGCGAGAGAAAGGAAAACGCAAACGAGCAGATGAAGAAAGCGATGAAATCAAAATCACTAGATGGATACGCGCCAAAAAAAAAACAATAGATGGATTTGCGTGTCCATGATGCATCACAGAGATCCCCATTGAGACTTAGTCGATCACTCCCCAAAAGGGGTTCTGATGTCCCTATCTTGTTTCTCATCACCTGCAACCAACACATCTTAATCATCCATCTCTTGAGCCCCAGAGAGAACATCATCATATCAGGAAGAGGACAAAAAAAACAGAGGCGAAAATCACAACAGCACAATGAACTAGTACAAAAACAATCCCTTCTCAGGAGAGAAAAAAAAAGGAAGAACCAGAATGGCTTATGGCAAACAACACGAACAGGACGAAAAGAGATCAGAAAGGGGTGGGCAGGCGGCGGCGGTGAGGTGCAAATTCTAGGGTTGTGATGTTTGATGGGGGCAGCCATGGCAAAATATATAGGGTAGCATCCACGTAAAGAAAGGCAGAGTACCCTCGTCTCTGTGGGTCATGTTTTGGCCCATGCGACAAGATGGTAATCTTATGGACTGAAATGTATATAGCCCAGCTGATCTCAGCCCAGGTTTATTAGTTCTCATGTCAGCCTCCCTCTTTCTTCGTCTCTTGGAGATACAGATATTTCTCGCCGTGACATTTGTATTCGTGCCAAGTGCTAATATGTGCCCTACCAGTTTAAATAGTTAACGTGGTGCCTATGCTGCATAGTCCATAAGTTTATTGGCCATAGTATAGAGTTGATTGAATCTATTATATATTACCGAGTTCGTTTCACTTCAATAATTTATCATTAACATTATTATTTTTTATAATATATCAAGTAATTTATCCATAATTATACAATATGCCATCGAGCCAATAATATTTTTCAGAAATTAGCCGGTCCTTCTTAAACATAAAAAATCTCACTATGGTTCTTAAACTCATTTTGTGGCTGCATTTAGATCCACAAGTTTTAAAAGTATTCCCTCTATCTAAATTTATAATCATTTTGGGGGTAGAATTAGACATATTTGTCTATTTTACTAGATCTATCACACTTTAGCCAAAATACTTATACTTTGGCAAAATTTGCTACATGCCATCCAAAGATTATGGCCTTTGCTCTCGGACACTCTAAAAACGTGCCATAGCTTTGGGCCATTGGAAAAAAATGGTAATTTGTTGATAGACACCAGATGCCATATTTTGTAATTTTTAAACAATTTGGATAGAGAAAAAAATCGAAATGACTCAAATGTACAATTCACAAATGATTGTCGACGCTGAAAAGAAATTAGTCGTCTTCCACTTTTTCTCCAACCTGACCCTAGATTGTGACACCGGCGGTGGGCGAGCGACGCCTTGAGTACAGGGGTTGCACGCAGCGGCAAGCGGCCTGCAAGAGGGCAAGTGGCTGCGCCGGTCACAAACAGGGTGTAGCGAACAACGGTAACGACGTGTCGGGCAGAAGTTGTAAGCGGTGCGTCGACCTAAGGGCAATGTAGTGATTTCGAATTTCCTTTTTCTCCAAATTGATTAAAAATAATAAAATATGTCCTCGGGTGCTTATCAACAAATTACCTTTTTTTTTCGGTGTCCCACTACTATGACGTGTTTTTAGAGTGCCCACAAGCAAAGACCACAACCTTTGGATGGCCTATATTAATTTTTGTTTTATAATTTTTGGACGGAAGGAGTATCATTTAGACTCTTAAACTTATTAAACGATGACTACAAATTTTCTTTCCCCTTGTATTTTTTTCTCTGTTCTTGCTCAAGCCTTCCCACAAACTTCCATTGAGCTCGTTGCCTCGTTGTGACCATCACCGAGAAGTCGCATGAATCATTCGCTAACAATCTCTCCTCTATGAGTTTGATTTAAGATATACTCCCTCCTATTCGTAACGTAGGACGTTTTAACTTTTTTAGAGTTAAACTTATTTGAAGTTGACTAAATTGATAGAAAAAATTAAAACCATTTATAACATAAAAGTATTTTTGTTAAAGTGAAGAATGAATATATTTTCATAAATATATGTTCTGTGTTAAAAAATATTGATATGTTTATCCATAAGCAAGTCTAAGTTACATAAGTTTAACTTTGAAAAGAACAAAATTCCTTACATTATGAAACAAAGGGACTAGTAATTTTGCAAGTTCATATTAGATGATATCATATGATAATCACACACAAATCTAAATAGTGCTGATGTTCTTTTAATTTTTAGAAAAAGAATATGATTATCTACTAACACTGCAAAGCTGCATAATTTGTTAGTTCCTTCGAAACCGTGCAAAAATTTCATTTGAATACTCGCTGAAATGAAATTGCTTTTGTATTGCGGGATTGAAAGGAAAAACGGAGAAAATGAAAAAAAACAAGATTTTGATTGGATGTTAGTGAAAAACAGAGGATTGTAAAATACGAAAAAAATAGGAATGATCGTTTGATAGGATCGTAGAAAAACACACTCATAGGAGTTTTTGAAGATCTTTAAGATCATTCTAATTTTTCCTCTAACACTTACGTGCAAAGAGGCATTACATAGGAAATTTTCAAAGGCTATATAGCAAATTCTATAGAATTTGAATTCTATAAACTTCCTTCATAATTCCTTTAATTCAAATGAGGCATAAAATTAAAATACAAATATACTCATAAAAAACAGCTATAGTCCCACCGTTCACGCTCGTGACTCTCATCGTGTTCTTCTAGAACCACCCCACAGCCCAACAATCCCAAATTCCCAATCTCACTCCGGGAGTGGCCGGGAGGGTGACGGGTGGTTGCGGCTGCCGGGATGGGAGTGGGGAGGGGGGCTTCAGGGTTAGGGTTTTGGATGTGGGGAGTGGGGTGGGGTTTTGTTCTCCCATCTCGTTGCCCTGCCATCCGATCAGGAACCCTGAGATCAGACGGTCAGGATCGACCGGGCCGCCTGCCATCCGATCAGGAAGACGGTCAGGATCGACCGGGCCGAATTGGCCCAGGAAAAAGGCTGTGGGCCTATCGAGCAGGACGAAGAAATCCATTTTACGTCCCTAGGCCGAAGAAATAAGTTTAATTTTAGTTCTTTATTTTCCAGAAACGTTTATAATTCAATAGGTTAATTTCTACCATTGATATTGTCCGTGACGGCACATGGGCGCATTTGCTAGTGCGGTAGAAAAATAAAATAGCTAGGATCGTGGCCTCGTGGGGGAGTACTTGCATCAGAATTGGAGTACGGTCCCACCAGTCACACTCGCGTCTATCATCGTCTCCTTCTAGAACCAACCACCACTCAGCCCAACAATCCCAATCTCCCTCTCTCTCTCTCTCTCTCTCTTCCCTCTCACCTCGTCACCAGCCGTTCTCTCTCTAGTCCCCCCTACCTCGAGCCCTCGATTCGACTCCAAACCCTAACCCTATCGTCCCCAATCCCCTCGCGCGCGCGCGGCCGCCCGCCGGCGAGGCACACAGGCACCAGCACCCAGCGGCGGGCGGAGATGCCGTCGGGGTCGGCGACGCAGTTCCGGTACACGCAGACGCCGTCCAAGGTGCTGCACCTGCGGAACATGCCGTGGGAGTGCACCGAGGAGGAGCTCGTCGAGCTCTGCAAGCCCTTCGGGAGGGTCGTCAACACCATGTGCAACGTCGGCGCCAACCGCAACCAGGCCTTCGTCGAGTTCGTAAGCACCCCCAATCCCCCCCTTCTCCTCCTCTTTTTCCCCTTTGTCATCTGCTCCTGATCGTCCCCTGGCTCCGTGGGTGAGGAGCGCGGGGCGGGGCTTGTTGCGATTGGTAGGAATTATCGTGTGCTATTTAGGGTTTATGCGTTTGCATCTAGTGATGTTGCTAAGCGTATCTGTTTGCGCTACTGCTGACACCCGACAGTGTCGTGTTGTTGCTTGATTATGTGGGAGCATGATTTATGGGAGAAAAAGAATTCTCATTCTGCCCGCTGATCTGGGCAGCAGCAGTTGTAGTCTCAGAATTTGGCGTTTAATTGTTACTGGTTGGATATATGTGTTCTGAACAGCTACGATGGTACAGCTCTGTCGAATCAAATGAGATGCATACAACATTACAACTTGAAATGTGTTACTTTAGTTGGTGTTTGTGTTTGTGCTTATATTTGTTTCCATGATTTATTTTGTCTCATTTATCGAAATATGAATTTGGATTTTGACTGGCATGACATGATTTAGAGATATGTGTAGGAAAAGCAACCGATTTTATTTGTTAAATTAATTAATAACATTAACAATTACTAGATACTACTGTTGGCATCATGATTTATCTGGTGTGCAAGCTTTTTGATAAATGATCAGCTATAAAATTAGTACTGGATTGCTAAGAGATCTTTGGTACTACCTCTGGTAAATATTATTTTGTATTTCAGACAACAAAGTCATACTAAATCATTTGCTGTTTTATCTCCTAAACTCGTGTAGAAGTGACTGGAGGGGGTAAGTTTTATCTACACGTGCTTGATTTTTGATTGTTAAAAGGTGGGTATTCCTCCCTTATCCTGGTATGGCTACATTGTTTCAAACCAAGACTTTTGCCATTTTGGCTGATTAAAACTTTCAGATTTCACTGGTGTTGTAAACTTGTAATGCAAAACAGTTGATGGCCTTTGGTTATGTGGAATTGGGATATCAGAAAAGATGATTTATTAAAGAAAATTTTCGCCTTGTTCAAAAATAAAGTTTTCTCTATGTTAAAGAACCATCACACAGTTATTTTTTAGTTCATAAATGTGTTACCCTTCTGATCGATTTAGCGGAAGTTTCAAGTGAAGACTGACTGTAGACTGGGCATTGTGTTGCTGTTCTTTTTTCGTGACTTATATCATAAATGTGTTTGTTTTTCAGGCGGATCAAAACCAGGCGATTTCAATGGTTTCATATTATGCTTCTTCTTCAGAACCTGCTCAAGTTCGTGGTAAAACTGTATATATCCAGTATTCAAATAGGCAAGAAATCACCAACAACAAAGGAACTGGTGACTCTTCTGGCAACGTCCTGCTTGTCACTTTTGAAGGTGTCCAGCCTAATGATATTACCATAGATGTCATTCATTTGGTAAGTATACATTTTTTACATGTGACACTTCAATTAGCTTCATCTTGGTTGGGATAAGTCATTATTTTACTTATCTTTCAAAATTGACTTGGGGATATTAGCAATGCTATGCTGACAAGTTTATTATTTATATTCTTGTATTCTTGATATTATAGAGCATAGCAGTAGCACTGTAGCAGAAATTTTAAACACTATTCCATGTCACTTAAGTTTCTGATACTTAAATGGAACTTCCATGGCAAAATTGAGTATTGTTATATTCCTGATATTACCAAGTTTATTACTTATAAAGTTTGTAATCCTACAACGCATAAAACTTGTCAGCATAATGCATGTTCACTAATGTATAGTAGCATACAAATTCATTACTCCAGTACGTTTCACTGCTAAGCTCCATACTTTTCTCTTTCTGCATCATCATGCATTTGTTATTTGACTGATTACTCGAAGGTGGATTTGTATCCTCATTTTTTTTGGTTGCAATGGTTTGTGAATGTTTTAGGTATTTTCTGCATTTGGGTTTGTCCACAAGATAGCAACCTTTGAGAAGGCTGCTGGCTTCCAGGTAAGGTAGTTCTTATAGAACTTATATTATAATTTTCTTCAGTTTAGCTTATCAGATGGAATTTTCGCAGGCACTTATCCAATATACTGATGCCCCAACTGCTTTAGAAGCAAAAAATTCGTTGGATGGAAGAAGCATTCCAAGGTACACTTCATTTTAAGTATAAGTATGTGTTACAAACATCCGATGCGGAGTTACTGATATGTCAAGTTATGCAGATATTTACTTCCTGACCATGTCCCCACCTGTCACTTGCGCATAACTTTTTCTGCACACAAGGATTTGAATATCAAGTTTCAATCACATCGTAGCAGGTAAAAGAAAGCTGATGGTATTTAAATTTGATTTTAAGTTCCATTTTTGTAACATATGGCTAATGAAAACAATAAACAAATTCACATCACTAGTTGTTTTGTTGATCAGGGATTACACAAATCCGTATCTTCCTGTGAATCCAACGGCAATTGAGGGAATTGCACAGGTGTGCTTTAACATCCCCTACTATTACATTATGTTTTGTCCTCCTTTCTTACACACTGGAAGTTCTGCAGCCCACATTAGGTCCTGATGGGAAGGTAAAGGAGCCTGAGAGCAATGTACTTTTAGCTTCAATAGAGAACATGCAGTATGCTGTGACAGTGGATGTTCTACACACTGTGAGTATATTTTATACTTGCTACTCCATGTGTTTTCTCTAAAGTTAGGGCAAGAATGTTGTATAATCACTTTATGGGATAATTTCAGGTGTTTTCTGCTTTTGGTACTGTCCAAAAGATTGCAATGTTTGAGAAGAATGGTGGAATGCAGGCTCTTATTCAATATCCAGGTATTTGCCAACTAGCATGCATCTCACAGGATCTTGATAAATTGGATAAACATGACCTGTTCAGTGTTCACACCTTCATTTGCCAGATGACAAAAGTCACAAAACCTGGCTACACTTTGGGTGTGATTTGCTCATTTGTCATGTAGTTGTTAATTCCTGATAAGCCATCTCATAGATGATACTATACCGTGTGGACATCTTGAAGATGTCGTGCTGACTATTGAGTTACATATTTGTTTATGCATCATAATTTTCTAAACTCGGAAACTTCAGCAGAGGGGTGTCGGAGTTCGTGAAGGCTTAGAATGGACATCTGCAACTATCCACAGCTATAAAATTGCCTTTAGTAATTTCTTGATCATTTTTACCTTCTGTGTAAGAATCTTTCTTATTAGAGGTTTGCTTCTGTGGTCTTTCTGTTGTCTTGGCATCAATATTTTCCTCCTGGTACTCTGCATTAGGGATATCACCTGCCTTAACTGTTTCCAACTACCAAGCTTAGCCCTTTGGGAGCAGAGTGCCATTCACCATATCAACAAAGAACTGCCTTGCATCTGCTGTCCGATAGAGCACAGTAGCATCTGATGTGTGGTTAATTTATAATTTTCTATATCTTATCGTGACAATTACTTCAAAGTGTGACTACATGGTAGTACCTCAATATTTGATTTTATGAAATAATCGATGCTGTAGAAATTATACTGTTTGTGTAACTTGGGACATAAATTACTTCATGAAATGAAAAAGCATTTTCGACTCATGTGCCTCCTCGAGCATCAGCATTAGAAACAGATTCCTCATTTGCCGATGGAGTCTATTTTATTTCAGCTTTTCAAATATTTAATCATGCATATTGTTATGATTCCTTTTTTTAATATTATTAGAAATATAACTGAAAAAAACTATATTGCAGACATCACAACGGCAGCAGTGGCTAAACAAGCTTTGGAAGGGCACTGCATATATGATGGAGGTTACTGTAAGCTTCATCTGTCATACTCTCGTCATACTGATCTCAATGTAAAGGTATAAATAATAGTTTCAGGCTGTCTAAATTGACAAACAATGAAATACTTATCTGTGTTGACTAATGAATAGTGAATGCAACTCATTTAGAAAATAGCTTACTATGTGAAAGCAGAATAACCTATCACTCATTCAATTTGACAAAGTATGCTTTCTGAACATCTTTCTTGTTTTGTCCCTTACTGCTTCCTTGCGCCTTTGTTCCTCCTAATTGGAGTTATATATATATTTTTACCTTCAGGCACATGATGAGAGAAGCAGAGACTACACTGTTTCAGATCCCAGTGCGCAAGTGCAAGCTGCAGTACAAGCCCCAGGCGTTGGCACTCCTGGAGTGGCATGGCAAAACACTGCCCCTACGACATCCTTTTACGCAAACACTGCAGCAGCGACTCCAGTTGGACAAGTGCCAGCTTGGAATCCAAACATGCAAGCAGGGGCTTTCGGATCAGCATCGTCTGCGTACTCAACCCAACCAATGATGCCAGGCTCTGTTCCGCACTATCCAGGAATTGGATCCAGTTCCAGTGCACCGCCAGTATCGTTCCAGGCCTTGCAGCAGATGCCACAATATGGTGCACCCCCAGCTCCTCGACCCCATGCACCACCTGCTGTCCAACCAATGTATTTCCCAAAATAAGCCATCTTCATCCGATGTACAAGCAATTAGAGCAATTGCAAATGTTGCCTGCAATTCTCGGGTCTGGGTATCTTCTCTTCAATTTTTGCGTTGTAACTCGTCTATGCAGTTATTCAATATTGTAACTCGGTGAGCTCCCTGTCGCAAATGCACCTCTGTGTGTCAGCTTGGTGTCTGTAAACTGTCCGGCAAAATTAGAATGTCTATCCATGAGCCTGCCTGTCTAGTAGTATTATTCATTCTTCTATCAAAACTGAAAACGCCTAAATATTTTTCAGATGCAGATACAAGCATATAGTGCTCTTTCTGGCTTTTACTCAGAAGCGTTACTGGGTGAGATTGGTTGGTTGCAAATACATGCAAATCTGCACTGATGAAGCAATTTGGATTACAGAACACTTGAACTTTACTACTGGATTCCAGTTTCCAAATCAACCTTAATGATAAATCCTGTCCACAACTAAACAACACACTATCCAATACCCACTCTATCCAGTTGACAGATATTTTCTTTCACTGCTCCAAAGCCCAAAAGCTTCCTAGATTCTCTAGTAGCGGGACTGCTTGAGTGTACTCAACATTAAAAATCGAGGCTCCGAGCGATCTGCACCAACCATTTCCCCAATCCGACGTGGCAGCAGCAACGAGCCACAGCCCACGCCTTCATCCAATAGAAACCCTCCCTTGGATTCCCCCGTATCACGGCATCCGGATAACGCAGGATAAGAGCCGAAGCCTCCCATTGGCCACATCCATCCAACATCGAATCCTAACCCTCCGATCCACTGCCACCTCCGATCTCGGCCGTCTGTCGCCACCATTGCCACCTGGCCGAGACAGCCACTCCCGGACAGTTTAATACAAGCCACGCCATGCTCCTGCCTGCAAAACGTCCCCCTTGCTGACTGCTATCTCAAGCTCCTCTCATCGGGAAGAGCTAGCAATGGCGTCCGTCACTGCCCGCGCTCCGGTCGCGGCCCTCCGCCCGTCGTCGGCGTCCCTCAAGTCTAACTTCTTGGGGCAGTCCTCCAGCCGCCTTGCCCGCGCATCATCATCAACGAGGCGTGATGTTAAGGTAGAGGCCAAGGGAGAGTGGCTCCCTGGCCTCCCCTCCCCCACCTACCTCAACGGCAGGTCAGTATACACAGCAATTTTTTTATATAATACTGTCAGTAGAGACCACGTAAACCTTGTCATCTGACATATGTACGTATGTACGTCTCTTTTATGTATAGCCTACCGGGCGACAACGGTTTTGACCCGTTAGGTCTAGCGGAGGACCCGGAGAACCTGCGGTGGTTCGTGCAGGCGGAGCTGGTGAACGGCCGGTGGGCGATGCTCGGGGTGGCCGGAATGCTGCTGCCAGAGGTGCTGACGAAGATCGGAATCATCAACGCGCCACAGTGGTACGACGCCGGCAAGGCGACCTACTTCGCGTCGTCGTCGACGCTGTTCGTGATCGAGTTCATCCTCTTCCACTACGTCGAGATCCGGCGGTGGCAGGACATCAAGAACCCTGGGTGCGTCAACCAGGACCCAATCTTCAAGAGCTACAGCCTACCTCCACACGAGTGTGGGTACCCAGGCAGCGTCTTCAACCCTCTCAACTTTGAGCCCACGCTCGAGGCCAAGGAAAAGGAGCTTGCCAATGGTAAGTAGTTAATTTAATTAGCCTTCGATTTTATGTGGGAATTAAGAGGTGTCAGATCAAGATTGTTGGGTAGAGTTTCTGAATTTTGTTGTGAATTTGCGTTTTCAGGGAGGCTGGCGATGCTGGCGTTCTTGGGGTTCTTGGTGCAGCACAACGTGACGCAGAAGGGGCCATTCGAAAACCTGCTGCAACACCTGTCTGACCCATGGCACAACACCATCATCCAGACCCTGTCCGGTTGAGTGATTAATCATCTCTCATATGGACAGAGAGATCTATGTGCAGGCTGGAAATACGAATGCATGCATGAGGAGTTCAGGCTGGTGAAATTGATGGAGAATGTTCTTTTTCCTTTTTTTGTGGAGTATGTACTATAAGCTGTTAATCAATTGCGGGGTTGGGGAGAGTTTGGATGGATGTGATTCAGACTTACTGTGTGTGTTCTGGTAATTGTTTCCTGCATGCATAGATCTGGGATGATGCATGGTGAGGGGTAGTGAGTGTTGATTTGCTGATGTACAGTACTACAGGGGAAGCTGAAACGTTAGCACAAGTGTTCTAGCTATCTCTTGATCTTGATCTCGATCTTATGGTTGATAAATTATGCTTAATTATTGTCAAATGGTTAATTTGAGTTAAGAGAGAGATAATCGACGAAATCTAGCTTAATGAACTCTTATAAATTATACTCCCTCTAGTGTGATAATAAATATCAATAAATATATAACTGTATTGAAGTATTTTTTAAGATGAATCCATATGTATGACTAGTTGGATTTAATTAGGGTTGGACCCATTTAAATCTAATAATAAAACTTCAAAGGTACGTAAAAGTACAAATTATAAGTCAAGGGGATGAGTGTTCTTCCATTGGAATGTCCGGTAAAGTCACCGGAACATCCGGTAAAAATTCTCTGTTGGATGCTGATTTTTTACCAAATTGTCTGGTGGCTTTACCAAACTGTCCGGTGAGGTGCTATCGGAGTATCCGGTAGAACTACCGGAATGTCTGATAAAATAATTTTGTTGGGAACAGAACCATTTTACAGGACTATCCGGTAACCTTACCGGAATGTTCCGGTGGCAGGCTGACATTAGAGGTGTTAACTTCTAAAACATTTTGGATTTAATGACTGCGTTTATTCTTCATAAATACGTCATTAGAACTCAATTAAGCAGCTATTCATTCCCTCTTCTTCCTCCTTGGCACATGAGAAGTCACTCTCTCATTCTCTCCACCATTGTTCTTGGAGTTCAAGCTTTTGCATTGCAATTTCTTCAACCTCTATTCTAAGTTCTTGCGTACACAAGATCTTGGAACGAGCAGGTCTCCGGAACTAACGCCGTGTCACGAGTACGGGTAGATGGACGATATAGTTTTGGGGAGCCCTTCCACGTGACTGCTCAAGGTTTTTCCTCATGATGACGGACGAGACGAACATCAACCTCAACGGCAATGGCACTGGTGATGGATCGGGAGACAACGGAGGAGGCAACGGAGAAGACAACCATAACGGATCAAATAGATCATCTACATTTAACTCTGGGTATGATCTACTCACTTTGATCATAAACATAAAAGGTGTTATCATGTTTTTTTTATGCTGAACATGTTTAGTTTTTCGCAAGATCATTTTCTATCTGGTGGCATCATGTTGTTGATTATTTCTTTATCGAATTTCTTGATTAAATTATATCAAAAATTGACTAGATTTTCAACATGACTTTTATGTTTCTAAACCAAGTACTTGTAAAATTATTTATAGTCAAATTTTAAAAGTTTAACTGGGGGGAGTAGTTTACCTTCTTGGGCCAGAATTGAGAGTGAATTTGACCATCCAAGCATGGCATAATTAATTAAACCAAAAACATGGATTCAGTCACAGACCCACAGTTACAGTTCCCAGATGCATCTGCGAATGTGCGTGCTTGCTTACTTTGCCGGCTGCAAATTGTAAGGGAAGACTTAAGCTTGGCGGCTCTAGCCGACAGTATGTTATTCCTTTCTTTTGAGAGCTGTTTTTGAGACATATATTTTGGCGAGACGATCGTCAAGTTAAAGTCATTTGTTGATTAGTGTCTAGGGAATTTCTCTTGCTTTCTAGGCTTGACAATATTTTCTTGGCGGACGTCCGACAAACTATTTTTTTTATTGGCGGTATGGTTATATTCAATGGAGGTTTAAGACCGCCTAAGTAATTTTGATTCCGGATGGCTAATACACTTTACACTGTTTTTTTTCCCACCACAAACACATCTTTTACTTCGAAGAACTCATGACGTTTAAGCTTATTTGAGATTTCTTCTGTTGCGCTTAACGATTGAGAGCAATCAAACAAGCTAGCTGTGATTTGTAAAGAGTACTCCGTCCTTAACTTTTACTTGTACTATTTAACCATTTTTCTTATTTACAAAAATTAGTGGAAATATATAAGAAAAGATAGGCCATATTCAAAGTACTTTCGATACTTTCATAACTTTTTGAATAAAATGAATGGTCAAACATAGCAAGTAAAAGTCAACATCACAAAATTTTTTGGGATGAGGGGAGAACTTTGGACTAATTCATTACCAAGGAATATCTACATGATACTTCAGATTTGATTGCTTTAAAACATTGTTCCGTTAGTAATACTCGTTAACATATATAATCACATATTCACATTGTTGGCCATGGATCATGCCAACAACGTACCACACGTCATGTTTGTAACCCGTAGTGGCATCCGAAGATGCAACGCCATAAGCCCATAAGAGGTAGATGATGCTGAACATTTACTTGGGACTCTGGGAGGGACCCCATTTCGGTGAAGACGCACTGCTTTCTCTTAGACTACGACATCCTCTAACGTCATAGAGACCAATGAACAATTAGGGGATTGGAGGGTGTGGGGGTACATGAATAAATATTGAGGTAGGGTCAGAATGCAGAGGCAAATGATAGTAGGTTCATTTTATCTAACCGCTAGGACACCTACGGTTGGACCATAGTTCATTGTCCACTTTATATATGCTTGTATTCTATTTGCATTTGTTAAGACGTCAAATATATAGCAAAACTGAGATATATATAGCATTTGTATTCTATTTGCTATATATTTGACGATGCCTACTGATGCTGTTCCTTTCTGTTCGTGTTCTAGCGAGCTGTGTACGGGAAGTTGTTGACAGGGATTCTAGTTTATCTAGACCTGCTTAAATAAAGCTCTCGTCTTGCCCTAAAAAAAAATAAAAAATAAATAGCAAAACTGAGAAATAACGTGTACTGGTCTGGTCTGGTTTACCGGCCCGTTGCATATGTACATTTGGGCCAAGATAATGGGCCACGGATGCTAACTAACACAGGCCTATGGAGGCCCAATAGGTTTCCCCTTCTCCTCCAATTTATTTCAGCCCACAAGAACATTAACTCTCTCTTTTAGTTATTTCCGCCGAAAAAGTGAAAGTAAAAAATTAAAAAAAAAAAACCACCTGGTCAAGTCGTCTTCCTCCCTTGTGCCTTCCACCTCTCGCTCTGTCTCCAATCTGCACAGCCGCGGCGGAGGTTAGCACCGTCTCTCCTCCTCGCGCACGTCGCCGGCGAGCAGATTTTCCCACGGCGTGGACGGCCTCAATCTCCATCCCGACCTCACCCCTGCGCCGCCTCCTCGCGCGCCACGCCGCTACCAGCCAGCGAGCAGATTTTCGGAGGGTGGAGGGTTGACGCGGCCGGCCTCCTCGACGTTTCGAATCGGGGTGAAGGTATCCATTCCCCTCTGCCGGCGCCGTCTCTCCTTCTCATCGGTTGATTCGGCTTGGATTGGAGTGCTGACCGGCGTAGAGGGAGGGATAACCCCGGGCAGCTGCTGACGCCGCGCGCGCGCGCCACCTGTTCGACGGAATGCGCATGTGAGACTCCCAGCGTGAACGCGCGCCTGACCGAGATTTTTTGAAGAATGGCTGCTGGGGTGGTTGGAACGAGGGGCGCTGGTCGACCGCTGATGCGGTTGATCACCATGAGCGGTGCGCCGATCCTGCAGCAGCTGCACCTGGAGGAGCGGCTGCTGCGTTGTACTGGGGATAATTGGTGCATCATCAATGATGGAACGGCTCCTGCCACCATTGTCATGGGAGTGTCGGGGTAAGTAAGCTCTTCGTCCTGGTGGGCTGTTGTAAACGATGAAGCCTAATATAATGTATTGGCCATTGTTAAATACATGAGTTCAGTTGATAACAGGGTTTTGGTGATGACAGGAAAGTTTCAGAGCTTGTCGAGATTCAGCCTGTCCTCCAAGATAAGGTTCCAGTTATAAGGAGGTTCAGTGGTGGTGGCACTGTAATCGTTGATCAGGGGACAGTTTTTGTTACTTTCATATGCAGCAAGACCGCCGTTGCTGGACTGCAGCCATTTCCACGGGATATCATGTCATGGAGTGGTCAGTTGTATGGGAAGGTGTTTGACAGTTTCGGTGAATTTCAGCTGCGTGAGAATGGTATTGTACCAGCAGAGTATTTTATCACTTGAGAGCTAAATTTAGTAATGCCACTATAATTTTTTTTTTTTGCGGGGGAGTAATGCCACTATAATTATCATAGAAATTACCATGTTCTTAACCATCATTTGATTCTGCTGTCTGTAGCATGCATGGCATCGATTAAGAAAAAGCCATGATATCAAATCATAAATTACTTGAACAACTTTTGTATTCACATCTGAATTCTTATTTAAATCATTCTATTTTTGAAGATTCAAAATCATATATACCTTTTTGTTAGCCTGTCATGCAAAAACCATCCGATAGTTAAGGTTTAGGTTTTCTATTAGTTCAATTTGACTGTAGAAGAGCTACACTGAATTTGACATATTTTTCCAATTTTGTTAGAACTTTAATTGTGGAACCAATATATTGCCTTGGTATGTATTCTGTACTGCAGTAAATGTTCTCCGAGATTATAAAGCTATTCATGCATTTTTTAATCAGACTATGCATTTGGTCATCGAAAGTTTGGAGGAAATGCTCAATCCATAACAAGAGATCGTTGGGTTCATCATACATCATTCTTATGGGATTATGATATGAAGAATATGGATTATCTCAAAAACCCAAAGCGTGCACCTGATTATCGTCAGGTACAGTTTTTGACATTATCTTTTTCCCATTTTTAACATATCTGTAGGGAGCGGAATATAAATTTTTAGTTTGCCTGGGTATGCTTGGTATGCCGGTTTCTCTAATCTGTAAGATTAATTTGAAGACCTAGCAGACTTATTTTTCCAACAACATAGGAAATAAAATTGAGCTATAACCTTGCTATCATGGCACTGTTTTAGTAGTGCGGTACTAGTTCAAGATATGTAAACTGATGAAACATATGGTTGTGGCTCCAGTTTATATTTGACCAGGTGGTCTTATAATGTGTTCCATATTTCTGAATACTATAGTGATAACTAATGCAGTGAGTCCACTGGTCAATGGTTTGCTGTTTGAACCTATTTTTTTTCATAACATTTGAGAATTTAACAGTACGATAGTACTTTTATGCTGAGATACTATGGACAATTGAACATAATAACTATATAAGGATCACTTAGAGGATGAGTAATGACAAAATGGAGATACAGAGTAGTTATAGTGTCCCATCGTTTTGAAAATTATAGAGATGACTGATACAGACATACAGTGAGTTCATTGGTTAATGGTTTTCTGCTTGTTTTTGTAATATTAATGATTTTACAGTAGGGGTACTTTTAAATTGCACTTTGCACCAGGTAAAGTGTATCTTGTTTCGCTTTGCACCGGGTTTAGCGCATATTTTCACTTTACAGTGGGGTGCATCAAAGCAAGTTTCACTTTGCACCTGTTTGTATCGTATAATTCAAAGAAAATCTTGTAAAATGTATGAATGGAACTTATAAAATATTTTGAATATAAGTTAGGTTTCACAAAGTTTGATTCATACTAGTAATTTAAAAGTCCATGAAAGTTCTATAGATGTAATAACTTATCTTGATGTTAACCCGGCGCAAAGTGAAACTTATATTGATGTACAAAGTGAAACAAGGTATGTTTTACTCGGTGTGAAGTGCAGTTTACTCGTAACTATATAAGGGTCACATAGAATATATAACCGACAAAATAGAGATACAGAATGATACAGTGAATTCTTCGTACATGGAATTTAAGTATCTATTCCAGTTAGGCAAACTAGATCAGGCACTTCATGTTGGAGCATTAGCCAGATTGGGAGAGTAGTAGTGGCCAGGGAGCCCAAGATGCTGACTGGGGCACTGGGCCAGACCATCAACCAGCCCATGTAACCATTTTTCTCTCTCTTTTCTTGTCCAACAAAAGCAGCCTGGCCTCTAAAAAAAGCAGCTCAGTAGTTCAACACTGTCCAGATGCTGGATTTACAAAATTACTGGGACTATTTTCCGTGGTCCACTTTGATGAACTATTTGAGAACTGTGCCCTTGAGGCCATGGTTTCGTGTTTCTCTCCTGTTAAAACCTCCTTTCTGGTCTGACTTTATACTATTACTATGCATGTGACTGCCAACATGACTTGGGATAGTTTCTGCACATAATTTGGTCTGAAATGCCAAAATATTTTTGGAAACCATGTTTTGAACCCAAGGTCAGTAACTGATTAGCTACTTCTTATTTTAAGAACATCAACAATTGATTCCATATAAAAGCAGAATAGGGACAGTTCGAAGGTGAATCATTATACTTGGTCCAGCCAGTCCAAAGAGTTGTGCAGTATAAAAATCATGGTTTACCATTTAGTGATGATATTAATACCTTAAGAGTGGTTTTGGTACTCGAGGGATTTCATTATAAGCATTTATTTTGTTGTACTTGATTATAATCTATCTGAAAGCAAAGCATTGAGTGGAGCATACCGGTTTTGCACCTGCTGTTGGATGCAAAGATCTGGTATTGCATGAAAAATCTTGTGAAATCCAACGGCTGCAAGCAGCAACTTGTCTGGAAACGTTCTGATATCTTCTGGACCACTAGCAGATTAGCTTTGATCCCTGAGTGGCCCAGAACTGCACGCACCCCAAATCAATATGCACCCATTTCCTTTCCCGGTAGAGCAAAGTGCCATTATTTGTTATCTTAATGATGGCAAACCTTTTTGTTCTATTGAATGTATGTTTTGATTTTAGGAATGCTAGAACTAGAGCTGAGCCTAAATCAGAAACAATTGTGATTCAGCATCTTGCATTTGTGGGCTTTTACTTTAGTGTTCCAACATTTACATATGCTGATTTCCAAATCAACTGATTTACTTTTCAGGCAAGGAACCACACAGATTTCTTGTGCCGCATGAAGGAGTACATGCCATCACGATCTGTTTTCACTGAAGGGCTCATCTCTTCCCTCAGAGACCAGTTCACAGTCCAACCCACAGAATTAGAAACAGTGGTCTCTGATGACACCGGATTTAAGCCTTCTACAAAGCTGTTGTCACTACAAGACCTAGAGGATATTATCAACACAAAAGGATCGCACACGGTACAGGAAGTTCAAGCATGACCACAACTATGAAGATGTCTTCTTTCCTCAATCTCATGTCTGACAAGTAGTACCATCGAACAGCAAATTAAGCTTTCAGTTTGTACTACTACAACTTTGTGCTCACTGAATTGACACCAAGGACTGACACAGCTTCCTAGAAGTGGACTTCCCCATCTAAGCATCATTGCTCAAACAGCTAAATTGATATTCAGTCTGATTTCGCAATCTTTACTGGAATAAGCAGTTGAATAACACATTGTCTCCTTTTTTTCTTCTAATGTTGCCTATCGCTTCTAGTCATGCTTTTTTTTTTATCCTGTATAAACTGGTCGTTACTCGCTAACCATACGTGTGGCCAGTCAAGCAGAAGCCTTTCTCTGTTACCACCAGTAGGCCAAAGTGGTAAGCTTTCATGTCTGACCCCTTTTCCAAATTATTCCGATATTTCTGCCAGTCCTAAGCAGGTACTTTCACTATCGCTAACCTGTGGCTCACCTCACTTGCTCCTTTTCTGACCACCTGCAAAGTTGCATCTAGTTTTAACTTTTAACCGCAGAGTTGTATGTGTGCCTGTGCTTACAGGTCTCGACCAGGCAGGCCGGCCGGCCGTGCGGCTGCTCTGCTTGATCTGGATAGGCTCGATGGATGGATGGATGCATGCGCCCCCACAACCTGCAGAATCACACGAGGGGGAGGAGAAAGAGGCATTTGATGATGGATGGATGGCCAAGGTCGCCAACTCGCCATGGATAACGGACAAAGCCATCGCGTCATGCACGAACGCGGCTACAGTGCCGGTGCACGGTCACACGGCGCGTACCGTCGCCAGGGGGCGCAGCCAGGTACGTACTACCGGCTAACTCTGCTCACAGACCAAGCCTTTAGACCGGACGTTTTGGTGTTTGATACTCTTAACCAGGTTTTTACTAAACCTTTTGGTGAAATTTTAACAAATCTACAATAAAAATAAATTTTTTATTTGTGTTTTTAGAAACTGTGGTCGGTTTATCGAGCGGTTTCTCATTCACATAGGATCAATAAGTCTGATAGCCGCGATAACCGAGCGATTACTGTGATACCGTCACATCTGTCATTCCATCACATTAATAACCGTTTTTCTTCTAAGGCCCCTTCGAATAAAAAAATCGTGGAGGAATTTGGTAGGATTTAAATCCTATAGAAAATTGTTATATGTAACACTTCGAAACATAGATTAGGGATTCACAAATCCTATAAAATGTCTATGGAACGCCTCGTTACATATAAGTTTGAAGAAAAATTAGCATGGGTCCAAGCTTTTGGGAAAAATTCTTATGTCTCTCCCTCATTTGATTCCTATATTTTTTCTGCGAACCTATCAAACGGTTATTTTTGTATTTTTTCTGTGTTTTACAATCCTTTATTTTGCACTTGCATGTGTGTCAAAATCCTGCGTTTTTTCTATTCATTCGTTTTTTCACTTATGCGATTGAAAGAGGGCTAAATATATAAGCGTTTCTAGGTTCTTTACATGTTAAGAGGAAAACACTTCAGTATTCAAATTTTAGATTGTTTAGATTCCTCTCATAAGCACGGGAGTCAATAACATGTGAATCAGGATGATATATCTTTAATTTGAGAAATAGTAATGGCATGACTCTAATTTTTTTTAAAATAAAATATATGGCTTATATTGTGGATAGTTTTGAATCTAGAAACGTGGGACGGGGAGAGCAAGTCTCCAGCGGAAATATGGCTAGCTCAAGCCAACGTCACATAAATGTGCAAGGAGTACCATAACAAAGAGATGCTAACTGACACTATATCATGTCAGATCTTCGTTTGATCTGTACTGTACAGGTCTCATAGATTTGTACAGTAACCTGGAAAGTAATCCTAATTAGTGGAAATGCAATGTCCAGGCGTGTCGCGAGACGGCGACCGGCGGCGAATGATGCGCACGTTGTTTCAGGTAACGCGTGGGGGCCGGCACGGAAGCGCTACTACAGTGTTTGGTAGCCTGCAACTGCAAATGCAGTGGCCACAGCTTGTTTGTCTGATGCGGCGAGCGAGCAAGCGATATTGATGGAGAGCGACGGCGAGGGGAGGCGTCGAGATCTCGTGGCCGCGTCAAGCGCGGGCATGGACCGTTTTGCTTTAAATTTTCTCTCCGATTGACACCTGCGCTCCACCGGCCACTTGTACGTACCCCCATCTGCCCCGGATATGTCGCGTACCACCATACGTATGCACCTATACGTACGCGCGACGGTGATATGCCGTACTTGTATCTAAGAATGGTAATTGGGGCACACCACTCTTTTTTACACAACAACAAATGTGACTAGATGGCGACCGTGCGCCATTTTTCCTCAACCAGAGACACCGCTCGTCTAGCGTTGTCTTGCACCCGTGATGAATCGCTTCCCTCTGTTCCCTTCAAGCTCGTAACACGATCTACCTCCCGTCCATCTGTGCGCTGAGACCCTATCCTCTTCCCTACCTTGACGAGCCATCCCCCGTCTTGTCGGTGCCAATGAGGCTCATTGGCACCCTCCTCCCTCCTATCCCTCCAAACGATGGACAAGCTCCCTCCATATGAACGCCGTCCACCACTGGCCTCCTTTAATGGCTTTGGTGGTGCCCTGCCCTGTTGTTGCCGTCCACGGTTATCCCCTTAAGCCCAACGAAAACCTATCTTCCTTCCTCCACACCTACCCCGCCATCGAAACCCTAATAGTCCAGAGTTCACCATTAGCCGACGCCATCGGAGAAGAAGACCGCGTCACTAAATCCTAACAGCATTGGCGGGCATCAGAAACTAACCATGCCATTAAAATATGGAAGCATGTGTGCGCGGAGCCATGCGTATACATGTCATGCACCCGTGGTATCGCCCGCTAGCAACAAATCATGCTATCTAACACGTGTATTTTCCTAGGGTCATATCGTGTTTGGTTCGATGGATAGAATGGATGATCTATTGCCACATGGTTTTTATCTCATGAGTGGTATTAGGGGATGCAAAAGAAACCATAAATGACATATCATGTGGTTGAGGTACATGTTATGGTAAAAAGAAAAGGTTTATATATATGCACATATGAGTTCATTTTTATGCAACTGAAAAGAACAATAGAAATATTGGTAAGCAACTCATTCACAACCAACCAATAGCTGTTATATCCATTAGACAGAGTGGGCGGCAAGACACGATTGTATGACGGCTCCTTCTGCAGTGTGACAGCGTTGCGACGAGTCGTGACGGCACGACATGCAGCAAGGCTTTGCTTGGTGCCGTTGTTGCCGGATCTGGCCCCGCATGGCTGAGCTTGGCGATGACAGCGGATGGAGCAGCCGTGGGTGGTGGGGTGGCTGAGCGTGATTGGACGATTACGATGGCTGCCCTATTTGCGGCTAAGTGTGTCTGTGCATGGTCCCATGCCCCCATGGAGGCAACAATTGCGTGCATGCAGAGGTGTGCGATCGGATTGGGGCTCTTAGCTCATTTCTTCGTTGGCGGCATGCCTGTCGGCCAATTGTCTTGCTGACCGGACCCTGTCGGCCAATTGTCTTGCTGACCGGACTTCCTCTTACATCAGTGCTCCTCCCCACCTTTGGCCGGACTTTGATCCATTCTCGTGGGGAGCTCTAAGGCTAGATGGAGGATTAGGGGCAGCAAGGGCATTTTGCAATGTCGTTTGTGTTGACAGTGGTCCAAGGGATGGCTGCTGAGGCTGGTGGAGTTTTGGCCGCCAAGGGGTATCATTGCTCGTTTACCATTGGTGGTGGTGGTGGCTGCTCCGGTAGAAGGACACCTACGAGCTGGCACGTCAAAGTGATCTCACTTTGGTTGGTGTGTTGGTGGTGTTCACGACAAAAGCCTAGACGACGACACTTATGGATGTTGTTTTCCTCCTTAGATGTGTCGTTTGGTTCCTTACCAACCTACCAAAATCTTTAGGTGAAAACTTACCCTTTATTGGGCTGGTGATGGCGGTGCCTTTTGGCGTCAACGTCATGTTCTTCCTGAAGGCATCTTCGTGACGATCCTGTTGTGTGAGTCGTCACTTCCATTCGTGTGATGCCTTAGTTTTCAAGGGTAATCTTGAGAAGTCGGAGCTGCTGCATTGGGACGCTCAACGAGCTTGACAACGATAACTTGAAGTTCTTGTTTGTTAGTGGTATTTTAGCTGTGTTCTGGTGCGGTAGTTGGAGCTACCGCGTATTTGCAGTTCGGCAATGATAACCCTTGTTGGACCCTATAAATCTCATTTTGTTTAGGAGTGGAGTAGCAAGTTGTTCGACTCTCAGGGCTTGGCCCTCACCTTGGTGTGTGCTGGCAAAGTCGGAGTCACCAGATCGCACGGGCAATGGTGTGATGACGATGATGTTATTTTGTTGTTAGCGTGCAAAAAGTCTTGTTTGTGCTTTAACCTTGGTTGCTCGTGACAAGATTATCTTTCCGAGTCGTCGTATGGATGTCTTGTGATGGTTGGTTTTAGTTGTCGTGCTTCCGTGGTTGTGGTGGTGGTGTAGTTTAAATTAATTCCTTGCGAGCCTGTTGTAGCTGTGATTTTTTCTAGTTTTTCCTAATAAACTGCACGTTATAAGCTTTGGTTTCGTTTCTTTATAAAATAAGGCACCTTCTTATATATAAAAAAATGGCAACAACTGGTGTTCTCAGCCTTTTTTTTTTAAAAAAAAACGCTGAACACAACATAGAACGAACGTCTTTATCTTCCGTCCATCCGTGATTCATGACTATATGCTGCGTACGTTGGACTGGTTGTCTTCAACTCTCTCACGACAATAGCTGCACTAGTCACCTGCATGCGTCGACACCGTTTTGTGTGCGTGGACACGTGTCTACTGGCTTAACAAGCGAGCATGTCCATCGATCTCATCTCTGCGTCCGTTTGGCTCAACGACCGACGATCGTCTATAAGCCTCGTGTTGGGAAAGCCTGGTGCAAAATAAAAAGCAGAGGAGATCTACGGCCACAAATTAAAACAGTCTTGTCTCCGCAATGCAAGTAGCATTGCGACGCGTGAGCCATTATTAATTCCGTCATGCATGTGCGCGCCGCCGACGATTCCGGCGAGGAAGCGACATGGCTGATCTCTGCATATATGTATGCAACGCACGTACTAATACGCATCCGTACGTGGCCGTGGCCGCGCGAGCCATCGCCGTCGTCCGTCCGTTCCGGCGCGTACGTACACGCGTCCACATCTCCATGGACCACCTTTGCCCGGCATCATATCTCCGGCCGGCCGGCCGGCCGGCTGCGGAGGAGACGAGTTAAGACTCGGAAAACAAAACATCAGTTGCTAGTAGTGGGCGCGTGTTCTACGTGCATGTGTATATCTGTACTACTCCTATAAATACATGTAGTGTAGTGATGGTAACGGTGAGTTTGTCTTCACCACCAACACTAATGGCATGTGGATGCTATTGAGAAAAAAAAAAAGAAGAAGATGACTTTGTTCTTGTTTTAAAAATTCGTAAATGGTTGTAACCAATATTAATTAGATTCTTTTTATGAAAGGCATCTTTACTGCCCGGCTTTAACAGAAAGCCAAATATAACAGTGTCCTTACATAAAGGCAGAAAAACAAAAGAAAAGAGAAACACCTAACAACGTTTTCCGCTACAGACAGCAATACTTCGTTGGGGTTGCCAGCTTTACAAGCAGGTACACAGGCTCGCAGCACTGTACAAATAACAGCAAACAGCACCTTCATCGATAGCATCAAAGTTCTTCAGGTAGATGATCTCCCTTCAAATCCCGTGCTCTTTGTAGCAGGTTGTCCACCCATTTCTTCAGCAATTCCTCTCCCCCTGCTTGTAGTCTTGCCCAACTCTGTATGACAAAACAAAGTTTATAAATGACCTGCACTGGAGATTTGAGCAGAATATTTCTGAAAACCCAATCATTTCTAATCCCCCATAGCACCCAAAAAATCCCAGCAATTAAAACACCCAGATTTTCCTTTCTATCTTCCCCTCCCCAAAATCCAGAGCTTCTTTGACTGTTGACGGTCTTGTGCTTTTACCAAACATATCTCTCAGCATACACCACAAAAAAGTTACAATTGAACATTGTAAAAGAATATGGTTTGTTGTCTTGACTTTTCCACATAACTTGCAGAACATTGAACCCCCTTTCCACTCTTTTTTAACTAGTTGGAAAGCACAGGGAATTCTGTCTCTAGCCGCAAATGCTTGATTTTTAAAGGAATTTTTAACTTCCATATCACTTTCATCTCTTGATCTACTACACCTTCAAAAGTGATAGCTCTATACAAGGATTTTACAGAGTATCTCCCACTTTTCTCCAATGACCATCTCACTTTATCCCTGTCTTCATTAATCTTCACTGCTTCCAACTCATTTTTCAACTCACAAAGATCTCTGATGTCCCCTTCAGGGAGATTTCTTCATAACAAAAGATTCCAATTACCCCCCCTCCCAGATCTCTCTCACACTAGCTTCTTGTTGATCACTCACTGCATATAACTTAGGGAATCTAACTCTCAAGGATAACCCCCCATTCAACCATGTATCTTTCCAAAAAGTAGTCTCCTTCCCATCATTTACCACCTTAATCACAAATTTTTCATACCACTGGTAAGCTTCATGTAACTCCCTCCAAAACTAAGAAGCTTTAGGATCAGCACTATCCCTAAAACTCCTCCCTTGCATATATTTCCTCTTTAGAATTTCTAAGTATATTTCCCCTTCAGAGTTCTCAATTTTCTCAATCCATTTGCAAAGCAGGCATATATTCATTGCCCCTGAATCAAGGAAACCCAGACCACCAAACTCTTTAGGCCTACACAACCCCCTCCATTTCATCATGTGATATTTCTTCTTTTTCCCCAAACCTTTGCCAATAAAACCCTCCTCTAATACTATCCAACTTTTTATGAACTTGCTCAGGCGGCATATACCAATATTAATTAGATACCCAATATTATATTTAAAATGGATATTTGTTATTAAGCATGAATTTAAATGGTGGAGATAACTCAAACAATTTATAATTTAAAGGTAATTAATCGATATATTGGAAAATTAATAGTGACGTCTTTTGTATTAACATATGATGTATGAAGAGACTAGGGCATGTTTAGGGGAGCTTCTGACAGCTAAACGGAAACGGTTTAGTTTCTGAAAATCTATAGTTACAGATTCTTAAAAAGTGAACTAGGAAATCAAAGTTGGAGAAGCCGGGTTTCAGAGCTTTTCCAGATTATCAGAAGTTAGGTACCAAACAGTTGTTTTTCAAATCTAAAACTCCCCCTAACAGACCCTAGAACTTGTTGATTTATCTATAAAACCAAATTGGTTGCAATATATATATTAAGTGGCAACGCACACGGGTTATTTGCTAGTAGTGTATATGAAATCAATTAGAACTCTAGCTAGCTAGGTGCGCCTCGCTGAGATGGAGACGACGTCGTTGTAACTCGTACGTACGTGTATCATATCAACAAACGTCGTCGTCGTCGCCGGCCGGGGGGGCTTGCTTGGTTCCGGGCGGCCGGCACGTACGGCGCCGCGAGCATGTGGCCGACAGATCAAATCAGCCGCTGCTGCATGCTGCCGCGAGCGGCGGCCATTACGTTTTTGGCGCGTGCTGGGGTGTTCACGGAGAAACCGGCCGAATTAGCGCGCGGGCAGATCGACCGGCGACGTCTCTGGACTGTGGACGGACGGACGGACGGTCAGCCGCTGCGTGCGCGTCGTTGGACCAATCGATCGGGACGACGAGACCCGATCACTTCGGTCGGAATATGTATGTCGGGCAAAACAATGGGTTTGTTTAGTTTAAAGTCAATTCTTGCACTATTAATATTTTGGCAATTTCCATAGTACTTTGTAGGTGTTTGGTCTGGTGCTAAATTTTACCACATTAGTTCAAATTGTACTATAACAATTTGGTACGATAAAAATTGGCATCAAACCAAACTAGCCAAATACTTTCCGTCCCAAACATTCAGGAAACGTGTACTGCTCAGTACTTTTAACAATGACGACGACGCAACCCAGCCGTCCATGACGACCTCGCTGGTCGCCACACGGTCATGCTTTCCCTCCCCATCGCGTATTCTCACCGTCCACCGTGCATCGTTGGCTACCGCGTGCTGCCGCCTCCGTCACCCACCAGGCACTGGAAGACACCAACGGTGCTGACGAATACCCATTGACTAGACCCAATTTTTCCTTCTGTCCTTACTCACTTTTGACCGTGTGTACTCGCTAAATCTTTCGAATTGTATATGGACCATTAGATTGAAATCCTATGAGTCCCTCTTCTCCTCTCCCTTGAGTCACACATGCTCGTCAATTGCACAGCCTCGTACCACTAGGCTAGCCTATCACAACTTCTTTCTGATCAACAGTGAGGCGCATACCTCCTGCCCTTCCGCCTCCTAATTAACCTTCGTTTATCGTCTACCACATCCTACGCCGTGACTATTGCTATCGAATTTGGTAGTGCCTCCTCTCCCACCTAACATGTCTATTCTGCTTTGCCCTTGATTCCGACCTAGTCCATCAACCGTTACCGACCCCCTGATTGTAGCATTGCCGAATCTCTGATCTCCCTCCACCATACCCACCCACAAACAAATAAACCCCAAAACTAAACTACTTCAACTGGTGTTCCATCTCAATGCTGGTGTACGGACTCGTTGGAGCTAGAGGGGAATAA
The DNA here is from genome assembly GCA_000325765.3 of Leersia perrieri. Classification (NCBI taxonomy): domain Eukaryota; kingdom Viridiplantae; phylum Streptophyta; class Magnoliopsida; order Poales; family Poaceae; genus Leersia; species Leersia perrieri. Next base: position 14,021,767 of record CM002486.1, read on the forward strand.
GTTTGGGCACAGATCATCGCGCATATTTCACCATCCAAAATATGTACCATTTCTCCCCCACTTTTTCGTCAAATGTTAATATGCAATTCCATTTTTATAAACTAAGCATTTAGAAGTCATCGGTGGACAAATATTTGACCAAATTTTATCCCAATGCACATATTTATGATTGGGGAGGGAAGTGTATTAATTATATATCTTCATTAGGCGCTGTTATCAGCTTAGTCTAAAAGTTCGTACTGACAAAAAAAACATACAACTCATTTATACTCTTGCACCAATTGAACCATTTAACGGTGTCTTTGATATTTTTATTATAGTGAAAGTATATACATGATTCCTATTTGTATTTAGCCTCTCCTTTGGAATATGCAGGTCAGATATGTCGAGATTTTTATATAAATTCGAGCTCTATGTAATAACCCTATATTCTGTTGGGATTGATACATGAAAAGTTAGTATTATGACGAGTATGGACTCTGACAAGATGGATTGTTGGGAAATAGTCGGTCGATTGGTTGTCATGATCTTGTCTTGGCTGGTTTATGGCTCGTAGGTGAGTTGATTCGATGTTTTGTTACTTTGGAACCTATGTATCAGAGTTTAGAACTGAATTTATGTTGAGCGAGGATTTTTTTCACTAGTGGAGAACCCCCTCATTAGTCATAGGTCTAAACCCCAATTTATAACGGATATCGGTCCCGTTACGGATAATGGGTTACTGATGTGAAAATCCGTCAGTAACGGGTGGATTTTGTTATCCGAAATGGCTCATAATTATGAACCGTTATAGATGAGGCTCATATGTTACGGTGAATCTAACTATAATGCATATTTGGGGATGAAAATAAACTCAAATGAAAATATTTTCAACTCTAAAGTTTTAGATCTACTCAAAATATACAACTTCAACTTATAGTATATCTTCATCCGAGGTTGTTTGAAAAATTCAAAAATATCATGTATTTGAAATAAATCTCATCAATAAAAAATTCAAATCTGGGCATGAAAACAACACTAAATGAAAAAAGTTTTGAATTACAAAGTTGTAGATCTGATTGAGATATATAACTTTTCTATAGATCATTTCTCCATTCGACGTAGTTTGGTATACTCAAATTTTCATTTTGCAAACTAGATCTCATCACTTGTAGTGCACATTTGAGCATATAAACAATCCCAAATGAAAATATTATCAATAACAAAGTTTTAGATCTCATTAAGATCTACAACTTTTCTATTGGGCATGTTTTAATCCAAGATGATTTTAAATTCAAAATATAGTTTTTTAAAAAATAAGTATTTTCTCATCCGTAACGGCTCATAACTAGTACCCGTGACAGATGAGAGTCATCCGTAACGGTCCATAATTATGGACCGTTACCGATGAGGTTTTTCATCCGTAATGGTTTGCCTTTCTACAACCGTTACCGATGCGTTTTTATCCATAACGGTTCGTGGTTTAGACCTGTTAAAGATCACCCGTGACGGGTCATAATTTTAATCCATTACAGATAACATCACATTACATCCGTCACGGGTTATTTTTGTTAGGTATATCTGAAACGGGCTATGTTCTAAGCCGTGACATATAAGTTATTCGTTACGGATCATATTTTTGCATGATAAGCGAGCCGTTATCGACGAGAGGTTCAGTACTAGTGTTTTAACGTTCAGTCACGGATTTGTCTGGAATGAAGTAATATTGGATGAGCAAGGAGCTGAGTGCCTGAGAAGAGCTAACAGTACCTTGACAATGCCAATGAATCGACCATTCAGCAACTGATCTACTTGTATACAGAATTCGTATCCACGACCTCTCCCTTTCACATGCGCAGGACCATGGAAACGAACTTCTTCAATCATGGATGTTTCCCTACCTGCTCTTTTTCTCAAAAAAGTCTGTAAGAAACTAAAATCTTCACGAGCAGTAGTACCATTAGCTAACTAATCATGAATGGTTCAGCACAAACCACTCAATCCAAAACAAGAATCAGTTGGAACAGTTGTGCTAGCTAATTCTCATTCTCTCTCTCTACAAAAGAGACAAGTCCATTATAACCCCGACATATGGACACGTACGTATCTGAGATGTAGGACGTCTCAACAGAATCGAGCAGTGACTTTATACTCATCAATTGTGCATGGACGCATTCATTGATTGCCTACGAAGTATACACACTCCATGTCCATGGAAGGACACTAGCTAGCCAGCATATGCAAACAAGCTCTTAATTATGAACACCATTTGGAGCAAGGTCAAGCTATAGCCTTCGATCGTAGTACAATCTTCACATTCATGAGCAGTGAAGTAGTCAATTAATGTGGGCACACAAAGTAACATGTACAGTCACTGGCTTGCGCTATAGCTAGTAAGAGTACTATAGTCTTAATTTTGACACTAAAATTTGATGTTGGCAGAGATGCACAGTTGATCGATAACAGTGTTTGTACCGGTTCAATCAGATACTTGCATTGATTATATTAGACCATAAGCACTTGAGTTTTAACGACATATTCTAGGGCTATATTTGGCAATGTGTTGACTTTACCATACCATTTGTTTGTTGTTAGAGTAAGTTGGTAATTACATGTTTTTACAGAAAACCCTATGTATTCTTAGAATTATACTATATATACTTGACTCCAGATTTCATGGTTTTAGTATGTTTTCGATTACTTTGAAGATCCACACTCACAACACTTACATTCATTCACCAGCTATATATGAGCAGGGTTTACAATGCCACGGGCTTCCCCTTGCCCCCTCCCTTCCTCATGCCACCTCTAGCAGCACGACGGTTACCACGGAAAACTATGATAAATTTACAATCCAAAATTTTAATTTAAACCACGGTTTTAGAACGGGTACCATATGGCATGCCAAGGTAACCGTGCAGTATGTGTGGTTACCACGAGAAAATAAAAAGTGGCACAAAAATTGCTTAAAATTGTGTAAGAATTAAGATAAGTGTTTGCTATGCAAGAAAAGAATCTAATCTTTCATAAAAAAACTATACATTTTATAAATCTTTTATTCCAAATGTTTCAACCACAAAAAATTATAACAAATTTCATCAATTCAAAAAAAATATTTAGATCATAAATGTCTATAAATCACGTACTATTTGTATGATTTTTTTGAATTTTTTCTTAAATTTGAATTTGACAATTATATATATATGTACCGTGTGATGGCATACCATTACCGCTACCCAACGGTTATCGCCGGGAATGAAAACCCTGTATATGAGTGGTCCTAAGTCGTCACACGCTAAAGAGACAAATAAAACGCCTAACACCAGGTGACAATCTTCTCTTTATATGTTAAAACCTCGCCAAAAGAAAGCTCTTTAGTTATATAATTCTTTGGAGATATAGTAAAAACTACTCGAACCATTAATGAAAGTTTGACCTAATTTAATAACTAAAACCCAAACAATCCAATAAACTTTTAGTTGTTTGAAATTTTATAAATTTAACATTTTGATTTGGGTGGAGGTTTTTCAATTTGGGTTACGAGGGATCGAACAACAATATGCTCTTTTAGTGAAATCCTATTGATCGACTTATGGTGACATATATAACAGAATGGACACATAAGTCATAAGGGGATTAAAGTGAAAAGGCAAGGGTACGAATACATTGGACGAAAATTTGAGGGCACATAAAGATTTTCTCCAAAGATCTTACTACTATTAGGCCTCGTTCGAATCTGAGCGTGAAGATTGGATTATGTGTGCACGCAAAACGAGGTTGGTCATTAAGACTTGATTAATTGATTATTAAATATTAAAAAATAGAAAAATGGATTTATCTGATTTTTTAAACAACTTTCGTATATAACTTTTTTTCTCAAAAAATACACCATTTAGCAGTTTGAAAAGCGTGTTCACGAAAACAAGGAAAAAAATCAGCTCCTATGTTGATTAGAACGCGCCCTTAGAGTGGTAAAGTGCTAGCCCTGGCAAACTACTAGGTTTCAGTCACAGGCTCACAGCGTGCCACAGCATAGCACCACAACCAGAGTCTAATACGTGTATTTTTCAAACAGTTTCATCAAACAAAACCTCTAAAATAAATGGACAAACATTGCAAAACTAGCTACTTCATCTGTTTTAACATTTGATCATTAATGTTATTCAAAAAATTATAAAATTATCATTTATTTTGTTTGTAACTTATTTTATTATCGTAAGTATTATGAGAATAATTTATCCTTTTATATATTTACACTATATTTTTAAATAAAACAAATAATCAAATATTGCAGTCACAAAAATAAAAACCCTTACATTAACGGGGGCAGCAGGAGCTAAGTGGACAACTCGCGCGCTATCTCGCATAGTCGCATAAGACCCTAATTTATTTTTCAGTCACCAGTAAAAAAGTGGATGGAGTATATTATTATCTATTGCTTAGCTTAAGCTAGCAATTAAGCCCGTCCTGCATGCGTCTCTAAAACATTAGTAGTACTACCTCTGTTTTCTATAATTAATGCTAACTAACCAACATCAGATATTAGGGAACGGAGGGAGACCGTGCATGCCAACTAATACACAATTAAGAATATGTTAAGTTCACAAATTCAAATCATTATGGTTACTTTAATTAGTTTGCGGTCTCTCTCACTAAACTATGATAGCAACCTTTGTTGGATTGATTACTTGTAGCAAGACATGGCGAAAGCACACATGCTGGCTATGGGCGGCTCACAAATCCCCAGCCAAAATTTTTGTGATTCATACGGACACATTTTTTAAGTATTAAACACAGAATTACATATTTCGATTTTTAATTGTGAGATGAATATTTTAATCTTAATTAATCTGTCATTAGCAAATATTTACTGTACCATCATATTATTAAATCATGACGGCTTAAAAGATTCGTCTTGTAATTTACGTGTAAAATATGCAATTGGTTTTTTTATCCATATTTAATGCTTTCAAACATTTAATGTGACGGTAAAATTAGAAGTTCGAAGGAGAAAAAGGTTAAAATCCAATGCCTTACCAACAAAACTGCAGCTTCATGCATGCATGGTCAACTGAGAAAACGTGCTGATCTACACTTGGCTAAATTAAATTGATCAACTGAAAAAAAAAAACATCAGTTCTCACATTCATGAAGCTCATCAACAACATGATCTGGCCTGCATATATATGGATGGGGCTGATTAACTAAATCCCAACTAATCAAAGTGCAACCCTTCCTCCTCTATAAAGCCCCAAATTACCATGCTCTCCCTCCCCACTTCTTCCTAGTCCTAGCTCCTCCAGCTAGCTAGAAAATACTTACATACATTTATATAGTTATTACATATACTCCAGATAATTACGTACTCTAGAAAATATTTATAGCTGGGCTCTAAATAAAATTAAGCTATCTAGCCATGCTGCATCTACTACTACAACTTTTATGGGAAGCTCTATAGCTAGAAAGGGCTAGAGCTAGTTGGTAGTAGTAGTAATAGCTAGATCCACCTGCAGCCGCATGCTAATTGAAACCCAAACGCAGCATGTAAATTTATGAAGTATATGCATCATGGATTCGATCTTGTTCGATCATGTCATCATGTGGCGCCGACTCCGAGGAAGTCTATGAATGCCGGCGACGCCGCCGCCTCGAAATGTGAGCCGCCGCCGCCGCCGTTCTGATCCCGTCCTATCCCGTCGACGTACGGCACGCCGGCGCCGGAGACGATGACGTCGCCGCCGTTCACCATCATCATCTCGTGGCCGTGGTTAAGCCACCCGGCCGCGCCGCCGTGCGCCGCCGCCGCCGGAAACAGGAACGGCGGCGGCTCGGCGACCACGTACCGGCCGCCGCCGCCGTCGATGAGGCCACCTCCTCCTCCTCCGGCAGCCATGGCGTCCGGCCATGTCATGCCGCCGGCGACGCCGCGACCCGCCGCCGCTGGCCCTGCCCATTAATTAAAGATGATCAGCAAGCGCGCGTTAATTATAATAAATCAACCCCAAATTGCACAGTAAAACGCAGCTGGTAATTAATCTTAGTCGCCAATTCGCAATTGACCGACGAATACAAAAAAGAAAGAAAACAAGAGAAAAAAACGAATCTTTAAATTGAATGAAGTGGTTGCGTGCGTCTCGGCAGGGAGGCATGCATGCAGAGAGGAGATAGCGATGTAACCATGTTGCAATTTGCAAGGAGAGAGACGACGACTCTCTCAAATCGCAATGTGTGGCGCAGTCTCTCAGATAGTAATTCAAAGGAAGTAAGCAGCAACGCGAAAACGGAATGATGTGTGATTAGTGGAGAAACAAACAAACAAACAAACAAATCGATCAAATCCAGGAGGAGTAATTAAAGAAACGATTTTTTTGTGGATGAACAGGATGAACAGTAGAGAAGCCGGTGCGTAGGTGTGGCCGGGGTTAGGGGAGGCATTAATGGAGACGGACGGGTAACTACTCCTACATGCAAGCCTAGCTATATCTTAGCCTCCATCCATGTCGCCGGCTGGCCGGTGAGAAAGAATCGAATCGACCTGCAGCTGGTGAGACTGTAGTGTGTGTGAGGCCCAAAGCTTACTGGGCGCGCGTGTGCGTGTGGGTGTTTGCACGGGCGATCTGTGCGTCGTCAGGCACGTACGCACGCAGGGTGTTCGGCGAAAGTCCAAGCCGGGGGCAGGCAGTACCTACCTGGTCTCTGCTTGGCGCCGATCCATCTCGCCATGCTTCCTATTTCAAGCAACCCCATTTACTCCTCGCCGTCCGGCCGCCGGCCGCTCCGTGCAATGTCACATATTTTTCTCTCCACTGCCATGCCACACTCTCTCACTGTGCAACTGTGGTTCAGTACGTGTACCCGTGTGCTGCAACGGCAGTGTTGCAATGCACCCAACAATGGAGGATTAGGAATTTTTTATTTATCATCATCTTCCTTTTTGGATCCTGTAGGGGCCCGGACAGTCAGCCAGACAGAGAAAACGAGGAGAAGCAGCTGGGTGGGGGAATAATCAGCCTGGACTGCAAGGCCGGGGCCCACCTGTCATTCCCACTACACTCTGTACCGTACAGTACTCCACCTACTAACAAGCCTAATAATAACCTGATCGTTTATTTAGTGCTTACTCACCGGGGAACAAGCAGCCGAAGTGAGCCTCGTCGCCGGCGGCGATGGCCGGAAAAGGGAAGCCGCAGTAGTGACGGAAGCTGAACGCCGCGGCGGCGGCGGCGGCGTAGGGGTCACCGGCGACGAGATGTCCATCGCCGGCGGCGAGGGCGACGGTGGAGGAGGAGGAGGAATCGAGCTTTCGCTGGACGGCCTGGTTGAGCTTGCGGCGGCGGTAGGCGGTGGACTGCTCCCGGTATTTGCGTGCCATGATGACATGCCAGTGGTTCTTGACGGCGTTGTCGGTGCGCCCCGGGAAGAGGCGCGCGATCATCGCCCATTTGTTGCCGTAGTACCTGTGCGCCGCCATTAGCCTCTCTTCTTCCTCTTCACTGAACGGCCTCTTGCTTATCCGAGGGTCCAGCTGGTTGAACCACCTCAACCTACAGCTCTTCCCTGTTCACAAACCAAATCAAAATCAAATCTTTAGAATGAACCAATCGACCGATCGATCAATCGCAGAATGGGTGTGGTTTTTTTTATGGTCCAACAAATTGTATCTTAAGATAAAAAATATATGGTTGGATTGTGTTTTGGTATCTCGACATATCCCTTTGTCGGATCGTAAAAAAATTCTTTTTTTACCTGATCTGCCGTCGAGTTTTTCGGCGATGAGGTTCCAGTTCTGGGGGCCGTAGAGGGCGACGAGCTCGCGGAGCTTGGCGTCTTCGGCGGGGCGCCAATGGCCGCGGGCGGCGAGGCGGGGGGATGTTTGCCCGCTGCTGCTGCTCTCCTGCTGGTGCTCGCCGCCATTGCCGCCGTTGTTGTAGTTATACCCGGCGCCGCCGCATCCGCCGTCGATGCCGGTGTCCATGGTCGTCGTCGTCGCCGCCGTCAGCACCCGACCTACTCCCTTTGATGACGCCGACGACGATGTCGCCGCCGCCTGGTGGTGCTCCACCTGCAGCAACCACGCCGTTGGTGGCGTCGCCGACGAGCACGGCATCGATCGATCCACAAAGAGAAGAGAGTCGATTTCTTTGAACTACTAGAGCTAGGTCTTGAACTAAAATGCAGCTGGGAAGAGGGAGGGAGGGAGACGGAGTGAGTGAGTGAGCTTTTTACTGTTGGATAGGGGAGAGAGGAGAGGAGAGCTAGCTACTCAAGCTGATGAGCAGGGGAGTGAGTGAGAGAGTGAGAAGGGGATCGTTTGCGGAGGGGGGAGATGGAGATGGTGGCCGACATCGATTTTATGCTGGAGGATTACACGGCACGGGAGGGGATCGATCCATTAGGCGGCGGCGACGGGAGCGGGGTAGGGCGCCAGCGACCGAGATATAAAGGTGTATACTGGAGTAGCTACGTATACTCCTAACGCGCGCGTACGTACTGTCTACGTATATCCTCTCGCGTCACTTTTGGAATTTAGTTAGCGCGCGGTATTATTAATGGCACGTTTTTTTTCTTTGTTTGTTTTCCAGTGGGGGATGATTGGGACGGTGAATTTTGTCCCCGGCCAGTATAATAAATGAGAATGGAATGAATTAGAGCAAATTAATAGGGACGAAGGTTTTTTTTCTGATTTTTCTTAAATAAATTATTAGGCTGTTTGGTACACATGATTCCTAAAATATCATAGTGTGAAAAATACAGCATTATAATGTCATGTGCTATGAAATCACGTAGGTTTCACCTCATTGTTTATATAGTTTGCTCTGCTGTCACTTCTCCACCATGCATTCCCCTTCTCTCCTGCCACCGCCACACTATCTCCACCCATCCCTAGAAATCTAATGTGGCATGGTCGATAGAGTTTAGGACTGTCGTCCTCGTCAACTATTATCAAAGAAAATGCCACCGTTGACGAGTTTTTCTTCAATTGCTCTATTGTCTCCATGTATTTTTTAGAAGATTGAAGACATGTGTGTCCATCATCCATATCTAGGTCGAGGACGACGAGCAGCAGGGCGTTAGAATAGAGGAAGCAGTGATAATTATTGAGGACGACGAACAAAATGGAGAAGCTTGTAGATAAAGCACAATGACAGCATGAAGTTGGATCTGTGTTAATAGAGCCTCGGCATTGGCCCCCTTTTTTTCAAACAAACCTTCAGTTGTTGCACATCCACACTGACCATCTATAGCCGTATTTACATGCTCCTATGGCTAGCTAAATCTAGCGCTAGCAAGCAAATAGAAGAAGTTATTATTTTATCCTTTTTCACTTTTTTTGGCTATTTCACTCTGTTTATCTGATGTTGCACATCCCGCGACTATATCCCTGTTCGGCTGGTTGAGTTGGGCTGAAAATGGCTGGGCTCAATGAATTTTTTATAGAAGTTGGCTGGACAGAATGAGTTTTTTTTAAGAGCTGACTGGGCTGGTTGGAGTCAGCCAGCCAAACAGAGGCTATATTTTTCTTTGATATTGCACAAGATCGTATTTGATGTTGCGATTGATTTTCCTAATGTGGCATTTGATTGAAATATTTTTATTAAACGATGAAATGCCTAAAATATTGTTGTCGCAACATTGTTCTGCCGAACTAACGAGACATCGAAACATTTTTAAACACGTGGCGAAACACTGCAAAATATCGGGCATTCTACTACGGCTCATGTCCTCTTAAATATCACCTGAGAGCTTGTCCATCATTTAGCTTTGGTCCTGAGACATTTCAAATATTTGGTGTTTCGCCGCTTTTTTTATTGAAGAAATAGCCGAACTGAACCATGCGACTTTACTCGTGCGGCCGTAAAAAACATTGTACATTCCGACCGTTAGTTGAAAGCATATGACATATTCATAGAGAGGTAATGATGTGATCCTAGTCTCCTACTCCTACCGTGCATGGTTGCTCACAGGTGTGTGACGTGCATTTGTATTTGTCACTCCTGGCCGGGCTATTGAAATATGACCGACGCTGCACCTGAATCATAAAGGAGCAATTCACATATGCATACCTTTTTTTTGCGGGGAACATATACATACTTTATTGGTCTATACCAAATTACCAGTGAACTGAAAATGCATTACAATAAGGATCCAAAGAAGAGAACTACTCCTATTCCTATACTCGATCAATCTGCTGTGCTATATAGGTATGATGATCCAGAGCACTGTCGATCGAGCTGACCAGCTTAGCTTGGGAGAAGCAAAAAGATGCAAAGGTCGCCGCGCCGGTGAACATGAACATGAAGCTTTTTATGGTCGCAGCTAGTCATGCATGTGAGACTTTGCAGGGCACGATCGACGGATGGATCGCCGCTACTCCAGCTTATTGAGCGCAGTAAAAAAGAAGTTGAGCTGGGTGCAGAAGATCTTACTACTGCACTCTAGGCTTGTCACTGTCCCAGCTGTCTACTACTGCTGCTGCTGCTGCTCATGGCTTTCTTTTCTTTCACTGGTTTCACAAAAGCATCAAAGCCTCGCCGTCCCCACCGCACGTGTAGATGTCATCTCAGTCTCACCACATGTGTGCCCTTCTTCGCTCCCTGCCTTTTGCAAGGACGACGACGCACATCCAAGCCAGAACACAGACCTCTTTTCTCATCTCTTTCTCTCTCTTAACCTTGGTGTGTCATGTAGGAGTAGTATGGGAGCATGCAAGAACCAACAATTTCTTTTTCGAACCGTATATCTTTTGTTTTTCTTTCTTTGCTTTGCTTTGGAATTAATAAGGGATCGGTACGTCGGAATGTAAACGTGTACATCGCCGAATAGTTCTTTGTTGGTTTCTTCTACTTTCAATATGTGTTTGGAATACATGTTTGTTCTGTATGCATGGATCGATGTTTAATCCCTCAAGGATATACAATGTACTTTGGATCATTTCTCAGAGTTACTGCTAGATTAGATTATTGGTTCTGCCCTTCATTGATCGTACGTAAGTGGCTTCGGCTGCAGCTAGCATGCAAGGATATAATAATATGAGTTGTGTGTCCAGTACTTCTTTAGAGGAAGATATATGTACGGGTCACACATTAACTGTAGTGTTTTTTAGAACTCACATTAACTATAGTTGCATGCACATTTCCTCTCAGCGGACTTTCAATAAGTTGGTACTACCTGACACAGAGGTACAATTTAACAGGGAACAATTATTAAAGAAGGCAAAGCTTAATAAAACATTCTTAAATATGCTGAGTACTAATAGTACATTTAATTTCAGTACTTGCTTGTTCGCATGCATTGCCCGAATAGAAAATTGTAGTAAAAGAAATTAAGATGAAGCAGAAACAGGAGCAGGTATAGTAGTTATCCCGATAATTCAATTAGTATTACTACTCTTTTCTTAAAAAAAAACATAAGCATTTCAGCTAGAACGCGATAGATACCTCAGCACAATAAATCTAGACATACGTAAATGTTCTGATCAGATTCGTCGGTCATGTTCCAATCCAAATGCTTACATCTTTGGATGGATTCAATACTTTATATTATGGTCGGATTCGTTGATCGCATCCCAATCCAAATGCTTATATCTTTGGACAGATTCAATACTTTATATTAAGTATCGTTTTTTTGGTTTATTCTTCTTATATCCGTTATCCATCACCTTGATGAAGTATGCTACATCAAACATAACGAGAAAAACTCTATGTTTTCTTTAGGATTAATGAAAGAATGCTTTAGCATATATTTTTCCAAAAAGTATGCTTTAATGTAGATCTTGCCAATAAAAATTGGAGATAAGCATAAAAATACATCTATGGTAGTCTAGTAAATAACAACAAAGAAAATAATGAGTTACAACATATCTTAGACTTTTCTTAAGTTTGGTTTATTTTATTCATTTTGCTAATTCAATTGGATGGTAAATTGAGAAGACTAACATAATAAAACTGATTCTTTAGTTCCTTATAAGTAGTAGTAATATAGATGTATATGGACATATATAATTGATTCCCCTCTATCCCTAAATAAAATGATGTTACGGTTATTTTTAAGAGATTATGGATGGAAAAACTATAATGCCCCTCATAAAATAAGGTATAAAAAAGAGTACGATGGTTGGGCGATAATAGTTGGCTGTAAGTTGGCTAAATGTTGAGGTGGAGGAGAGAGAAGAAGCAGGTTGTAAACTTATAACCCGCCAGGATGCAAGAACGAAAAAATTTTATGAGATAGATATGTGGGCCATGTATCAATAGTAAAAAGCTAACTACTATATGGGTGTGAGAAGAATATAAAAAATCTTATAACCGACAAGCCAGCTGTATTATTAGTCTTGCTTAAGGAGAAATTTAAATGAAGATGATGGATACCACAAGTATAGTACCCAAAATATGTTAGGCTTTTGAGATGTGGCTGTTAATTTAGTCTAAGCTCATTGGCTTGCTGCATATGTTGAGGATTTCAAACCAATGGTATTGCTACGGCTAAAATGCAACAACTATTAGGCTGAAAAGCAACAACATCATGCCATCAGATGGGACCGTTATATTATGGATAAATTTTAAATGTTTAAAACCTTTTTCTAGGTTGGGAGTGGGGTGGCTGAGGGACGGTAAAATATTAAGAAAATAAAATGTATATATCTAGTATAAAATTTAGTATCTCTTGAGATACTAACATATACATAAAATTTTATAATAGAAAAAGGTCTAAAATCAGCTATAAATATTCGTACCGGTTGAGCATATACACCGTAGATTGGGTACGTGGACGACGAATAACAGATACTCCTATTAATTGAAACAGGCACTGTATGGGGAGAGGGCCAGAGGAGGGGATTTCTTGCTTGACTCACACCTCTTCCTCCTGATCCAATCTGATCCCTCCCTTGACGGAAAAACATGCATGCAACCAAGCAAACAAACTCCTCGCCTCACCTCAGCTCTCTCCAGTTTGGTGTCTGAATGAGCCCTGCAACGACTACAGGCACCTTTCTTTTCAACTGTGGCAGGCAACTGTACGTGTGAACCAACTGTGTCCAGCACGCACACGAACGCCCCCAGCCAAGCCACCATAACTCTGCCCTAGCTACCCAGCAGCTATCTACTCTACTACCTCCTATGTACACAGCTCCTTTTCACTGTGCTTTACCGTGTTACGCATACTCCAGCAGCATGGGCCAGATCGATCAACTAGCTAGTTAGTAGTAGTAGCAGTACTGTGGGTCTGTGTGTGCACGTATGGCATACTTGACACGTGGGCAGTTGATACATGGCCAGCCACCTGCTACTACATGCTTGCATCACCAGTAGAAAACGGAGCAAAAATATATAGGGAATTAGTAGTCCCGGTTCGTTTTACAGACCCGGACTAAAGATTTTCAGCCCATCTAATAGCTAGGTGCCGGTCCTCGAAGGAGACTTTAGTCCCGGTTGGTATTACGAACCCGAACTAAAAGTCTCTCTTTAGTCCAGGTTCGTAATACAAACCGGGACTAAAGGTACACCGACCTTTTTATTCGGGTTGGTATTACAAACCCAGACTAAAAGTCCCTCTTTAGTCCGGGTTGTTATTACGAACCAGGACTAAAGCTATTGAGATTCCTTCCTCTACCTTATCTTTCTCTATCTTATCGTTTTACTTTCTCTCTCCCGTCCATTCCTTCTTCCCCTCCATATCTTATCTTTTTCTCCCTCTTATTTCTTTGCTAAGTCTTCTCCTCTCCTCTCTGCAGGCTGGGCGGCGCGGGAGGCTTGGGGGCTCGGCGGACGGGGCGGTGCAGCGGCGCGAGAGGCCAC
>CM002486.1:14044870-14057750 GCA_000325765.3 Leersia perrieri
ATATATAATGTATAATGTATATACTTTCAGCCACATGCATGGGTCCTCATTGGACATTTTGGACACCAGCAGTGAGACGTAATCTAGAAAAAGGAACGCCCATTTGGGAGCACGCACGCATGCAGGCGAGACAAATTCGTCAGTCACCCACGAGAGAACGACCTGTCGATCGACCCATCTCTCTTCGTCTTCCTCTCGATCGGTCGATCCCCTTCTCCACACATCACGTGGCCGACCCATTCATGTCTGAACAAGTCCTGAATTAACCCAGCTATAGCCTATAGCTATAGACGAACTATCATGATTCAGATCAGCCTTGAAAGCGAGACCCGGCCGACCTGCATGCTGAGAATTATATTCAGAATATTTGCTTCGTTCTGGCTAGGCAACATGGCCCAATTGCGTCGCAAATTAACGATGCACATGCAAACCAGTCGTTTTCACCGTAACTGTACCGAGAAACAACAACCTCAGGTAGTTTTTTCACTGAATTGCTGGAGTGAAAGAGAGACGTGTTAGCCTGAAAAGGCTGTGAACTTTTGATGTTGTTTTGCAAGCAATCAGTAGTGTAACTATCTACTCCTACCTAGGTAGTGCAGGTTAGTGGCCACCGGCTACACTTGGCAATGTAGCTAGAGTGGGCAAAGTGGGCAAAGCTAGGTTAATTTACTGTTTTCTGAATCTGAATGCGAATGCAGTGAGTTGAGTTCTGAACAATTTCAGGGTGCCTGCAGCTGAATCAAGCTCGGGTCCATCCGTGGAAATGCAATCAAGCAGGTGTCATGCATGAGCATGAGTGATTGAGTAAGTGAGTAATTGCAATAGAGAGGGATAGGTAGAGATGGAGAGGCAGACAGGCAGAGGCAGGAATACATCCCATGCATTGGATTGGACCACACACCTCTTCAGTGCTCAAAAGTCTCCAATCTGTCCATACAGGAGTACATGACAACCACGACGACGTACGCCATGGATGGCTCACAAGCTTTTGTTGCTTTGCAGCATGTAACCAATCATGGCTACTACATTTATGCGGCTATGCTACCACCGGCACCGGCGTTTCTCTAACGGCCTGCAATGAATGTAGTCCTGATCTAGAGCTCAAGTGCGTTGCGTTGTGCATTAATAACGGAATATGCCAACGACGAGTTGTACAAGAACTGAAAGTGAAATTTTGATTGCATATTAGTTGTTGCTGATACTACTGCTTAACAGTTTTGATTGATATACGGATATACCGCTACGCAAAACATGTAAACAAACTCTCGTTTATGTTAGAGTTTGTGTCGAATAATTGTACAAAGTCGATTACAATTTAGAATTTAAAATTATAATAAGTTATATGATAATAGTGGAGTCGGACACTATCTTAAACTCTTATTTAAATAGAAAGGTACACTTGTTGTAACCGCACGACGACAGCAGCATAGGTTATTTAAATAGAAAGGTACACTTGTTGTAACCGCACGACGACAGCAGCATAGGTTATTTAAATAGAAAGGTACACTTGTTGTAACCGCACGACGACAGCAGCATAGGTTATTTAAATAGAAAGGTACACTTGTTGTAACCGCACGACGACAGCAGCATAGGTTATTTAAATAGAAAGGTACACTTGTTGTAACCGCACGACGACAGCAGCATAGGTTATTTAAATAGAAAGGTACACTTGTTGTAACCGCACGACGACAGCAGCATAGGTTATTTAAATAGAAAGGTACACTTGTTGTAACCGCACGACGACAGCAGCATAGGTAGACGTAAGAAACGATCGTCGACGGCATAGCCAACCGCTCGTGGTCATTTGATACCCTGTAAGCTAAAATTATGCTATATTGTGCATTAGTGTCCGTAATCAGTGTCCTGTGGGGTAGGCTTGTCCGAACAATATTAAAAAATATCGTGTCTCGGTGTCATCGTCATGTTTGGATCTTATATGGCGATTGCTTCCGTGAATAGCTACTGATGTGGTTTCGGGGCTAGTTTTCTAACATTTTATATCCATGGATAGAGCACACTCGGAGTTTTGTAGATACGGTAATTTAGTAAAGTAGCACGAACATATTTGACTGTTAAAACAATGCCCTCTCCGTATTTATTTAAGAGGATCTGTGTGTCCGGTAGGTAGGATGAGGCATAATTGATCGTTGAACTCTACCTAAATGCTCGAGTGTCGCCATCATATAGTTGTCATAAATTCCTTTTGGCATTTGTAACTGTTCTCTGTTCCGTTTAGTGTACTCTCGATGATAAATTTCTGTAGTATGTCCCTGCTGTGATTTGCATCATGTTGGCCCTAATTGGAACGCCGGAGTTCTATATGAATTTATCGGCTTTCCTAGAGCGTGGCATGAATATGTCGGAATTAGGGTGGCTCGAATACTACTACTAAGACAACAAATAAGTGTTGCTCGGGTTGATATACTAACGCTGATTAAAAATTCATCGTAGATGTAGCGATGGATATAGAAAAACATATTAGAGAAGTCTCAAGAAACCGGCTATTTTCAGCTTCTTTTCATTGGTATTTAACAAATAATTTTAGGGAGCCTTCGTGGGAACTCGCATGGACGCTACGAAGGTAGCGGGGGCTCGAGCACCCGCCGCCCCCTTACTAGATTCGCCACTGCGTACACGGGAAAAGGCCATAAATCCATCGTACAAGTGCTTAGTCTTGGCCACTTACACTCGTAGGGATCTGGAGATTATTACCAAATTAACAAAAAAAGGAGAAGTAACTATACGGTTAGGTCGTGTAGGTCTAGACTGTACATGTACATCGAGTATCAATATTGTGAGTTGTATTTAAAATACAGTTTTATCCATAAAAATACCATACAAAAAATCTATAGCAAATCCATTTGTACTTTTAAAATATAAAATATAAACAAGATACAATTGCATCTATAGAGAAGGATATATGTACAACATGTTAGCAATATCAAACTAATTCAACCTTTAAAATCTAATTCCACACAAATTAGATAGTGAAAATGTGCTGGTTTTTATTCAGTGAGAATCATCCACTATTATCTGATTGATAGAATTCGTGCTCATACCAACAGTAGCTAGCCCCTTGACTGGGAGAGCTTCTGACAGATGCACAACTTCTTTAAGATTAAATAAAAAGCTCAAAAATTTATGGTTTGGATTGACTTGTATTGGGCTTGGCTCAAAACAAGTTTGAACTCATAGTCATAAAGACCCAAGCTGAACTAGGCTTTTAGCTCGTGAGCCTAATGATCCAGCTCACAAATTACTCATGTAGTAGTGCGCTAGAACAAAGGATCAGATATGTACTCGCTGCTTCTTAATCAATGCTCTATGCGTTTTAGTTACATTACATTGATTGAGTTCGTCACTAATTAGTATTTATTATTATGTTAATACAAAATAATAAAAAGATGGCACAAATGAGATATAGCTCATTAACTCATCAGACTAGCAAGCAGAGTATTTAGCCTCTTAAGGGTAACGATCCGAGTTGAGCTGGCTCGTTTACAACCTTTTTATGTTCTCACCAGCTAGTTATTTTGTCACCAGCTGCTTCCGACTAGCTGGATAAATTATCCACTGGCTGCTTCTCAAGATCTCAACCTACCCGATAAGACCAAAGTGACTTGGTACCATCCCGGTGCTGCAATTTCATATTAGACATCCGTAATCCTGCGCTCCGAAACTTTTGTGCAGACTGCCAGTGTCACACACTCCATCCATTGGCTGCCTAAATTCGTCACCTAACACTCCCCAACACACAAACGCACGCGAGACGACGTTCCAAATCCAACACGACATATATAGATTAGCCAATCAAGAGGAGATCGATCGATCGGTCAGCACTAAGCAGCCAGAGCTGAATAGCACCGGCATGCATGTTGCAGCTTTGCTATCTGCTTTTCCCTGCATTTCTGCTACCACCACCTCCTGCATATTGCATAGTGGATTTACTAGCAAGCTACAGTAGTCTGAAGCTAGCTTGCTGCTTGCAGCAGCATCCAGCCAACAGATGCAGCTATAGCAAGTACAGCTGATTACTGTTTGTGGCTGGCCAATGCAAAAGGCTATAGTTCATGCATGCATGCCCATCCTAAACTGCTACTACAAGTTGTGTAGCTAGGCTGCAATCATGCTGGGCCGGCCGGGATTGGGGACAGATCGAGAGTATATTGCTCACTGCCTGTCCACCACTGACCAGTACACATTCAGAAATTCAGTATCATATGCATGCATACATGCATGCTCTCTCCTGCATCCTGCATCGGCGCTGTTCTGATCGATCTATATGTACCTCGATCTCTGCAGATCGATGTCGATCGATCCTTGAAACCTTTCTAGCTACTTGAAATTAATTGTGCTCACCTACATCTTTTCCCTGATCAGATTCTAGGTGCAGAGACCCCTCATGGAGAAAATGAAATTAAACCACGCATCTGAATTCTGATACCTGATGAAATTCTAGCTAGGTGCAGATCGAGATCGAATAATTGAAGCTGCAGCAGCAGGCCGGCCCAACCCTGAACATCACTGTCACTGATCAGGAGTAATAACACTTAACACTGAAACCTGAAATTAATCGATCGATCGACATGGCGCCGGCCAGCTAGCGACTGATACCTCGCATGCATGCGTGCGTGCGTGAATGCATTAGTCTGACGGCCGGCCGGCGAGCTGATCGATGAGCTGCCTGCGTTTTGACCCTGCATCTGCAGGCTCTGCTGCAACTTAATCCGCGAGCAGAATGCACAGGCACCGGCTATCGATCGATCGATCTGTCCCACGAAACGTCACGTATATGCTGATCTGATCTCCATCGGCGAAACCTTCTCCCACGCACTGCGGCAGTCTTCAGCCGGCCGGCGCCACGTCAGCCGCGAAATTGAATTAGCTCCACCGACCGATCCCCTCGTTGCTACTCCATTAGTTTCGAAATGTAAATTTTTTCTTACAATATTTGATCATCGTTTTATTCAAAAAATTATGAGAATATTATTTATTTTGTTTGTGACTTACTTTGTTATCAAAAATACTTTAAGTATGACTTATTACCTTTTATATTTACACAAAATTTTTAAATAAGAAGAATAGTCAAATGATGAAAGTAAAAAATCAAAACGGTTTACTTATGAAAGGAGGTAGTAGCTTGCAGGAAGATGGAGGATGATCGAGAAAGACAAGTGCAGGCTACGATCCGAGAACGACGCATGCAGTATTAGCACCACTGTAGTTATGATGCGTTGTACCTGAATCGGCAGGAATGAATGAATGAATGAATGATGACAAACGTCGTCAACTACGATGTACGTATAGGCAGGCAGTTAGGCATGCACTACCCCGGCCGTGATCTTCGCGACGACATATATACGTAGCTTGGTACAGAGATCGAGATCGATTGATCGATCGATGGGCCGGCTGATGCATCGTCCAAGACGCGAAAATGCTCCATGCATGTGTGAAGCTGTCGTTGCATATACGGCGACTATGTACAGGTTTACAGTTTCTGTTTTCATTATCTAAGAACATACAGTTTTAGATTCTCAAATCTGGTAGATAATTTTTTCCTCATATGTTTCTTTTATTTGTAATTTTTTGTGATGTTGGTTAGTTCAAAAATGAACTAATTAAACTAACCAACTTCAACATTTGGGAAAGAAGGGGGTATATATTGGAATAAATTGTTGACGACTGCATCCAGTAAGAGATCGATTTGCATCGATTCAGTTGTATGCATGCTTGCTTCTGACTTTTATATCAGAGTATTTGTTTCGAACAATATGCCTAATCTATGCACTAATAGAGATGGAAAAATGATTTTAAGATAATAAGATAAAGGAAATGCAGGAAAATCCTTCAGATGCTGTCCTTGTCGTCCCAAATTAATTTTAGGTGTAAACTACAAAAATGCAAAAACCATCCACTTGTTAGCCTAGTGCTATACATTTCGAGATCATGAACAACACAAGAAGTCAATCTAAGCTAGGATTACGCAAATATCCTCTACTCATTGGCCTCACAACACTTTGGTGTTGCACATTCCACGAGAATGAAGCCCTGAACCACACAAAGATTCTAGGCCTAAGCTAGGAAAAATGTGAAGATCCTCTACACGTTGGCCTCACAAAACGCTAGCGCTTCACATTCCAACTCATCCTTTAAAAAAAGGTCTAAGCTAGAAAAATATGAATAATCCTCTACACATGTTGGCCTAAAAACACCAAAGCTACATATTATGAGAGCCTAAACCACACAAAAACACCTATGTTTGAGCATGATAAGGATAGAGCTCTGCATAATGCATTAATAGAGAAAGGAAATGAATGCTAGCGGTAGCATTTTACAAGTCCGCACATTGTAAAATGCTAGCGCCGCATATTTTCTTTATCTACTCGTTGGTCTAGTGTTGCACATTCCGAGAGTCTAAAGCACCCAAAAACTCGAGGTCTAAGTTAGGATTATGCAAAGATTATCTACATGTTGGCCTCTGTAACGCTAGCTTTGCACATTCCAAGAGCCTGAACCACACAAAATTATCCTATGTCTAAGCTAGGAAAATGTGAAGATCCTTTGCATGCTCTGGCCTCACAAAAAGGCTAGCGCTTCACATTCCAATTGCCTAGCAAACAAACAAAAAAGGCTTGGTCTAAACTAGGAATAAACGTAAAAATTCTCTACATATGTTGGCCTGAAAACACCAATGTGTGTTGCACTTTTTGAGAGCTTGAACCACATAAAAGCCTACGTCTAAGCTAGGACAATACACATTCTCATGCCCTCTAGTTTTGAAGGCCACATCTTGAGAATAAATATATACTTTAATCTTTGATTCTTATACCATATATATTGAGCTATATATGTTCCAGTCGGTTCAACCTAAGCTTAAAGTCATAGAATTTAATTATCTATATTTTAATAATATGGTGTGCATGATTATTCTTGACTAGCACATATATTATTCTCTATATGTGCAACTAACCATAGGGGTGGGGATTTTGTGTGGCAGGGTTTGTCAACTAGTAGAATCTAGGTAAACGAGTGGTGTACCAGTTGTTGCTGTATAGCAAAGGAGTAAGATTGAAGCGGAATGAGAAAGATTGAAGTTCAGTCTTTGTAGTTTTTTTTTTTTTGGTTTTTTAAGTTTATCTCAGTTACAAGATTTAGAGTCAAAGTATTCATTAATTTAACCTTTGGCTATGTATATGTATTTGTGGATATAAATAAAGGCTGGGTTTCTATCATCGGTTATATCTTTAATTAATAAACATTACGAATGGGTTGTGATAATATGTTGATACTTCCTAACCCACTAATTAATGTACAATGTCAACTTTATATATTTAACTATTGAAGATTAAACTTAACTAGCCTGCTGCAAGTCTGCATGTGCGACCCCTTCATTTCTGCATGGACATGCATGTTAATTTGGATCATGTTGATGTCTTCCGTGCAAGTTGTTTTCATGAACTTTTTCTCGGTGTACGAATGCTCATCGCCGGTACACTTATGCTTGTAGGTAGGGATGGCAACGGGAAATTCCACGCCGGGGTCTCCCCACCATCCCCGCCCCCGCCCCGCGAAACATCACGGGACGAAGGTTTTCTCCATCCCCGCCCCCGCGCGGGGAAATAATCCCCGCAGATCCCCCACCTCCATTTAAAACAATCTATGAATATTAAATAATATATAATGCAACACACTTATTACAATTTATATGGTTATATATTAATATATCAAAATATACCAACTAATTAGTTGACAATAAAAATCATTAATAAAGGTTAAATTTATCAAATTTATATATCAATATGTACAAAATTTATATTAAGCTATACGTTTATGCTACTAAAGCGGGTCTCTGCGGGGAGCGGGTACGGGGGTGGAGGACCATCCCCGCCCCTGCCATACCTACGGGGATAGGTTTTCCCCCAAATAAATCCCCAGGGTACTAAATTGCTATCATCTCCTAACCCTAATGGATAAATTACCCACGGGGAGATGGGGAACGGGGCCCCATTGCCATCTCTATTTGCAGGATGTTAAGTTGGATCATGATGGTGTCATCCGTGCAAGTTGTTTTCCTGAACTTTTTCTCGGTGTACGTATGCTCACAGAATGGCACACGTATGCCCAATTTAAAAAGCGCTTGTACACATGTGCAAATTGTTCCAATTCCGACAAGAGAATTCAAACAGATGTATACATAAGTGTGATCGGCATAATTGGGCTATATGGCTATATAGCTAGGTTGGTCCTGCATTGGCACGTTAATTAATTGTCTTACATGCTTTCATACATTCTACACGTACATATACACAATGGCTCATGATTTGTACGTACATGCTAACTGACAGCTGCTACTTCTAGCCTGTGGACGCTTGCACAGTTACATGACGCAGAAGGTATAATTAAGCTCGTAGTCATAGGTACGTGGCTAGTCCATTATATGCATCATACGCTAGCTATAGCTGCAGTACTGTACGTAGTGGCCGCATTTAGATGTGTACGTATGTATACGGTCAGTGCTACTCATGATTTTTCTTTTTGTGATGTAGACCCTAAGTCGACTGCCAGATGGTGATAAAGGAAGAGAGAGTTTATTAAACTTGTTCGAATCGAAGATCGGTGGACATTGGCTTGAAGATAGCTAGAGGACCATATGTAGTTTAGGGGTAAATCGTACATTTATGAATACTGCTGGGTTTTGGTCCTTCCTACACATCTTAGGTGGAGGGCAAAGATCAAGTTCTCATTATAATTAATTTTCCCCACAAAAAAAGTTCTCATTAATCCGAGCTATCTCATTATCATTTTATAGGATTTAACCAATATTACTCCTTCAATAAGAAAATACGACAAAATCTTAAAAAATCTGACCAACAGTAGTTAATTTCTAAAACGTGTGGTAGTTTAAAGTAAAATGAAATGATATGCATGCATTTGTATAAAAGGTATTGTATCATAATATTGTCAAAATTATAAGATTTTATAACTTATCACTATATAAAGTCAATCATCATAAATTTAATAGTCTAACTAAATATCTTGTTCTAAATGTCAAATATTTATAATTGAATAGAGTAATTTGTTAGATCCATTTGTGGCATGAATGTATATAGGACAACCGGTAAGTTTTTTATAGATTCAGGCAACACATATTCGTTAAATTTTACTACTTGCCATCTTGAACATAGACAAAGAATGCAAATATATGTTCCATCACATCTTTTTCTAACTACTAGCACTGTATAACTACTATTACCCCCGTTTCATAATATAAGGCGTTTTGACTTTTGCTTTAAATATTTGACCATTCGTCTTATTCGAAAAATTTGTATAAATATAAAAAATAATAAGTCATGCTTAAAGTACTTTTGGTAATAAAATAAGTCAAAATAAAATAAATGATATTTTTATAATTTTTTGAATAAGACGAATGATCAAATGTTGTAATAAAAAAGTCAAGACGCCTTACATTCTGAAACAGAGAGAGTACTAGCTACCAATACTATTTTGTAATATCAAATCCTATTGTTTTTATTAATTAACATTCTAAGATTTAGAAGTTTAAACATACTCCCTCCACTCTTCATTGATCAATGCATAAGTGAAAAAAAAGTAGTTCCAAATTGACCAGGGTATAGTGTTGTGGATGTGTTGGCTCTTCTCAGGTAAGGTGCACTAAAGACTTTTCAGTTTGCATGCAACCATTATTAACCTTTTTGGCATGCAAAAAAAAAAAATCTAAATGCTAATTGCTCCTTTCTTCTCGTCATGCCTGCAAGTGACTCATTTAGTGTCGTATAAGGCTCATTGGTTTTGCTGCTAAGATGAATGGAGAGAGCATTTAGAACGATATCTACATACTCCATCCGTCACCAAATATAAGAGATTGGAATCACATTTCTAGACAAATTTGTCTAAATACCTAGCCTTAGTACATTGTATTTGGGGATATAATTAAGCGGCTAAGAACTAAACGACGGCACAGATAGGTATGTAGGCCACCATGTGACTATGAATGTTTAGCTTCTCTCGTAGCAGTGCAACAACTAACCTAGCTACTTCTAGCTTAGCTTTTGAGACGATAACGATCGAGTAGAGTATGGATGCATGCACGAGGCCGGCCGGGCAGCGACGACCGCGCGCGCGGCCGGCTCGACGACGGCACGGTGGCGTACGCGAATAATGGCGATAGATGGGCACGGCCGCGTGACATTCGCAGCTAGCTAGTGACAGGCGCATGCAGAAGATGAGCAAGAAGATCTATCGATGGATGCATGCAGGGCAGCAACGTACCTGAGATCACATCGTCTTTCTCGTTCGCTTCTGCGCCGATCATCATGACCATGCCCGATGATGATCTAGAGTTAAGGCAGCAGCAAATTAAACCGCTGCCATTCGCGCGCTCGATCAACGGTGGTGCCACGTGTATACGCATATTTACTTCGTTCACAAATATAAGTATTTAAAGATAACTAATTAATGTAATACATTGTTTCGATTTATTAAATGTATCTGTAGGGTTCACCCTTGTATGATTAATTTTTTTTTTTGGGGGCGGGGGCGGGGGCGGGGGCGTTCATGGTATGAGCTAGGTATAAGCTCTACGTGTGTTTTTGTGCTATGTACATGTTGTGTGTGGTAATTAAACTGGTAATGGTGCTTGCCTGCCTCCATTCTGCCTGCGACTACGTACGTAGAAGGTGGAGTTGCTCGTGAGAATTTAATTAAGTCGTCGACGCCATCGTGGTCACCTTCTTCTCGGATTCAGAGCCTCTGCCGTAAGTAGGGGAGGGGAAATTCCTGGCAGGAGGCAGAGGCATTAATATATTTATTTTGAACCCACTCTCTCTGTCTCTGAATCTGCGGGATAGATGACATGATGATGGCGTAGGACAAACCAGCAGCAAATCGATCTATTGCAGATTGTTTGCAGCTGGATTGCAGAGGCAGGGCATGTGAATATTGAATTCAGTTTGATCATGCAAAATATATACTGCCCCTCCATTCAGTTTTGATCATTGTATTTTATCTGTGCAGCGATAAAGACCTCCCATAAACCATGGATTAAACATGTATTGATGTTTTGTTATCTGCACATGCCTATGGCCCAGCCGCCCCATGCGCTAGCAAATTGCATGGCACTGGAATAGTAATTTTTACCCATTGCATGCAGGACGGCATGTAGAATGCATTAATGACTGTTGAAAACAAAACAACATATGCATCACACCCGAGAGAAAACCGGGGGATACCCGATTTTGAAATATGACGATCAAAACTGAATCGAGGGAGTAATACTATGCATATACTTTATCCCGTCATATAAGATAAAAGGAGTACGATACTCCCCCGTTATAAGGGATTTTGACTATCTTCACTTATTTATAAATAGAAGTATAGAATACTTCCAAGTAGTATGAGTACTTGTTTCATCTATCATCTTGCATTTAGTTTTTTACTTTTTACTCAGCGATTCAGCTCCTATCACCAACTATTACAATTTAATTTAATAAGGAGCGTCATGTAATCTCCATCCTTAATCTTTTTAAAATTATCTAAAATCCCTTGTTTTTTTTGTACATAGGGAGCATTCTGAGAATACTTTCGATGGCAATATTAGTTTACGCTAATCAGTTTTTCTTGGTTTTCAATTAAGCATTTAAATATAGTTATTGATAATTAAAGTTTCAAAGATATTATCAAATATTGTTCTAAACATCAAATATTTGTTTTTCTCGATGGAGAAATTAATTATATAATATTTGTGTGCTATGATCAATGCAGTACTTACTGGCTATGCTAGCTAGCTTGAAGGCCGCCACTATTAATTCATTTCTAGCTGATGAATTCAGTGTGTCTGGATGCCGTAGCCTCCTCTGGCTTGATGATTGATTTGTGAATGTACTCCCTACATGTGTGCCACATGAGATGTCGTCTCTATCAGGTCTAGCAGCTAATGTGATGGCTGCAGGTGAATTCTCCTGTCTCTGTCAGGGTTTGCAGCTAGGGCCCGGGGTATATAAGCATTCATTAAGTCATGGAGTATATATCATTTATAACATGCTGATGAGGAATTTTGAAGGTTCTCGAGCTTTGTCCGATGTACTTTAATTTGATTAAACACGATCTGATCAAGTGGTTGAAGGCTTGAATCCATCATCAATTGTTGCATGCATGGAGTGCTGTCTGCAAAGTTATTTATTACAAGACTAGCTATAGCTATTTATGTGTACGGTCGATCGAATCAAAACGTTGGCGGTGACAAAGGGCAAAACCTAGCATAAATATTTCATCAGGTTAATATATATAACGTTGACAGATATATTACTGCCTCTGCCCTAAATATAGAACTCTATTTGACGTGTTCTAGTATTACTACTACGACAGAGGCCATCAAACCTGCACCAGTAGAGAACTGAGCAAATATCCAACGGCTTTAGTCTCAAACTAAATTGAGACTGAGATTAAATCTTTTTTAGTCCCGATTCGTAATACCAACCGGGACTAAAATCTACTGTCCGAGAAAAAGAACACATTAGTCCTGGTTCAAAACATATGAGGCCCTTATTATCATTTTAGTCCCGGTTGCTATAACCAACCGGGAATAAAAATTAGTTTTAGTCCCGGTTGGAATAACCAACCGGGACAAAAGAAATGCCAGCCAACTATGTCCTCTCTCTCTTGTTTTTAATTCAAGCCTTATCCTCTTCCCCCTTATCTCTTCTTTTCTCTTCATGTCTTATCTCTTCTCTTCTTTCCTTCTCTTCTCTCTGATCTCCTTCTCTTTTCTTCCAGGCGTGTGGCCGGAGCGGCGGCGGCACGCAGACGCTCGGCCAGGGAGGATCTGCGGCGGTGGCACGCAGAGGCCGAGCGGCCTGGATCC
>CM002486.1:14063017-14097109 GCA_000325765.3 Leersia perrieri
ATTTTATCTGGATAAACAGAAAAATAAATGTAAATCAAAAAATTAGATGATGGTGTGGATTGACCATCCAAATTTTATCTCTTTATTTTTTTCTGATCTGGTTCACATGGCTTGGCCTCCCGCTTTGCAGCTGGAAAGAAAAAGCTGACCGACAATCAGACTTGCAGAAAAAAAAAGAAAAAGAAAACACCGCTAGAAGAGGGGAGAGAGCGGATCTGGAATTCTGGATCGAATGCGTCTCTCTCATTTCTCCAGGTCTCTCTTCGTATTCTCCTCCTCCTCATCTCCTTCTTTTCTGCTCATCACCTCACTTATTCTGCGGAGCATGGCCGTGCTGCTTTCACCGTGGTCGTGAGCATCGTCGTCCTCCTTGCCCCGCCCCTCCCCTCCCGAGCTCGCTGCCGTTGGGTCTGCCTCTCCTGAGGGAACAGGTGGCG
Organism: Leersia perrieri; assembly: GCA_000325765.3. Classification (NCBI taxonomy): domain Eukaryota; kingdom Viridiplantae; phylum Streptophyta; class Magnoliopsida; order Poales; family Poaceae; genus Leersia; species Leersia perrieri. Next base: position 14,063,455 of record CM002486.1, read on the forward strand.
CATCCGACTCCACCAAATGCGTTGCCGGCTGATCCACCTCCCCCGGAGTCGCTGCCGGTGGATCGGTCTCCTCCGAGCTGAATGGTGATCCACCCACCCACCCCCCTTGTCGAGGTCGCCGCCGGTGGAACCGCTGTCCACCGCCACTGGAGGCTGAGGAGGAAGCCGCTCAGTCGATGCGCTGCTGCTGTTTTTTCTTTGAGATATCAGCTTTTCATGTTTTTGTTTTTAGCTATGTTCTTTTATTTTATTTCTCATTTAAATCTGCCACATTGGATAGATTGGTTTGTGAATTTTTGGCATTCCCTTAACTTCTTATCTTTCTATCCTCAAATTAAATTACGTATTTTGCTCGAATTCGCCTCTGAGTCTTGCTGTGATTGCTATTAAGGTCAATTTCTTCCATGGAAACTTTCCGTATAAACTTTTACAGCACAATGTTCAATAACCATAGTTACAATATTAGCATGTTCAAAAGTATTTTTAGAGAATAATTTCTTACGGTATGCATTGGCGTGGTTGTAGGAGTGGAACGCGGTAGATTAGTAGATGGATGTGTGTATGCAAATCGTCTGACATCTTCAATCACGTCAATTGTTTCTTTCAATCTGTGATGTTGTTCAATATGTATCTCTGTATTGTGTGATTTGGTTTTGATTGATTGCTGGCCGTAAAGATTAAGGAAAGACCCATATTGAATACGGATGGGTGTGCTAGTTTTTTATTCGGTTTTGATTTTGATTGATTGGGCCGTAAAGAACTAAGACCATGTTCGCACCGACGGACGCCTCCATTGAATCGGACGGTGACCAATCTCAAAAAAAAAAAAGAGAAACGGGCGCTGACGTCATGATGACGTTAGCGATAAACGAAAATCTTGTGTGCAGAAGAATAATAGATTCATTTTAAACTTTTATAATAGGTAAAGATATATATATATATAAGCTGTTTTCGTTCGTCACATCGTACGTCGTTCCGATAAAGGCGTGCGAAAAGTATCGTCTGACTCCGTAATCTCTCGCGCAAGTACGAGTCCGTGATGTTGCCTGGGCCTGTTTGTTTCCGCCTGGGCTCCGCTTGGGTCACAGCCGAAGGCAGGTTGGCTAGGCCTATCTGCCAACCGCCACACAGACACACAAACATATAACCTTGGCCCATGTGTAGTTGCTCTACATGCTAGCTCGTGTAGTAACAATATTTATTGATAGAAAGTAGAAACTGTGCACGTTATTGCTAGAAAATAGAAAAAAAAAAAGTAGCAAAAGCTTGCCCATTTAATCCTTTGGACTATTCTGATTGAATCGGGTAAACAGAATTGGTGCTCACAGCTCACGTGAGAAAGTTGCTTAGAAATAGTAATTATGGGTTTGCATGTCAGCATGTGCTTAATTGCAGTATAGAAAACGGCTTTCGCCGCCTTCACAAACCAGGAGACTCACTACAAATTCCATACTAAAATTATTAATGTTTAATAATTAAATAATAAATAAATGGAAATAATTTGTGACCTAGCTAAGCTAGACAAATTAAATTACTATGGTTATAACTCCAGTAGTCTATTTAAAAATAAAAAACTATTTTAGGATGGTATTAGTATATTTATCATAATCAATCTTGTGAATGGATTAATATGAAAAAAAAATCCATCAACCGCTCTAACTCATAATAAATTAGATGTGCATACACCGCCCAGGCCTGCGATCGTGGCTCCTGTATGTGCACGTCTTTGCGGCCTTATACTTCAACTATACGATCGATTATACGTAGCTGGCTCTCCATCAGTAAATCAACAAACCAACAACGTCTCGGTCAAGTAGCTGTATCCATCCAGCTGAGAGAGCGCTCATTCGTTACGGCGAAGGGAGATCTCGACGTCTCGTCATCATGTCATCCGGCAAGCGAAGTCTTCGTAGGGGTCTCGACGCCCTCACGCTCGCCGCTGCCATCACTAGCCCACTACGTCATCTTATTGGCGTTCGTCGCCGTTTCTTCTCGCCACCCCGTCCAACGTCGTGGAGATTGCTGCAGCGTTCATAGGAGATCATCATCACGTTGATTCGCTGGAGATCACCGTCGAGCCACGCCGCCGATGAATGTTATTGCACCATCTACTTCAAGGACCAGCATTCCATGAAGCGCGGTTTTCTCATCACGGCGTTGACGGCGGCTTAGCATCTTCTCATCTCCGACGAGGCCTCTCTCTTCCTCACGCTCTTTTCGGTCGTAAGTCTCGCCGACATGGTGTTCACTCGCATCACTGGAACACTTTCATCGGGAGCAAGATGTTGTTTGTGTTCGACGGGCCACTACAAGATGGTCTATTGAAGACGACGAACCACACCCTGCCAGATGTCATCAACACCTTCTCTTCCTCGCTCTACCGGAGATCGCCATTTGACTACGACTCCACCTACTTAGTGTTTGTCGAGATGCTGATTGATTTCCTCGCCGATGTCGACGTCCATGCATCGTCGTCCATGCCGACAATAAACTCCAACACTTCGAGTCTACCGTCACTACTCGATGCTTCCGCCCTCCACCAACTCTATGTCCGTTGCAAGCCGTCCGAAGTTGCGCGGAGGAATAGTGCTAAGCCATGTACATTCGGCTATAGTCTGCACTACTCCCTCCCTCAACATCTCATCGGCAAGTTGTATGGAGCCAATCGGTGCTCCGGCCATGTACATTCGGTTATCGACTGCACCGACCCGCTTCAACAACGTCTTCACTTCTCATCTACACCGACGCCATTGTTGTGACGTCAAATCATCCGAGTGATGCGACCTTCATGCATGCTTCACCAACGATCTACACCAACACATGTTCAAGATTGATGAGGCTGAACATGAGGGCGGACGAAGCCAAAGCTATTGCTACGTCAACAACCCTAGCGCACGGACCAACAAGGCCGTGGACACGCTGCCGGCGCCCACCACAACACCATATCATCATCATGGATGAAGAATGCAAGCGAATACGACAAGATGACCACACATGAAGCGGCTTAATCGGAGGTTCTCCTGCAGGCTAGACCCACGGAGGTAATTAACTGGGAGTTTTGAGACCCCAGGAACTAGAAGACCACATCGTCATGAGTCAGATCTGCCCAACGACAGGCTACATGACGCACATCATCGTACATTGGGATTATACTTATAAGTCATTAAGATTAATGAAGCGTATATTATCTATGTTTCTTTTTCTTGTATTTAGGTACACCGGCTCGCCCGCACGTACTTCTCTCTAGACAGAGAGATCCAGACGTATTTTCTCTCCTAAACAAAGTCCACTTGACATCGAGTTTTAAAACCGTCCCCCCAACTATAATACCAGAAATTTTAGACCCCAAACTTGCTAATCCTGTTTAAAAGAGGTCCTAGGCAGTATAGATCGATGGTTTTGCTGATGTGGCGTCTAGTCAGCTTGTGGGCCCCATATGTCACTCAATAGAGAAAAATAAAAATTCTATCCCTTCTCTCTCCTCTGTCCCCTCTCTTTCCCCCTCCTCTAAGGACTGACAGATGCGGCGAGATGGTGAACGGTGGTGGCGGCGAGGACGAATGAGGAGAGGGGGAGCGGGAGCGGTGGCTCGGGAATCAGCTACTCCAAGGCTGCGTTCGTTTGAAGTGAGGCCACTTAGAACAGTATAAGCACGCAAAACGAGAAACATCATTAGTATATAATTAATTAAGTATTAGTTATTTTAAACTTTGAAAATAGATTAATTTGATTTTTTTAAAACAACTTTCGTGTAGAAAATTTTTCCAGAAAACACATTTTCACGCACATTGAGCAGCGTGCCATAGGAAAAAACACTGTTCCGAGTTTCCTTTTAGCTGCAAACGAACGCAGCCCCAAGTCCAGAGTCGGCCCTTCCGCTGGTGGCGACGTCCACTGCGCTTGCGTGTGTTTGCGCAGTCATGGATGGTACTAGTGTTTCTCACGTGCTAGAGCATTTGTCGCTGACCATCGGTACTCTGCCGTTGTTGCCTCTGAGCTTGTGATTTGTTGGGCAGTAGTTTGGGGATAAATTAAATGAATTGAGAGGAATCGATCGTGTGCTACTGGCTTGGCCATGACAATACACAGCAGCTGCAGTTATAGATGGCCATATGGCCCGAGGCCCGACGGACCGCCCACGGCCCAGCAAATTGGCCTGGCCCAGGCACGGCACGGCCGTTGTCGGGCCTGTGCTGGCCCGGCCCGGCCCACGACCTAAATCAGACATGTTTTTCTTCAAGAAGTTGCCGTCGAGGACGAGCTAAACAGTGGGGAACAACTCGAAGAAAAACTTTCATTTTCTCTTCAGTTCGTGGCCAACTGGCTGGCCAGGAATTCCATTACCACGGAAGTTTGATCGATCCGAGTCTGCATATGCCGGCAACGTACGACACCGCTCGTGATTACCACGAAAATTCAACGACGCCTTCCACGGCAGCGACCTCTCGCCGAGCCGTTCGCCACTGCTGCCTCCCTCCCCACTTGTGAGCACCTCCACCATCGCCGGCGATATCCTCGAGCCCCGTGGTCTGGTTGAGCTGGCGCGTAGACGGCGGCGGCCGCAGCCGTGGGGAGGCTACGGCGACCACCGCCGCGGGCGCTCGACCGTGTTGGCAGAGGACACGGATGCGGGGAGGCAAAGGCGGTGTCGGTGGCGGACACAGGCACGGGGAGGCAACGGCGGGCGCGGGACCGAGTCGGCGGCGGACGCTACCACGGGCGCTTGTTGGCGGCGACGGCAGACATGGTCGTAGGGAGGTGACGTCGGTGGCGCCGACGGCCGCGCGCGCGGGGCGGCGTGCCCTGCCGGAGCTCTTGCTGCCTTGGGGAGACATGAGTGAGAGAAGAGATGGTAGAGGGGAGAGGAGGAAGAAGGATGGTTGTGTCAATGACACGTGGGATTCACTATTTTTTATTTTTTTCTAATTTATAATGGCATGTATGTCGTCACGTTAGCAAAAACCACCTATGCATAGACATATTTTAGATGGTTTTTTGAAAGTTAAGGGTCCAATATTTCTAGTATTAGAGTTTAGGAACGATTTTGAAATAGTTGTAAACATGAGGGCAGGGCCCACAATGGCATGGCCGTGCCCGTGCGTGATCTCACCGCCCCTTTCTTTTATATCTTTTTTTTTTGGCACCGCACGTGCATGCTGCAGTGCTACTATAGTGTTCCTTCCGAAACGAGTAAGTTTATGCACCGAAAATTTATTTAGTAGTATTTGAATTCTCGTTTCCCAAACTCATTGTTCTAAATTAGTACTCCCTACTTTGTAAAATAGATGACACCGTTGATTTTTTTCATAGATAAATTTTACCGTTTATCTTATTCAAAATATTTACGTAATTATTTTTTATGATTTAATTTATTATTAAATATATTTATAGAATAACATACAACTTTACATATTTCATAATTATTTATAAGACGAACGATTAAACGTAGATCAACAATGTTATATATATTAAAGCATGAAATTCTTCAAACTATTAAAGAAAGGGGGAAGTGGAAAGAAGAAAAGCTTGTCCCTATATATCGTGCTGCTGGTGGCGCTCGTGACACCAATCGTGTGTTATCCAGGCCCTGCTGACAGACATCGAAAACACCATTATCGGTGCTGCTTACTCGTATCTATGGGCGAAATCAGTGTCGAATAAAAATCAAAGTCACCCCCACCCCGCGCCCCCACACACATACACACCACCCCACCCCAAAAAAAAGTCATTTTTTTATCCTATATACAGCTTCCTTCAGACTTGATGTGTAGTCCCTCCATCTTAAAATATAGCTACCTTGAATTGGATGGGACATTCCCTAGTCCAATGTATCTAAACAGAATCTCAGTGTAGATATATTGGACTAGGAAATGTCCCATCTAGTTCAAGATAGCTATATTTTAAGACGGAATGAGTATCACTTACTTTCCCCTCCAGAATTGTTGTTCTAAAATGTATCCTATCTATGTAGAATTGTAGACTAGATATATTTTTGACAGATGTAGTATCCTAACTTATTTCCTTACCTTGAACCAAATTTAGGATTAGATATCTATTTGTATTTCTAGCTAGATGACAATATAATCTTATCATATACATTGTGAATTAAAAAAAGCCTTAATATAATTAAGATGATATTATTTATATTAGATGATACATAGATTTATGATATAAAATCTAAAATAAATAAAGTGGTATTGCTATAAAGGGAAGATGAGAAAAAAGCAAGACAATTTGGATCATAGATTGGTCATCCAATGGCTAAAAGCAATTAAGGTGATGTGGCTTAATGAGAGAAGAGAAATAGTATTAACTACACACAGTGTAGGAATCAACTATATAATATATATAGATAGATTCATAGATATTAAATCTAGAGATGAAAATAAGGTGTTAAAAAACGATCCAATGGTATATATTAGTGCATGATATATACCTATATAATAGTTCAAGATGAATCTGTCATCTTTCTGCTGTCGTCCATTTCGTCCGCCGCTGACGTCTGACGTCAGCGAAATCGGCCCAAAAAAGCCCGAAGAACTCACAATCCAACTCCAAATCTCACAGATACAATCGAAACGGCATCATTGTCCGTTTCAGACACCAAATCGATGTGGCCTTTCCATATCACATTAGGCCATCAAACAATACATATAACCCATCACACCAGATCAACATCAACAACACATAGATACATATTCCAACCGAATCAAAAAAATCCCAAATTGTACACTCATGCACACAGGTACAGCGTCCGTTCATCCCAAAAATCACAGCGAAAAAATCTCCCCACATCATCCAAACCGAAGAGCGAGAGACACGGGAGAGGGAAGCCGGCACGCCGCCACCACCGCTCAATCCGACGCCGACACCTCCCGATCTGCGCCGCCGCTCGATCTAGCCAGCCGACGGCTGATCCGCGCCGCCGCAGCCGGAGCAGAGTCGTCGGGGACGGAGCAGGGCATCTTGGATCCCGATTTGGCGGCGGCGGCTTGGATCCCGGGTCGACGTCCTCTCCGGCCCGTGCCGCCGCGGCAAATCTGCGGCGGCGGCGGCGACCGGGAGGGTGGCAGCCGACCGGGGTGGCGGCGGCCGGCCGGGAGGGAAGGGGGAGTGTGGAGGGGGGTTTCTAGGTTAGGGCTAGGGGGGTTGGTTTTGTTTCCTCCCATCTCGCTGCCCGGCCATCCGATCGGGAACCCTAGGATCGGACGGCCGGGATCGACAGAGTGAATAGGCCCAGGAAAAGGCCCCAAAAGTCTATTTATGTCCTTCGGCTGAAGGAAACAAGTTTAATTTTGGTCCTTTATTTTTTCAGAAACGTTTATAATTCATATTCGATGAATGTGTAAATTTCTACCATTGATTTTGCCCGGTGCAGCGCACGGGCACATTTGCTAGTCAAGGAAAAATGTGCAAGATTATTTGCTAGCTAATAAAATGGTGATTAATCAATATTTTATCATGCTTATAGGTAGACTCGTAGAAGATTTTGTTGTATATTTGATAATACGGGAATTTGGATGGTTACAACCCTTCACGCATATATACTATCCTATATTCTTTTAGCGGATTTGAATTCAGACGGATAGTACCATTATCCTTTTTTTTTTCTCATCGATCCTTGTGTGAGCCTCGGGCTGGCAGGCGGTGCACGAAATATCTTTTGGTGAGATTTCTCGTGCTAATTAATAATGTAAAGGCACTTAAAGTAGAACTACGTTTTTTTTTAATTATCTTGGGGCTAGACTACAATTTAAAAGTATAGAATGTGTTTTCATGTACATTTTTTTTGTTTTTTCTCTTATTAACATGATAATATTTTTGGCATTAACCAAAAAAAAAAGACAACCATTACCTAAAATTTTAAAAAACACTGCTTGCCCACAAAACAGGTACTACTAAGTTTTCATGCATGGTTTTGTTTTAAATTGTGATTGGTACCAAGGGGAATCAGTACGATCATCCACTTCCCCCAGCTCCCTCAACCGAAGTCATCTCTCTGTTTTCTTTTGCTTGTCTTAGGCTGCGTTTAGTTTCCTTAAATATATCACATTAATATTTGGACACACATTTAAAGTATTAAACGTAGACTAATAAAAACAAATTACATATTCTGACTGTACACTGCGAGACGAATCTTTTGAGCCTAACTACGTCATGATTAGCCATAAGTGTTACAGTAACCAACATGTGCTAATGACATCGTGATTAGGCTCAAAAGATTCATCTCGTAGTGTACAGTCCAAATATGTAATTTGTTTTGTTATTAGTCTACGTTTAATACTTTAATTATGTGTCCAAATATTAATGTGACACTGATGTAACATTTTTAAACCCTAAACTTGGGAAACTAAACACCCTTAGTTGAGTTCTCTATCCCCTATGGCAATGACTCTGACCGATGCGTCTCCACTCGCCATTAAACAAATGTTTTTCCTTCAGAGCCACTAGCTACATTGGCTACTCTCTCTCTGGTGCTCGCCCCGTCATTGCCCGATCCATATCTCCCAAAAGAACATATCTTGTCGGTAACCCATGACCTTCACACACAAAGTAGGTTTTGTTTCTTTTTTTTCTTTTTCTTTTTGACAGAGACTCTCTCGTCATTGGGAAACCGCAGGTTTCAAAACCAGTGGTCTGAAACTCTATGTGTAGTCTCGTTTTAATTTCTGATTGTAAGTATGAAACGCCACAGCATAAGAGTGTTTTCTATAAGAATACAGTAAGTCAGAGATTTACCGCTGGCCTTGCTGAGCATGTTAAAGAGGTTTTGCATGTGTAGTTATGTATATGTGTTTCCCTAAAAAAATTTTTATGTGCATGAGTTCATCTTTCATGTTATTGAAAAATTAGTTTGGAGCTCTAGCATTCACTTAAGAAATTTTTCATGTATATGTTCGTGTTCCAAGTTATTAAAAAATTGGTTTGGAGCTCTGGAATTCACTCAAGGAGGGGTTTTGCATGTGTAATTATGTATAGGTGTCTTTCGTGTTATTGAAAAGTTACCTTGGAATTCTGGCATTCACTAAATGAGAAATGAGGGGAAGAAAATTATACGTGAACTTGGTCATTTTAATTAGTGACCCTGCTTCACTTCAGGACACGTGGCTCACACAAATCATAAAGCAATCTAACTACCATAAAGCATAAGAATTTTGCAAGGTAAGTTTAAGTTCCATTGAAATCCCTCTTACTCCCTGCATTCCAAAATGAAAGACGTAGCAAACTAGCAAACTAGCAACATATTCCAATGAAATCCTTCTTACTCCATGCATTCCATTGAAATCCTTCTTACTCCCTGCATTTAAAGCAATCTAACCACCATAAAGCTACGTTTCTTTTCTCAAGCTAGTTTCTCCAAGTCTGTACAGAAACGTAGCAAACTAGCAACATCTACAATACTGAATTAATTTCATTAAATCCAACGTTTAATATATTTTTCATTTTATATATATTTAGTGTTGAAAATACTGTTATATTTTTATATAGGAGTAACATGCCCGTGCATTGGCCAGGTCTATACATTTGAGATGGGCTGGCATGCAATGAACATATGAAAGAGGAGCATGACATACGGATGATCCGATCTTTCTTCTTTCATGTACGGTTTTTTCTTGTGCTGCACGGGCTATGTATGGCAGAAGAGGACAGGAGGACGAGTTTTACAGTAGTAGAGAAACTTAATTAAACTTGAAAAGGTTTGAGTTGTGAAAAAACCAAAATATTTTTCGTTCTAAAAGAGAGTATATTATTGACTGCCCCTCGGTTTTAAAATATAGCTGTCCAAAATATTTAAATTTATTTTAAAATATAACTGCTTATACGGACACCTATCTCGTCTTTATCTATCACAACCATCCCTCGTTTACTGTTTTCACTTACCTTCTCCTGTAACCAATCACAATACCTTCTCACCTTGACCTTAATTAAAAAAAGAATAAGTAGTTGTATATTGAAATGGAGAGAGTACAAAATAAAGTAGTAACCTGGTGCATCCACATCAGCTATAACCTGGTGCAACAACTTGATCATTGCTTGTTAGCAAGAAATTAAGAAACAAAACGATAAACCACCGACGTGTACTAAGAAATTGGCCAATTGGGTAAGTAAATCAACGTGAGAATGACATTGTGAAATGGAGATGGCGCCACGTTTACACATATGCATTGCTTATCGTCGCCACATTTCATGTCTCATCACCAAATGATTGACTCTAATAACACCACTTGTGCAAGCAAATCTCACATCTTTAAAGCACATTGCTTTGCCCTCTTTTGTTCCTGCCCTTGCTTTAGTTGTTCTCGGTTATCTCTTGGCTATGCATATGGCACATTGGAGTTGGGGTGGTGTAGTGCAGGCAGAGATTGATGCTGCTTTTCTTTGCAAGAGCATAGCTATATACATGTCATCAGCTAAAGACAAGTGCTCCAAATTAAAGTCATCACACAAAGTCTTAGCCTTGAAGTAAAGATTTTGCTGTTCTGCATCATGTCCTTGTGAATGATTTATCGGTTTCAGTGTCTCTGTGTTCATGCGTGCTTGATGTTCAGTTTCAGTCTAGGACGTCTGAAAGAAGGGGAACTGAAAGAGACCACATCTCTTTTTATCCAAATATATATAATCACTCTGATGGGATCCTGCAGATGGTAATGGGCATTAGAGAACAGATGTTTAATTTAGCATAGTATGATAGAATCAGGTGCATAGGGATTAGTTAAGGAATCATTACTTCTGTAAACCTTAGAGTTCAGAACATTTCATAGCACATATCTGTTTACCTGAAGATTTTCCAGTTCTGAAACTAAAGAATATTTCATCAGTTTTCGTCTGAAAAGAAACAGTATACTTTGTTCGAAGTTGGACTTGGGAACCGATTGAATAGTCAAATATTCGTTGAGCAAGTCGAATAATGTTTAAATCCGGTGTGATTTGATCCGTCACGATCTGCTTACTATGCATATTCCGAACTGGAATATCACAGCTGGGAAAGTTAGATATTGGTGCATCTGACAAGCAAAGGGTTGCATTGGTGTCTGAAAGAGAGCTGGCTCAATTTCATGCACCACCAAGCTCATGAGGACTTCTTCCAAGGGCATCTTCATAAGTGATACATGCATTTCAGGGAACAAAAGCATCCGAAGAGGTGAATTATTCACAGCATGCATGTTGATATGCCGGTCACTTGTTCTCCGAACACTGCAAGTTGTGGGTGTCAGATATACAGAGAAAGAAGAACGCACCGACAAAATGCTGATCGGTCAATCATGGATTGGTTGTCTCATTTTGCATCCTGGGATTAGTTCATTAGACCTGGTAAAACTTCGGTGGAGTTTGATCAAGATAAGCTTTTTTAGCTAATGCTTAGCACTCAAATGTGCTCTCGTCCCCTTTCTTTTCTCCTTCATCCTCTTTTGATCCCCTTTGGTTTATCATCTCTATGAAATATTCGGCGAATGCCTTTCTTTTGTGGATCATTGGAATCCTGCCTACCTTATCTGAAGAGGTGGGAAGAGATATGTTCTAAAGCAAAGTTCAGTATATTCAGAACCTAACCAGCAACTTAGCTTCATGAGCAAGGTGTGATATTTAAGGTTGCTGCTAATATCAATTCAATAGTTTCTCTGGATAGGGAAAGAATTTACATATTTTTATGATCATTTAGTCATAAAAATGATTTGCAACCTCCCAGCCTTTCCTTTGAAGGAAAGATTTCTTCATTAAGATACATGCTTCAAGATTAACCACCAGTAAATTCTTAAGGCCACCACAGCTTTAATTTCTCAAAAGTCAACAAAGTAAGATTCCCATGGATTTTTCATGGACAGCTCATGGTGAAACCATCAGATCTCACAGGAACTCTAGCAGGAATAATCAAGGAAGAACAATTTTCAGTATAAATTCATTGGTACTCACCTAATTATTTGCTGTAATTTTCTTTTACCCTAACAAATCTACATTCATCCCAAAATATAACAACTTAGTATTGGATTTATAGTACTATGTAGCATCAAATCTCATACTAGTTTGCTATAATTTGGGATGGATATAGTAAGCGAAGGTGAATGCTCGGTGCATTCAGCTCAATATGCATTGGTTCAACAAATCCCAAACTATTATTTAGTATAAATAATTATAGTACAGTAGTAATAATAAAGTTGTTATTATTATTAGTAATAAAAAGGTAGTAAAAGAATAGGCAGCCAAACCACAATGGCCAGGTAATTATGCTGCAATTATGTGCCTGCCCGGGGCAAGCATGTTACTTCACTGACAGATGCATAGGAATTTCTCGTGTGGGTTACCTTGGCATCTTGCCGGAGTACTTTTCCGATTCCCTTGGGTCCACACACACTCTCTCAATCCCCTTTTCTTCTTGATACCTTTTAAAATCAGCTGATAGACTTTGATGAGCTCTTTAGAAAGAATTATTGATGATGCTCTCACCTTTGCCAAAATGACCTATGACTTGTTGTGGCAGCCAGTGCTTGCTTCTTCCCTCCCTCACCTCACCTAGCCCAGCATCATTCAAGAATCTGCTTTTTTTCTCCCCCTCCTCCTTGCCCTGGAATATGTTAAAGCAGCAAGAAAACACGCGAGAAAGAGGCCATTTTTCTAAACAGGTATTGCATCAGATTGCCTAAAGTAAAGGCAGCCAACCTTTCTTGATTTTCAAAATGCTGTCTAGCCTTTTGGCAGGCCCTTTAATTATTTTTTTCCATGCTTAATTGAGGCAGCAATAGCATGAACAAAAGGCACACGAGATGCGGAGGAAAGGAAGAAAAGAAAACTCCCCCGTATCTTGGCTCGATGCTTCGTTTCGTGCTTTATTAATCCTCTCGGTATGAACATGAATATGAATACGAATACGAATATGAATATTCGCGACGAAAATTCAGACAACCACTAGGATGTCACCTAAGATGCCACCACCAAAATCTCAACATGCAGCTGGCTGCCCTCCCATGCAAGTCACTGCTCATGCGAGTGCACAATCATGAGATGCCGGAATAACAACAGGTGATGTTTTTGCAAGCTAGCTAGCAGCAGCAACAGGGCAACGTTGCGAGACAATGAAGGACAAAGCATCTGCTACTAGTACTGATGAGCGGACAAAATGCTTGTCCTGAAGCTAATTGCGGAGCTGACAGCAACGCCATCGATCGAGCTGATGAGAGAGGAGGGGACTAACCGTGAAAATGACCCATGCTTTCAGAGAGAAACGTGCGCTGCTCTGAGTAAACTGTTCGATCACCTTGCAACTTCATTCAGATCTGCAGAGATAGACCGACCTGAAAGTCTGAAACATCATCAGTGTGGCATATTCTTTAGCCAGATGTAATCACTGAATCAGACGGCACAAGTAATTCACAAGCAGTAACTGTTTAACCGAAAGGAAACAAAAGGTTATGTAATAGATGAATAATTGAACAGTGAGCAATCCAACAACAACTGACCATGCATGACTAGTTCAAAGCCATACCTGTCCCTGTACATGTCGCTGAATTCCCCTTTCCTGGTACGTTTTTCGCCTGCATGCAAGCAAGGCATTTTGTCAGCGACCACTTGTCATGAGAACAACATGAGGGTTTTGGAAATGCTCTGCATGAGCATGATGCAGCAGCAGCAGCCACAGTGTGAGCTCTGAAACTCTAGTGCAATGGGCTGCTTGACTCCAGTGCACAAGTACAGCATGAATATTGCACCTGCTGCTGCTACTCTCTCTGGCTTGGTTTTCAGACATATTACCCTGATTTTTGATGTTTGACCCTGCAAGACTCTCAAGAAAAAAAAAACTCTGCAAATGTCTCCCCCCAAGGACGTCCCCAAAAAACTATCCAGACAAATCTATGTTTTGATTACAAACTGACAGTCTCAGTAGAGAATTAGTGATACTAAAAATAGTGAAAGCTGATGAGCCCTTTCATTGGACCCACTCATCATTTGGCTCTACAAACCCCATGAAAAGGTTCACTTATTAGTGCTCGGTTCACCAAATACCCCACCATGACCATGCAAGTTCATAACAAAGAACATTATACTTATTCTAACTGGTGAATAGCACTCCACAAGAAATGAGACATGAGAGCAGGAATTTTATCAGAATTTAGCTCTTTTTATCCGGTAGAAATTGTAATAAAAAAAATCTCACGTTTCAAAGGAGGGCTGAGTATGAAATGGAGAGAATACGACCATCTCCTGTTGTCACTTGTGATCTTGGCCACACATACGCACGCACACATATATAGATACATAGATACATACACACAGAGGCTGCCTTTTAACAGAAGGTTCCTTTTGATCCATGCCGATAGCTAAGTCCCGATTACTTCCGTGCTCTGAGATCTGGATTAGATTCCTTGATTCCCCTATCATCAGAAAAGCCAAAGGCAGTTTGCCAATTGCATCAGGATACTGTTGGGGTCCTCCTCTGAAAACGCAAAGGTTACCACCATTATTCTCTCCTTGTTTTTAACCCCTCCCCTTTTGATATTTCCTCCTTTCACCAACCTAACAAACCCTTTTGCTTCCTGTGAGTGGCCTTGTCACCTTTTTATTCATGCCATCTACTTTTGACAGTGTTTTTATTTCTCCTTTTACAATTTACAGTAGGGGTGTGATGAAAAAAGGATGAATCACACACTCTCCTAACATATCTGTCTGTCTATCTATCTAATCTTCACTTGGAAGCAAATTTTGGTGTGTGGGGGAAAGTTGCATAGCCCTAGCTAAGACTAGGAGCTGTGATCTTTGAAGAGAGAGGAAGAGGGGTGGAGATGGTGGTGGTAGAGGTGGTGGTGGGGCACTGAGAATCCGGCAAAGGAAGAGAGGGCTGAGAAGTGTGAGAAAACAGCAAGAGAACAATGCACAAACAGCACACATATATATGCCACCTTCTCTCTCTACTTTCTCCATCTTTTCTATTGTCCTAGTTTTTTAATTTTCTCTCTTTGCTCACACACACACAACACAAAAATTTCTATCCTTTTGAGAAGCGTGTATTTAGTTGAACTGTTTTGCTTTTGCCTGCCTACTGCTCAAAGATTCTCCCCCCTTTCAGGTCAAAGAAGTGAAAGCAAAAGGAGGAACAATTAAGGATGGGAGGCTTAGCCGGCCGGCCAGTCAGTGACATGTTGTGTGTATGTTCATGGATGCCTTGTGTTTTTGTAGTGTGTAGGGAGAAGAGAGAAGAAAAGATGGCTGTATGGTATGGCCCCCTCACCTCCACCACCACCACCATATATTCCCTTGCACACACACACACACAAGCAAGCAAGAGGAAGGAAGAGGAAGACGAGGAGGAGGAATATATCTGAGTAGTGGAGTCCAAGGAAAGGAACCAACTCAGCCACTAGCTCACTATAAGAAGCCAGCCACCCACACGTCCAGTGTGAAGAAAGAATTGTTCGTGTTTTGCTTGCTTTGCTGCGAGTCTTCGTCATCATCGTCGTTGTCGTCCTCAACTCCGGTGATCGATCGCCGGGAGATTCTTCTGATGCTGGAGAGGCCGGCGATCCTGAAGAGATACCGTGCACCAGGGTGGGCAGTGGTGGCTCGTTGGAAATGTCATCGCAGCAGCAGCAGCAGCAACACGCCGGTGAGGCCCGGACGCGGCTCAGGTGGACGGGGCAGCTTCACGAGCGGTTCGTCCTCGCCGTTGCGGAGCTTGGCGGTGCTGACAGTAAGACGCCGGCGGATGATCAATTGATCATGGCCTCCCTCCCCTGTTTCGATCGATCTTCTTCCCCTGAATCCTCTGATCAACGGGCATGGATGATTGATCGATCGCCCTTGTTTGTTTTCTTCGCCATTGCAGGAGCGACGCCCAAGTCCGTGATGACGGCCATGGCCGTGCCGGGTCTCACCTTGTACCATCTCAAGAGCCATCTCCAGGTACGCCCGCCGGCGAGCTTTCCGGCAGCCGATCACCTTAATTCAGGCAAAAACTCTGCGTCGGTTTTGCTGGTTTTCTGACAGTGTCAACTTCTCTGCTGCTGCTGCTGATGCTGCAGAAGTACCGGCAGGCGGTGAGTCGTGGCGGCGGCGGCTCGAATGACCGGTCATCCTCGTCGGAGCGCCAGCCGGCCGACTACAACGATGACGGCGATGTCACCGCCGACGAGTTGCATGCCATTGCTTACGACGACGACGGTGGCGATGCTGATTCTTCTTCTAGGAGCATGGTGCAGATGCAGAAAGAGGTGCAGAGGAAGCTGCAGGAACAGATTGAGGTAAAAAAAAAAAAAAAAAAGCAACTTTTTCAGAGTTCGTCCAGATTGTTGTCATCAATCTCCGAGCTGATCAAGCAAGTTTTGATCAATCAATCAATCTATCAACCAATCCATGGCAGGTTCAGAAGCATCTGCAGCTGAGGATGGAGGCGCAGGGGAGGTACCTTCAGTCGGTGCTTCGCAGGGCGCAGGAAGTCCTCGCCGACCATAGCCTGGCGGCGAGCTCGCCGGAGTCCGCCAAGGCAGAGCTCTCGGATCTCGCCTCCGCCGTTGAGCTCGAATGCATGTCATCCTCCTCACCCCCGCCACCCCGGCGCCACCGCCACTCCGCAGCCGACAGCTGCGTGACGACGTCGTCGTCGGAGGCCGAGAGCAAGGTCGCCGGCGCCGGGTCCAAGCGGCTTTACACCAGCGATTGCACCGTCGAGCAGCCGGTGCAGGGCAAGAGGGCCTTCAATTTCCTGCAGAGTCATCACAAAGAAGAAGATGAAGATGAGGAAGAAGAATATGCAGGTGCAGAGGATGGAAGCTCATCAGAGATTGATCTGAACAGGTAGAGGCAGAGGAGGAGGAAGAGAAGGGGAGCAGAAGCATCTCCTCTCTGATGTGTGCATTGCTGCAGTGGATGATTGGTGGGATGGCCTTCAAGGCTGGGGCCAATCAAACCAGGCTTTTTAGCAATGTCTGCCTGCTACAATGCTACTGCAACAGCTACTGCTGCTGCTGTGCTCCTCATTCTATGATGATATATATTTTACTTTAATTTATATATAGTTATGCTATGCATGCATCTGGTTCTTGTGTTTCACGTACCCTGTAAAAAAAATGGGATTGGATTTGGAGGCAGGCCCAGCTGCAGATGCATGTGGCATGCTTGAGGTGCAAGAATATATAGAACTGTAGGAGTGTGGAATGATGCTTTGGGGGGGCCAGGGGAATTACCATGGAAGATGGAAATGGTTTGCGGTGTAATTTAAAGAGCAAGGTTGATTTTTCACAACTGAGCTCAGTGTGGATCAAAGTTTAGTTACAGTGTTTGGGGGGTTAATTTCACAGGTTTTTTTTGGAGCAAGGTTAATTTCACAGGTTAATAACAACTGCAGTGAGTAATTCAGTTTGCAGTAATAAAAGAATGTTTAGTTAAGTGTACCCTTCATCATAGATTTGCAGGAGCAGAATAAAATCTGAAATGACACAAAGGTATTGTCATTTTATCAAAAGTTGCCAGGCAATTATATTTTCCATTTTCTAGCACGTTTGATGCTAGTAATGATTTTTTGAAAAATATGCTAATAACAGATAACGCTGGGGTGCAATGTAAAGATACGACCTGAAAGACAACTTGCTAACACTGAACTCTCGACTTCCTGATGAAGACAGAACATACCTTGTGTTTCTGAAGAATATGTATGGATTTGTCAGTTTACCTGTTGCTGCTCCTTCCCCAACTCCAAATAAAGTTATTGGTTTGAAAAAGTAAGTAGCTACATGTTTTTTAGAATAAAAAGGCTCAAATCAACAATTCTTCATTCCAGGTGGCAACATTGCATGAGTGAGAAAGAAACACGTCAAGAGATAGGAGCCTAGGATGATCACCTGGCTAGTAGCTAGCATGATTGCTTCAACATATGTAAGCAAAATCCATTACCAGGCTAAAACAAAATGAAACAGTATGTCTTTCATGAATGCATAGTCATAGAAAGAGATAACAGTGAAGAAATTAACAGACTTATTAAGGGGTGATTAAACAGGGCCCACATTTGCATTCAGTTTTTCTTTACCATAAATACATTTTTTTTCATGTTATTGTGAGGTTATATCACAACAAGGTCTAGTTTATCTCTCAGGCAATACCTGACCTACCTCCTGTTTATTCTTTCCATACAGGGAGAATATCCCCTGACAGGTAGAGCTCGGCAACATTTTCTAAGATGATGAACCTGCGAAATAACAGAAAAGTCTATTCATAAAACTCTCTTTGTGTTACTGCCTTAAAGTCTTATACAGCATCTAACATTTCAGGAATTTACTTTCAGATATTTTTCAGATTACCCGGTCAGCCTTACTTCAATTACAAATGGTAGCCTTTCTTTCAAAAATAGAAACAAACTAGCAAATATAACAAGAATTTTCAGGCCCCTTTTGGGATATGAAAATATCATACAATTTTGGTGGATAATAAACAACACCCCCATTGGATGTGAGGTTTCGAATGAAATATATGGTGTCAGTCCTGGATTTTCCTTAATTGGTTAATGCATTTGTCATGCATAATTTTGATTTTGAGATATATGGTGTTGATTTTGTGCATGTGTATGTGCACAATGATCTGCAATATCTAACTGTAGCATATGGCTTCAGTGCCAAGGCCAGTCTGCCAACAGGTTTATCTGTCAGACAACCATATATGCTCTTGATATCCTATAGCTTTGACCTTAATATCCAACACAGTATTCGAGTGAACAGATATGAAATATCAATAAGCACTTGCAGGCATCGAGCTGAAACTTCTTAGAGATGCCAATAACAGGCTTTTGTCTTGAGCATAACTAATCTTCCAGTTTAGCTATCGAAGCCAGCTCGTTGACCTTTCCTGCTTGGAAGAGGCCAACGAAGACAGCTTTACATGCAATGGCACTAGGACATGACATTCTCAAACAACATCAAGAATAATAAGATAAATAGTTTATTGGAAGGACCTACAAGGTGGACGATGAACAATATAATTCATAATCGCCATTGATTGGCAAGAGGAAATCATGTGATATATCCTGCCATATAGGGAATCTACTCAAGAATATGTTGGCTTTCAATATATGGACTGTGCAGCGTGATGCCAAGGGAAAATAACACCCAAATTACAGTATTATCTACATTCCTCAACCAAAGAAAAGGATGTCATCGATCCATGTTGTATTCTCGACATCTTTAACTAAAAATCACATGACAATCTTCCATGAAAGGGAAGTACCAATCAACAAGCATCGCCTAAACTGTACGAATGTGAAATAAGAACTATCAGAAAACAATGTTTCTCAGCAAATTCCTTTACCTCGGTGTGCCGACTGCCGTGAAAAGAGCAATTCATCACAAAGAAGGTGACTGACTGTGTGCAGCATAATCCTCCGTCGCAGGAAGAAACGGTTAGATCATATGAAAAAACCTTCCTCCAGACCGGAACCCTCTGCAGCTTGAAAAGGCGGGCACGTAAGTTTAAGCAACGCAAAATCAAGGCTCAGTGAGCAATCCATATAGTTTTTCTACACATAATTTGAAGCGATTTTGACTCACGATTTCTGATTGTAGTATGAGGAACACAGTATTGATAGCCCATCTGCCTAGTGCGTCCCCCTCATTTTCAGCACCTTCACCGCAAAAGTCAGTAAATTCCCCCACATTAACCAATGCAGATGCAGAGTCACAAGCGAGCACAGGGCTTCCTCCCCAAGTCCCAACTGGAAGCAATTCATCTAGATTCTAGAACCAGAACCCAGCATTACCTTCATGTTACCTCTTTCGGCAAGCTAGAACTCCCCTCCGACGAGTCCGATGCCGTCGACGGCCGATTCCACGCCTCCCACGGCCGTCCTGCCCTCCCATCCACCGGCCACCGCCACCGCCCGTAGACGCCGGGGTAGGTGGGGAATTTTCCTCCGGCGTCGACGAGCTTACGTCGGGATTGGGATCGGGACTGCGACGAGGGCGATTTCGCCGGAGTCACGGGAGGGGAAGTCAGGGGACGGCCGGAAATCGGCGGCGGCGGCGGTTTGCTCGCAGAGGCAAGCGGCGGCGCAGTTCTGGGAGCGTGATTTTGTTGGGCTTAATGGGCCTTATTCGGCTTCGAGGCCTGCAAAGGTAAACTTTGCGGTCTAGTGTCCGTCCATAGTCGGATTTGTTGGGCTTTAAAGCCCATTCCGAGTTTTTATTTGTTTGAGTTACGGCTGAAAGTTGCAACAATTTTTTCAATTTTAACTTAATTTAGGTTTCTTTTTCCTTTATTCGATGAATCTCTTTGCCTTTCGGACCACTTCTATACCTATATTTGAAGATGATTATGTCCTATTTCTGTTTTTTCTTCGCGTGACTACGTCCGACGCCGGCACGTTTTCGTCTTCTTTTTTCATGGTGTAGATGATCCACTATTTCCCCTAGGCTGCAAAAAATGATTTTTTAAAAGAAATAAATTTAGAATACTATAAAATAACAAATACCCTTCATTGCAACCAATGATTTACCACGTTCAGTTTAAATTTTCTCTACCCATTACAACACACGGTCATTTTTGCATAAAGAGGCATAACCTGAACCCATACCATATATTCATATAGTTTGAGTTTCCACTTTCCACCATATATTTACTCTCAAGTTCGAACTATTAATTGATACTTTCTCATCATATATTTACAATATTCACGTATACAAACTAATACTAGTACTTCCTTCGTTTTTTTTATATTTAACACCGTTGACTTTTAAGCAAAACTTTGACCATTTGTCTTATTCAAAAAATTTATGCAAATATATGATGAAGCCTGGAGGTAGTACACCCCCCCTTCCCGTCCACAGGTCATGCATCATATCCCTTCCCAATAAAGGGTTGCAGAATTTGGCAAAATTCTAAAGGCATCTCCTCGTAAAACTATACCAATATTTAGTTTTAGTAGGGTATGAAACTAAACATTACCTTCACATTTTGACATTGCCAAGATTTCGGCATCTTAAATATTAGCGTTACCAACAAATGGTAAGATTTATTTTGACAATGATCTGAGCCCTAAGTTCTCTTTATATAAAAGAAATTGGATGCACACATACCCCAAAAAACACACACACACGCCGCATCAACTGAAACAGTACCAGACAAGACTTCGGAGGCAATGCTTACATTCTATACTTTATTCATTTCAAGATCTGTCTGAATTTTTGACAGAATTATTCGTGTTCAGAAACAATGTACATATACAAGATTTTAGCCTACTACACCAGATCATAGACTATGAGGGTGCTGACAATCCTCAATTACAGTTTGAATAACTACATCAGTACATTGGCCAAAAATGGTAGGCTAATTAATTTGGTCTATAGTAATTGGCAGAGCAAACTGTTACATTTACAACTCTGTTATTTGTGCAAGTGTATGATGCTTCTCTACAGGATCTGAACTCGAATGCTGTTGCACTACTACTTGTCATGGTGCTTCAGTAAATACAGTTATTGTAGAAAGAATGACAGTGTTATTTCCATACCCTTTTGTGGCAGTAAAGAATGATCGATCAAATCTGACCAAGAATGATGAGAAGAATGATCCCAAATGAATTTTGTTCCGAAGTTTGTATGTGCAGGAGAACGGCTTTAGTTGCACGTGGTTTCCGGTAAGCCTGCATGTCAGTTCCATCAATGACTGCCTATTCTGCTTAAGGAGGGCACACACCGACGTAATCAAAACCGACAATGAGGAAAGCTATGCCCTGAATGAAGAGGAATATGTAGTATCCCTTCTTTGCATAAAACACATCGTAGAAACCAGACAGAATTATGCAGATTCCAACAAAAATTTCTGCGTAGTGGTACCTGATATAAAGAGAGATGTATCAATATTAGAAAACAAGAACTGGAGAATTATGTCTTCTTTGAAGTAAGTGCATTCTCATGAGTTGGTAAGAATTGTATTTAATACTTCAAATGTATATATCATATTAACTCGAGTTCTGCAAAATAAACTGTGCTTACCTATCCCAGAATCTTGTTCGCCTCTTCTTGAGCTTTGGTACTAGAGGCGTAGTTAGCTCCACATCTATCACTTTCACAGTATCTGATCCATTGGTGACTGGCTTAGTCTTGTTGGCGTCTCCCAACTTCTCGGTGACAACCCACTCATTGACTCGTCCAGCCTCTAAAAGACCAGTTACTGCGGCTTTTATCCGGTGCAACGACATGACATTCTCGAATAAAACCCAGAGGATCACAAGATGAAATGAACTGAAGAGAGAAACTTTCTGGGTTAACTGAAAGTGACATTAATTAATACAATCATTCTGAAGATTGAATGTAGCTAGTTACCTGGGTGTTCCAACAGCCTTCAAGAGAGTGATGAGTGTAGGAATATAGACAACTCCCCAGAGAGGAATTTCGATTTCAGGCAACCAAACCGACAACGGGATCGCAAAACAATAGTAGATGAATGTTACTGTGTGAGCAGCAATCTTCCCAACAAAGAAGAAATCATACCAGAGGTGAATTTTGTTCCAAAATGACACTTTCTACACAGGAAAAGGGGTAAGCATGTCAGCCAATAAAATGATGTGATCTTTTTACCAACGGTTGCCTAGTCGAAACACAAACCTTGTTTTGTAAAATCTCTACCATCATTTTCTTGAACAGATTTGCCGGTCCACATGACCATCTGTGCTGCTGAAATCGGTACGCCTTGAATGTGCTTGGTAGCTCGCTCTTCACCTAACCAAAAAAAAGCACGATATTCTGTGGATCATTAGGTTTGTTTCTTGTCAAGATAGCTAAGTTCCGACAAGCAGATTAAGGAGCACCGGCATACTTTGACATCACCAACATAAACAAATTTCCATCCCTGCAGCATTGCACGAACAGCAAGGTCCATATCCTCCACAGTTGTCCTATCCTTCCAGCCCCCAGCATCGTCGATTGCTGCAATTCTCCAGACACCAGCAGTCCCTGAAAGGTGTAAAATTTGTATTTTAAGGCTAACATATGCTAATAATATCCTAATCTGGTTAGTTGGACCATGTATCTGTACTCCTCTAGAAAGAAGGCACAAATTCTGCACTCAACTTTTTATGAAGTGCTCCTTGAAGTCTTCAATATTATTACACATTGGCCCTTCCATGGTGTTGTTATTTTCTTATTTGAGCTATAAAATGCAAATTTATCTAGGTTTTCTATGACCAAATTTTCAAAAATATATAGTGTAAAAGCTATTTTTACTCTTAGAATTATGTAAAAGTTGTCAACTGTTCCTTGTAACAGAAGTACAAAGGGTACCAATGAAAAATTCACATTAATTTGTAGCAGTTTAGCACGTGTATGAAGCATTTTTTATCAATAGGAAATGCATGGCAATTAAACTAGTACAAATGATCAATAGACGCGTACCATTAAAGCCAAAAAACGAGTATACTGAAGACCCCGCCTCTTGCTCATACTTGAAGTGGTAGTCCAATGACATTTCTTGGAACCTTGTCAACAGGCACTCATTAGCATTAACTGCATAAACAACATGAATATAGTTAGATCGATTAATCTATCGTAATAATGATCATATCAATGTAGTTCATCGTCATTTGCAAAACTATATTCAACAGGTTAGATGTAAAAAAAGGAATGCTTAGACACTGGCTACTGACCAAATTTCCAGCGAGTCTGAACAAGGGCAATCTCCGAGTTGTGCACGAGGAACGGAACAGTCCTCAGGAGGAAATCAGACTCTGGCTGGAAGTCAGCATCGAACATGGCAATGTATTCACACTCTTTCACATAGTCATGCTTCAAGCCTTCCTTGAGCGCGCCGGCTTTGTACCCCTTTCGGTTCCCTCTGACCTCGTACTTGATGTTCACGCCTTTGCCCTGCCATTTCTGGCACTCCTTTTGCACCATGTCCTGAAAACCGAGAAGGAGAACAATGGGGAATGTGTTCGGGTGTTCACTGATAGTAATAGAATGATCAAACCAGTCTCCATGCAAGCATTTGAATTTTTAAAGAGTATTTGGTCTTTGCACTGCAAGCATTCAGCTGGAAACATTCTATTTTTTTTCCTTTCATATATCTAAAACTAAACCAGATCTAATTACCTAATGGAGACCTCATCCTTAAAATTTAACTTGCCGGACTAATCAGCAACCACAATCCAGCCATACAAGTATAAAGTAACACAAATGTGACCCAACTATATTCCTCTAAGGTCGAATCTTTTCCTTGAAAAAGTACGAATCCTAGTTACTCCTACCAACTATGAAATGATACCAACCACAAAGGCAACCAAATTCCGCAAAGCAAATCTGCGATACCTCCGACACACGAGACGCCGAGTTGACGCATCCATCCACAAATATAGATATCCAGCTACAGCTAGCACCGCCGCCACCACCTGCCTCGCGATCTCGCATCATCGCCGCCTCCGGCCGCCGCCATCGATCCCCGCTTCTTCGCGGCGGCACAAACCCTCGTCGCCGGAGTTTGTCTGGGACTAGGAGATGAGTTGAGATGGGCCCATTTGTCTGGGACTAGGAGATGAGATGGCCCATTTGTGGCGTCCTAAATCTAGGCCCAATATACAGAAATTCCGGCCCGATCCAATTATGGCCATCTAGAACACTAGTAGAATTCTTCTGTAATTCTTGTCCTTTTTTTCTAGACAAATTGTAATTGAGAGCTTTGTGGTTATCTCCTTTGGAACGGATGAATCCATCACGCATTCAAACCATATATCCCTCTCCCCAAACAAATTGCATCCATGACGCATTCAAACTATCCCTCTCTCTAACTAAATTATTCCATGTTTGTCAGCATCAAAGAACAAAATAGGTTCGTTCTTCGTTGGCTCGGCGGCGGGAACATTTAATCGATGCGGACAAGCAGTGCATCTCATCCAAATAAAATAAAATAAAATCAATTACTTCTGAAGCATCTCCATCGTCCATGTGAGGGCAGCAAGTGGGCATACAAATGTACATGGAGAATTGGATCATAGAATATGTATGCTCCAGGCTTGGAATTTAACTATAATTAACAGGATTTGATATAGATTTTTAATGAGCAACACTATCAGCTTCCACTGTTCCAAAAACAATAGCAGCAAGAAGGACAAGAGCACGAGCATGTCGTCAGTAATAAGAGCAGGGTTTCCAAGGAGGGTTTAGCTGCGTGTATAGTAATGGAAGCGAATCCGGGACGGCACGGGTTGGTTACAGTGGTTGCCGGATCTGACAGGGAAATATGTCTGTATAGAACAACAGATACTCTCTATCATGTTCTTGCTCTCCATGATTGGATTGGCTTTTGCAACGCACGAGCATTAATTAATAATGAGGATACATACTATACAGTAGACTCCTTTAAATGCAAACAATCAATCAGGATTAATTAGTTCAATTCTCATCAAACCTGTTGGAAATTCTTCGTTCCAAAGAAGACCACACCATACCTACGACGACCGTAATTTCGTTATCTTAGCAAGGGCATGGTTGACGCGGTGATCAGAAGAAAACTTGATCAGATTTTAATTACTCCTATGTTTTTAGCGTGGACTGTGTGGAGCGTTGACGATTTAAGGTGGTACTGATCGATAGGCAGGACCGCAGGAGTAATTAATCAAAGAGAGAGAGAGAAATGTTATAATGTTATGAAACGAAACGGGGACCAACAACTAAGGGAGATCGATTCGATGGAGGAAGAATCGATCATCCACTACCAACATGCAGGATTGCAGACAGAAAAAAAAGGCTATCAAAACAGATCCAATTATAACCAGATGGGGTCAAATCTGCACTGTGCTTCACCCAGCTCCACGCTTCATCACATGGCTCTCCACAGCAATAGATCTACTAATACCGCGGTTAAGGTTAAACAATGGTAACCATGTGAATCATGGGCTCCTGAGGCCATTGGTTGAAACAAGGATTAAAAAATGGTCGCCTCTGCCAAACCTTTTAGCACACCATCATCAGCGACAACGAAGACTCTTTGCAGTGAAGTGTAAAGCTGCTTTTAGTTAAGCTCGCCCTACTCCCATCACTCTCACACTTAAAAAAGCCATCAGACTTCACACTCGCTGAGTGGAGTGACTGACCGGTGGGTCCCGCGTGTGGCACATTTGGCATGCATCATCTATCATAAGTATTTCCGCGTATCAGTAGCAACAACCACTGTTCGGCGTAGGTGCAGCATATATACTCCCTCCATCCTAAAAATATTCGACGCCGTTGATTTTTTTACATATGTTTAAGTTTGATCATTCGTTTTATTCAAAAAATTTATGTAATTATTAATTTTTTTATTATTTGATTTATTGTTAAATCTACTTTTGTTTAAACATATAGTGTTTATATATTTGATAAAAGTTTTTGAATAAAAACGAATGGTCAAACGTGTGTTAAAAAATCAACGGCGTCAAATATTTAGAGAACGAGTGAACAGCATATACGTACACCCATTTTTAACAGGAAGCATTTTTCGCTATCTCCTCTGCAAATTAAGGCAAAATGGCCGACAAAGCAGGAGGCATCGGCCAGCAGGGAGGGGAATGGGGATGGATGGCGATTGATTGTTTGATTGAATGGTTCATCAACGGGGGAGTACGCTAACGACGAACACGACGGCGACTCACGCGCACGTCCATACACCCAAATTTCTCCACCCCTATCACACTACGAGTAGTAGCTCACTAATTTGTTGTCGTGTGAAGCTACAGTTTTTTTAATGAACAAAATTGGCTCTCTGTCTAATTATTATTGTTGTTTGAGCTCGATCAATCGGTCTGAAAGACAACGTACTCTGAACCCTCTGATGTATCAGCACATGCTCCGGTACTGGACCCCAGCCCCACCTTGTCAGAACACTCGCTGCCACAACGTCGCATTGTCGCCGCTGCTGACTCATCCTCTCCTGTCTAGCCACGGTGGCAAGCAGCTAGCGTGTCATCAGCGTGGTACTGTGGCCCACCTGTCAGCCAATGCGTGCTGCCTACGTGGCGGTGATGTGGTGAAAACGGGCACGGTTTGACCGCGCCGGACGAGAACTTGCCAGGTCGGCAGCCGGCGAGCGCCAGCGTGGCACGGGGGCAAACGACAACCGATTGAAACAGGGAGATATGTGCAAGCCCAGCGACGAGAGCTGCCGGCGGCCACAAAAGTTAAGGACTAAAAAAACAGAATTGGAAGCCTATAGTAGCTAGACTTCACATGCATTTGTTGTACTACTATATACTATTATATGTTGTAGTATTTAGTATTTGTTTATGAAGGAATTAACGACTGGAAAATGCAGGAAAGAAAGGGGAATCGATTAATTGGGGTTACCTTTACAACGAGGTCAGTGGAGTCATCCAGCACCTGTATGACGACGCGGTCGGACGGCCATTCCAGCGAGCACGCCGCCCCGATCGACAGCTTGTACACCTTCATAATCCAATCCATCCACTCCACCGTGTCAATTAATCACCCGGATTAACCCCCAATAAACACGGTAATTATTTATTATCTCCGATCGATGAGTACACGACACGACACTGTGCTACTACTGTACCTCGCGCTCGTTGAACATGGGGATCTGGACGAGCACCATGGGGAACACGCCGGCGGCGGCCATGGCGGACTCCTCGTCGTCGCCGTCGGCGGCGGCGCCGATGGGGCGCCACTTGTAGCGGCGGTCGGGCTTGAGGCGGAAGGCGCGGACGGCGACGCAGACGGCGGCGACGAACACCTTCTCGGCGAGGATCATCACCGTCATGGCGAGCGACACGGCGAGAATCACCCGCACGGCGGGAACCACCACCGCCGCCCTCGCCGCCGCCACGAATCCCTCCCATTGCGCCGCCACCGCCGCCCAGTCCACCCTCACCGGCAAATCCCCCCACATCCTCGCCGCCTCCTCCGCCACGCCGCCGCCTGATGACGTCATCGCTCGCCGCCGCCGCCGCCTCCTCGCCGCGACGGCAACCGATTTGGTGGATCTAGTTTGTGGCGAACGCGTGATCGGTGCCACTACTGGCGAGCTAGCTAAGTGGTACAATGGCGAGAGGATTATATAGCTCGGAATGGAGGCACATGGCACAAGGAAGAGGAAGAAAAGGAGAGATGATGATGGAGACACGACACTCTCCAGGGAAGAAGAGGAAGCTAGCTATATATTACAAATCAGCTCATGTTTAATTTGATTTACTGGCTGACTCCTATGGCTAATTGCTGCATGTGCTGTAATGTGGTTAGTGCTATGATCTATTTTTGCCAACTTGGTAATTACTTAATTAAGTTAATATTGTTTGCACTAATAGTGGAGATCGTCAAGATCTAGATGGCTATAATTAATCAGCCATGTATGTTTGGTACTTATTGGTTATGTGTGTGGTTGGTGAGATTCATGGGGGCAAATATTCATATATATAGATGTAAATGAAGTGAATGAGATGAGATTTGGGGGAGTGATCAGTGATGAGTTGTGAGGGGAGACAGTGTGAGAGTGGTGGTAGTAGGCAAGGAGTGGTGAGGGTTTTGGGGGCCACTTGGAGTCTATTATTGGTGTAGAAAAAAGTTAGTGAGGGATGAGATGTGGAGGTGAGATGGCATTGTGAGCGTGTGAATAAGCAGATCCAGTGCTTGTCTCCATCCAGCAGCCAGCCATGTGGTCAGCTGAGCTTGAAATGCAAGCATCACCTGTATAGTAGCATGTACTAATATATGGTCTCTCTTCACATGGGCTTGTCACTGGGTAAATATTGACGCTGGGGGCTTGGCCTTAATTTGGTTAGTACATGGTGTAGACATGTGTTTACTTTTGGAAAGAGAGAGAGAGAGCCATTGGTGATGTTATGTTGTTATACACCCCCTTCATCGTCGAGGACATTTTCTTTGTGGCTAGAAATGTGTAAACGTTGTTGTTTCGGGTCATAACGATTTGGTAGCCCAAATGAATTTTTTAATGACTTTTCTGTGTTATGAACAGAGTCTCCTATAATACGACGGTATTTTTGACCATTAATTGAGTACGATTGGCATGATTTTGAAGCATTTTCTTTCGACGTAAACTTGCCGTTTAGGGACTAAATCTAACTAGTCAAATTCCTAAATAGGATTTTCAACATTTTTGTTGCAAAATGGAAGGAACCATCTGAAAATCTCCGGAGAGATATTTGGGCAAAATCTTTGAAATGCAAGGCCCCCTTTGATTAGAATGAATTTCATAGGAATTTTGTAGGATTTCATCCCTATAGAATTTTTTTCCTAAACTAGCCTTTGAAACAAATGATTGAACCCTATCAAACCCTATGAAGTTCCTATAGAATGGGTTGTTGCTAGCAAGTTTTAGAAGGATTTTAAATTTTTAACATAAGGTGCAACTCATGGAAAAATTCATTTGAGTCTTTCTCTCACATCAAATTCATGTGTAGTATAATGGTAGTATAATGGTAGATAGTAACTTCTATATAAATTTTATATAACTTAATACATAAGTTACATGTGTTTTCAATACTTATTAAGTTAAATAGAATTTATATAAAATTTATTATGTAATTATAGCATAGCTAAAGTGTAATTGCATTGTATTATACTATAGTTACATTTAAAAAATTACCCAAATGTCTGTCACAAAATTTTTAGCAATTCCGCACGTGGATTTTTAGGCCATATAGTTGGACTTGATTGTGAAGTATTTGGTTTGGAGAAAACTTGTCATTTTAAGACTAGAACGGGTGAATAATCAAAATAGAATGTTCATGAATTTTTCAACATAAAAGATCTCAAACTGTATTTTAAATTTATATAATTGCCATTGGCTTACTCTTTGTAATTAAGGAGCTATGATTTAACATATCGAGGGACTACCTTGACCACACATGGATAAGATGTTCATTCCGCTAGAATACCATTGAATAGCCCCTTGTGGGTATATCACTGCTAGAATTGCCACAGTTCATCATATTGTTAAATGTGTTTGAATTACACAATGTTATTTTAGACCTTCTCTTGACCTGGCTTCTTCTCTACGAGGTCATTTCCTTTCACATTGGTAGATAATAACTACTGCCCCTATGATGCCGTTTCCTTTTCGTACTGGATGATAATACTAACTACTGCTTCTACGATGTCACCATGTTTTTTCCCATTGGGAGATACACCTACCAAGCATGTTTTAATAGTACAATACTCCTATGTAGGGTTGGAATGTACTGTAACCTATAGTTGTGGTGTATGGCTTGTGCTACATACTACTATTTAGCAGTTCATTGGACCTGATTGGTCCAAGTCCATTGCTACAGATCAAACTGAAAGAGTAGACCGAGGAATTAATGTTGAGCCTTAGCAGTGTTTACATTTTATCTTTTATCTTAGAAGCACTTGACAAATTTGTGCATATTGTCCTATTGGAGCATGCGATTTTATAGAAGACTGACCGCGAATACCTTTCTATTATATTCAGTCCTGATGATTCCCTAGCAATGTTTAGGAATTATAATAAAAATGTCCCTTACGCTACCCAATACTAATTATAGGTGTGAAATAGTAGAGATAAAACATATATGTTAATTTGTATGAGTATTATAGTAATTGAACTATTAACTTACAAAATTATTCACCACACCATCGGTTTAATTAGTATGACATTGTGAATTAAGAAAATCTAAGAAATAACATTGACAAATGCACAAGTCCTAGAAATATCATTGACAAATACAAGTTTACATAAATGCCATCATACAAGTAGCTTTGTTTTATAAATGACATCGACATTAGGGTTTCGCTAGCATTTCTCCATTATGCTATTGGATGAACAATGTATATAACGGCTCGGGGTGGACGGAAAATACAATGTTTCACCCCCGCGTTGTTAAATGCATTGTTTATCCTATATCACTTAACGAAGAAATGCTAACGGAACCCTAACAACAATTACATTTCTAGGACAAAGTCGCTTGTACAATGACATTTTTGGAAACTTGCATTTGGCGATGGCACTTCTGGGACTTAGACGTTTATCAATGATATTTCTTATATTTTCTCTTGTGAATTCATGACGTTCAATTTCTTGTATAATGAGTTCACACAATTTAAGACTGTCATTTTCATCTAAATGCTCTATACTATTACATATTATATGTGTATATTACCATGTACTAACCATTAGTACACATTTAATATCGGTCATGCATTCACTAGTATAATTACTAGTATTAGCAACCGTAAATGAAGAGGAAGATTTCAAGAATACCAAGTAATTTACCATCTTACTGAGGATCCTCAGCACTTGTTCGGTTATAGAATTTCAAAAACATTAAAATGGAAAAGATAAAAAGATTAGGATGTTATATGCACTTCAGTTTTTCGATGAGCTCTCACCTTATGCTAAAAATCCTTTGGAATAAGATCATCACAACACAATCCCTAGGAATTGGCTAGGGTCCATTCATGGGAAATGAATGATACATATTACCAAAAAAAAAATCCCAAGTTTCCAATTTCTACAATATTTCTTTGGAAATTCTATGAACCGAATAAGCCTTAAATTTTCTTACCATTCCAAGAATTAATTGAGGGTATTTATTTCATACGAGTTTTTTTTTTTTGGGTATACGAGTTATGAATATACTGTTCAGAACCGAGGATATTTTTGCTAATTTGACTAGTCATAGTATGCTTGTTTTTTTCATTTGTCTGCTGAAGTAGTAGTAAATAAGTTTTCAGTAATTTTGTCGCACTTGTCCAGCTTGGAGCGTTCATTTTCCATGAAAAGGCCTCCTCCGAGGTGGCGACGCAGAGGATCCATCTCCGGCCTTTGGCCGTGCACGGTTGCACGCACACAGAAACACAGGGTCGCTGTCTTCCGGCAAGCTGCTGCAAATTTCACATGGGGAATATGCTTATGTGTATTGTTCACCCCGGTGACTGCCGCACGCGACCTGTTCTTGTTGGCAACCGAGCTCAGCCAATTATTTTGTTTCTTTCATACGTGATGTGTGCGCGTTGTTTGCATGGGCATGAATCACCGGTTCTTCTACTCCTACTACCCTTTTTACGTCAGGCAAATGACCTGAATCGCGCTGCTTCTATCTGTTTCCATCCGTTTGGTCCTTCGCTGTCTTTGTCTAGTCCTGCATATTTACTCCACTCATGCAGTCCACCTTCACGGCCTGTTTGGAATGTAGGAAAATAAAATACATTTTAGAATATACTACCTCCATACCTCCATCCTAGAATAAAGCTATTTTTAGAACAGTACAGAGTCAAACATTTTTAACTTCAACTCTTAATAGCGAAAAAAATAAACAAGATCGATCACGTAAAAATTATATTAGTATATTTATCCTTAAACAAACTATTATAATATGTAAATTTTTTATTTAAATCAATTTATTTATATAAATATTGTTGGTCAAAGTAGCATCTCGAAGACCGTATCTTGGTTAACAAATGGTTACATTTTAGGACGGAGGTAGTAGTAAATAGAAACATATGAATGTAATTATAAATAGATGATTAAAAAATACATAAAAAAATTGTTATAAGGTGTTTGGGACCAAGGAATTTTAGGCATTAAATAACCATTTGTCATAGGAAAGAAAAACATGAAGTCTAGGTGGATTTTAATGTTCATGTGTTTTGGCTCTCAAACGTAGAGAAAAGAAAATTTTCCATTTTTTCACTTTCTTCAATTCATTTTAACCAAACAGCTCTACAGTGAATATCCCTATAGAACTTCAAACCTTTAAGGCATCTCTGAAATTCCCTTGATCCAGATAAGCCTCAGTCAATATGGAAAACGATCTTATTGCTCAAACAATAGAGAGATATTTTTTTACATGGAATGTCCACATCTTAGTTTTCTGGATTTTTTTTAAAAAAGATAAGTCACTTTTCTCATCACCAGATGAAATCTAGTGGTTTTGGTCACTTTTCAATTATTACTTATATATAAAACAGGTCCCTTTTGTATATCAAGGTTGAACAATAAATAGATTGTTATAACCTAAAAAAATATAACAAGTTAAACCATCAATTTTCTACGAAATTACTTGAAAAAAAATCAAACTAAAAGTAAAGCCACATATAGATACAAAATCACACTTAAAATAAATTAAAATTGCCCACTGAGAATTTTTCATGTGCATGACAGTATGACATCATACAAATCTAACAGGTTCAAGCAGTAATTTGGAAAGTTCTACAATGGGAGCAATCGAAATGGTAGATTCATTGCTACCATCGACACTCTGTTCTTCACTATATGTTCATCTAAACCTTTAAAGGAATACAGATATAGATGTATGTAAAGAATGTGAAATAAACAGCGTTGCCGTATGGGTTACCGATTAGTTACATGAATTCCGCGGAGCGTAACGGTTAAGGCCCTATTCGGATTGCAGGAACTTTGGAGGATTTTTTGAGGAATACTGGTGATAGGAACTTTTCCTTTTTCTGTCATTCGGGTGGGCAAAATGCAATCTCAGGAAAACCATAGGAACATATCCTTCACTGTTCAATCCAAGAGAAAACACAGGAAAGGAAAAATCCACTCCAACCTCATTTGTTTCGTTTCCTCTGCGTCAAACAAGCAATTAAGCACTAAAGCAAATCAATCCATCGGTGAAGAGGAACAAGAAATAGAACAGGAGGGGAAAAGAAGAACAGGAGATTGAACGAGTCTACCGATGACTGGATCGAGGCCGCCTCGCAGGGTGGAG
>CM002486.1:14097209-14137217 GCA_000325765.3 Leersia perrieri
GCGGCGTGTGGGGAGTAGGCGAGCCCGACCGGGGCTGGTGGGTGGAGGGGAGGCGGCTGGCGGTCGAGGCCATCGGGGACTCCGGCGACGGGGGCACCGGTGGATGGAGGGGAGGCGTCAGCCGGAGCGTCGAGTGAGCGGATAAGGACGGGCAGTCAATGGATTTGTTGGCTAACAACGATGTTAATAGATTTTTACTGTTACTTTCCTATTCTTTCAGATCCTGTAATCCCGAATGCTCATACCATATGTATTCCTCTGTTCTGTTTTGCCCATACATTCCTACGTTTTTCCTATCCTTTTCCTATACTATATTTTTCCTATCCTAATGATCCGAATAGACCCTAATTGGATTGACAGATCGAGCAGAAATGTGCACCCAAATTAATCAAATTAATTATACTACAACATGCGCCGGCGGCCCGGCGCCCATCGTTACCGGAGAAAACATGGGCAAATCCAGCTAGAGGTTGCTGCTCCTGATTCACGAGATGGAGAAGAATCTGTACTTCTATATAGAAGAGTAGACAGTGAATTGTCAGAGATCCACAAGGGGAACTTGTCTAAACGACGACGAATGGTGGTGGACAGGACAAGATGTGAAACCGAAGCTGTTAGTTGGCAACTTGTCATGTTCTCATTCTCCTTCAGCAAGCGATTCAAGAGATCCATGTCATCTTTTTTAGATTTGTTATCAGATCCCGAGGGATCCCATGAGGCATCCTTTTGTTTTCTCCAAACTCCAATGCAGTAGCAGTATTTTAGCTATCTCGTTCATCTAAGAATATAAGTATTTAAAAAATATATAAGTAATCATAGTACAACAAATAAGTTTTGTCCAGAATTATTATACTAATTCACAACTTAACTAGACTTTAAATTAGAGACCGAGAAGAAAGCATGATAACATGAACAGAACATGTATGTCAGATCTAGCATTCTAGCGGTCTCTCTCTATGCACAATGGGCACAAGTGTTGATCAGATCACGTGCTAATTAATCAGATTACAGGGCGAAAGGTTAGAATCAGACTGATTTCGTTGTACGGTCCGAAAAGTTCACCAAATACGATGCTGTAGACTAAGGAGCAGGGTTTCCCTTGCTGCAGATACCGAGCAAAACTGATGAAAGCGCCCATCGTTTTACTGCTACTTCCGCAGCTAAATTTCGAATTTTTCAACTTTAATTTTAAAATTGATTTTGAGGTTTTTCATCGTATTTTTCTTGGATTTAAAATTATAATAATAAAGACGTAAAAGTTTTATCCATAATTTTTTCTTCGTTCATGTGTCAACCTCTTATTTAATTTAATTTTACCGGACGGTTCCCATTATGGCACTCTAATGATAAGCCTGATTACAGCGGTACCCTGCAGTAGACACTAGACAGCATACGACACCAGACAGCATGCAAAGAGAAGCTCGCATCCTTTAAGGTTTTACCCAAATATATAGCGATTATGCTATCAAAATTTATAGAAATTGTTTTAACAACGCATTTCAAAATTCACTACAAAATTTCTTCGAACAAAAAAGTATCAATTTATACGTGAGAAAAAATAACTCATATCAAATTATATATTACCCTCTGTTTCAGATTGTAAGGCGCCCTTCTAGAGAGATAGACGCCTTACAATCTGAAACGGAGGAAGGAAGTACATCAAACGCATTTGATTGGAAATGCCTAAGGGGCAAAACGGTTACCTCACATCAGATTCTCTCCTCACTTTGATCAAAAAGGATAAAATATTGCCGTCCATACACATCGATATATTATCAATTTTTGTATTCTACAGCAAAGACACGGTCTTTGGTGTTCATACAGACCGCAAACTTTGAATTTTATATAGTATTTTTTTGTTTTAAGAAATGTGTGAAATAAACTCGACCATTCGACACCAGATACGAATCGTAGCTAGATTCCTTGAAACTTACATCAAAGGTCCCGCAAATTGAGCCCCACGTACAAGAGATTAACCATCAGTACATGGACGTAACCATGTCTTCTCTAGCTCTCCCTGCGCATTTGAGACCCATTTCGTTGTGATGATATTGTCCTTCGTGTAGGGTTCGATGTGTGTGTGTGTGTGTGTGTGTTTGATAGGAGGTTTCGATGTGTTTTTTGATTGGATGCATGTACGACTCGTGAGTCACGTTAACGGACTATGAATAATCCATGTATGGCTTTCAACTTGCATTACGTCGCTGGGTGTAGACGTCATCGTCGATTTGCACGCTGAAAATGATATGATACAAATCAAGCTGTTGCGAGATAAGCTATATATCGTTTCAGTGCTATAGGATCTAGAACAGTATATTGTGGTTGAAGGAGTTTTTCTGTGGCCAAGTAGCTCACTTACATTCTGCAGGGAGCTAGTAATTAAATTAGGTGGTGGCCAATTTCTTTACATCCAAATGTGTTGATTAAAATATCTTTACATCCAAATATGTCCATTTATATTAAAAAATGGATCTGACAACAATATTCCTACAACAATAAAAAAAAGTTTGATTCACTCCCAGATATCAAATTTCATCAGATCGCTCATTTCATATTAGAGGCATACAGATCGATCATTAAGAATGCTGATTCACAGAAAACAAAAGAGCCCTTTCAGAACTTAGCAACATGATCAATATTCAGAGGATCAGAGTGATAGATCTGGCACAAATATTCCTACAATAACAAAAAAACAAGTTTGATTCGCTCCGAGATATCACATTTCATCACATCTCTCATTTCATCAGAGGTATACAGATCGATCAGTGAGAATGTTGATTTACAAAAAACAAAAGAGCCCCTTCACTTCTATTACAATCTGTAAGAATGAGAAACTAAGCAAAGTTCATTAAGTTTTTACAAAATAGGCTCTATTACA
The DNA here is from genome assembly GCA_000325765.3 of Leersia perrieri. NCBI lineage: Eukaryota > Viridiplantae > Streptophyta > Magnoliopsida > Poales > Poaceae > Leersia > Leersia perrieri. The sequence goes on from CM002486.1 coordinate 14,100,088, forward strand.
ATATGACATTCAGTATGGCCTTGACAAAACAAGATCAGCAGAGACAATTGGGATTCACTCTGCATTTCCCTTTTAGAGTTTTGCTTCTTTGCACAGTTCTGCTTCTTCTTTAATTCCACACTCAGCTCAGAACTTGTAGATGCACAGCCTCCATTTCTTGAGCCCAATATAATTTATCAAGCATACATATATGGGCCCATGTGCACTGTTAGGTCTGCCATGGTAACCCCGCATCGATAACTTAATTACCTGTGGGACCCCCTATGCCTACATGGCATGATACCTGTGGAAATGTAGGACTGTGCTAACCATAGTATGACAAGTAGGCCCATCGAGTCTCGGGGTGGTCAACTTACTTATATGACGAGAAATACTTCATCACTGATGCTTAAAGGGAGTAGTACAATTTAAAAGAGTGCGTCACAAATAAGAACTGCATCTTTGTGCGCAGCATCGGAGACGAAATTGTGTTCGTTCTATTATGTTGTTTTCTCTTTCGTCATAAAATTTTAGTGCCCTAGCCCCCTCAACGACAATCCATGACGAACCACTACATTTTGTCATAGATATTCTCAGATTAGAAAAAATTTGCTAACGTCAGGTGGAAGACGTCATAAATATGAGCATTTCACTAGTGTTTGATCAAAAAGGATAAAATATTATCTTCCATACACATCGACATAGTATCAATTTTTATATTCTACAGCAAAGACGGGGTCTTTGGTGTTCATATAGACTGCAAACTTTGAATTATATATAGTAATTTTTTTGTTTAGAAATGTGTGAAATAAACTCAACCATTCGACACCAGATAAGAATCATAGCTAGATTCCTTGCAACTTACTCACATCAAAGGTCCCACAAATTGAGCCCCACGGACAAGAGATTAACGATCAATACATGGCCGGACGTAACCATGTCTTCTCTAGCTCTCCCAGCGCATCTGAGGCCCATTTCGTTGTGATGTTATTGTCCTTCGTGTAGGTTTTGATGTGTTTTTTTGATTGGATGCATGTACGAAGTCGTAAGTCACGTTAACGGACTACGAACAATTCATGTATGGCTTGCAATTTGCATGACGTCGGTGGGTGTAGACGTCATCGTCGATTCGCACGCTGATAATGATATGATAAAAATTAAGTTGTTGCGAGATAAGCTATATATCGTTTCAGTGCTATAGGATCTAGAACAGTATATTGTGGTTGAAGGAGTTTTTCTGTGGCCAGGTAGCTCACTTAATTACATTCTGCATGCAGGGAGCTAGTAAGTAAATTAGGTGGTGACCGATTTGGCCTCAACGCTGTTGAATGATTGCATGCTGTTTGTAAACTTCTGGTGTTGATCATTCACACAGAAAATGATTTTCTTGTTTCTTGTCGGGAAGTTTTACTTTTGCCTTTTGGATCTATTCTGGTACGCATGAGTGACAAGAATGCATCCAAATTTTCAGATGGATATGGGGGATGAGGCAAGAGCCATACAGGGGCGCTGAGGTTGGATTTTCTAAATTCAATGCAAGGCTGACAATATGAAATTTCTACTGAAAAATCTAGCTAAGATTCTTTCGCTAACGAATCCCTATCTTTCGCGACGGCCGAGAACCGACATGGCTCCAAAAACCGACGGCCGATTATATCTGTTTTCATGTATAAATTTCATCACGTGCGGGACTTGAGTTTATCACTCACACTGTCACACATGGCTCCGAACTGACCACATAGATTAGTGAGAAATAGCACGAAATTATTGTGGAGGAGGACTTCCTAAAATTTTAAAGCAATGTGAATATTTCCTTGCGTATTCTGATGGTTCCTTTTGAAATCAGAATACATAGTACAAGATTTTAATAGGAATGTTCATAGGAAGTAATTAACTCATTTTACGTGAAGTTTCTTCAAAATTTATCCATTTCAGAGGAGAGCTTGAACTTTTACTATGAGTAATTCTGGTAACATCAAGGGCGTTGACCCACCTTTCAATGACTACATGGCACATGCACGTGCATACATAAACCACTTCGTCGTGTTTCACACCCATGCCAACATGTCTTACCTCCAGCTGGACCTCTGCAGCTTTTGTGATCCCATCATATTCTAAAAGCTAAAGGCATGAATTAGCGTCCATCATGTTCATGAAAAACATTACTTTGCCCATCTGGAATGGCATTTTGTCAAACAAAAAGAGGCTAAAAGGTCGAAACCAGTTGAGCCCCAAATGGCGAGCATGACACTCATGATGCATCGCACTGCACCTTCAGCCGTTTGTTGGTCCTATATATCAAGGAAATGAAGAAAAGGATCAAATGGTTGAAGGTGCGATGCAGTGTGTCTGTGTGTGGATAGCATAAGGGCCTTTACAATCAGCCACGCTGTCTCGTTTCCCTGGCGTACCACGTAAGAAGATTCCCGCCACATCCTCCGTGAACCATTGTTTGCAGGGTTGATGACTTGGGCACATGCAGCCGAAAACTGAAGTGATCAAGGTCTAATCTTCTCTAGCTATTATGTGCATGCTCGCTTGGTGATGGTGGTGATGGCTGCTCTGCTAGTATCATCTGCTTTCTTCCTTGTCCATATGAACTTTTAGACGCCATTTGTACTCATACATCTCACCGGTGACATGTCCGCGTCCACGGCTTCCGAGCCCTATTTCTCCTCGATGGCAGAAAATTCCAGTCTCTTCTTCCATGTCCCCTCATGATGTTTCTTCCTCTGATATATTTAGTCTAGTATCGGTTGCTTGTGTGAAATTGGGGCCAAGCAGGTGTGGAGGCAAGGTTGTTAAATCCGGTCCAAAGTGCAAAAGATGGTAAATATATGCGGCTTTAAGTGAAAGAAGTGTACCCCGATTCATTGTGAAACTTTGGCTAATTAAGATGATCCAAAGTAAAATTTACTCTATATTTTTTTTGTTGGAGGGAGCCAAGACACTGGTCGCCCCCCTTGTCTCTACCACTGGGAGTTAGGGTTGTGCCAGTTCTACAGGATCTTTCACCAAATTATGATCATAAACACGTTAAGGGTAGCGAAATGTGCATGCTTGAAGTAGAACAGTGATGAGGATATTACTAGCTTAACTATGACCATAACTACATTATATATAGATGAACCATAGGTGAAAAAAACTATATTAGGTTTATTTTCTATACATTTTGAACAATAGATGCTACACCATGAGTTTTGAATGATTTAACTCTCAAAAGTTTTTGCATGGATTAAAGAGAAGAAAGTGTATACGAAGAGTGGGGGATAGATGAGGTTGGATACCATGTAAAGATCTCCTCCAAATATTGAGCAACGTAACCACACCATCTATGGGTGGAAGAAAATATAGTGCAAGCTAGTGGGAAACATTCGGGAATCCAGTTCGGCTGAATAAACCAATATTTATTTTAAATGGCTATTAAATATATGGACAAGCTCCTCTTCAAACCCATTAATACTTGATGGAGGTCCTTTTTTCATGTATATCTGGCCTCGCCACAAAATACCACATGAGTCGATCATCTACGATCTCTAAAACAAAGTGTTGTGCCACCTATAATGGGTTTTGGGGCTTATAATTTTATTTGGGGCCACAACTCAATGGGGTGCGCCTCAACAAGGGGAAGACTCCTAGAAGTCCTCGTACTTCTCTTCAGGGTTTCTCAGATTTTGTTAGATTAAAGTTTAACCATTGCTCTTTACATGTAATTATACACGTTAGCTGGACAGCTAGTTACTTTGGGTTTGAAACCTCACCTTATCGAGTGTCTATTAATTGTGAGATTTAATTCTTCTTTGCAGTTTACATTGATTTTGTATTGTTCTTGCTTGTTCTTAATTTGTTGTCTACACTCGAGCAATTCCAGCATGGGTGTATTGGTTGCTAAGACGCAATAAAATTATGTCGTACAATTGTAGTTAAGTTGGCAATTTACTTTTAACTTCACCGAAAATCGAGTACCCCGCTGACATCACACAGTTAGTACTTCTTTTTTTTTTAAGTAATGAAGGAAGTATAGCCGTAGAGATAGACATGCAAAGCAGCTCCTTTTTTGCTAATAAGTTATAGGCCCATTAGCCAAGGACCACATTTCGGCCCCCCCTCCCCGCCTCCCCGGGCCTCATTGCACGCGCCCAAGAAAATCACAACAATGAGGCCCTGGAAGGCAGGGAAAGATGTCATCTCGTATGCCTTTACATACTAACAAAATGCACGTCTTGTACATTAGTCGACAACATTTAAGCACTACAATACCATATAATCGTAGAAAACCATACAACATATGTATACTGGTGAAAGTATGTACCAATTCTTGGGACTTGTATACCATCCTTAGAAAAGAACCTGGTCCAAATGAGAAATATCTATTTGGGCGATAATGTAATAAAAGTATAGTACTTAGGACTACTCACATAAAGTACCAATCCAATCCAAGTAGTAACCCAGAAATTCCTTGCACTACTTCCCGCTGGGCATCAGCGGCAATCAGCAAGCATACTCTAGCAAATGTAATCAGATCACATCGGTCAGCTGTCACCACTCCTCACAGGCAAGGCAGGCAAGCTCCCCCGCGCCAAAGTGGTGGACAAAATTGATACAAAGACAGATTTGGGAGATGGAAGCACCAAAATATGGAAGGACCAAGAGCATGCCCAGAAAATTAATAATTTTGTTGGCAATTTCATCAAGGGCATCTGATATTACTAAAAACCATTCTCAACAGAATTGTGTGCACAGAATTCGATTCTCTCGCTTTGCAAAGCTGAAAACTGGCCAAATGCCAGTAGAACGAAACTACGCTCATTCATGTGGCTGGAACAAAATATGGGAGGATCTGGAGCAATTGCCTACTACTACTTCCCACAAAGATGTTGGGTCTTATGTACAAGAAAAAAAATGAACCACGTTCTGCTCGAAAATGTCAGGATGATAATGTAAACTTGCCACCACCGACTAGTTCGGCAGCCGTTTACCTCTTCCTCTTCCCACCTGAGCCTCCAGCAGCCTTCCCAGAAGAGCCAGAAGCTTTTGATCTACTAGCTGGCGTCTTCTTTGAGTTCGAGCCGTTGCTCTTCAGGTCTAGCTGCACTTGGATCCCTGGAAGTAAAACCAAAATAGTCAGGCCCAACTGTAAACAGCAGAGGTAAGACTGGTGAGAATAAAACAAGTCAAAGTATGAGAACCTTTCTTCTTATCACTTTGCAGGTCCAGTTTTGGTTTTGTGTCACCGGGCACCAGTTCATCTGAAAGAAACAAACAAAGCAGCTGGTCAAACAAAACAGACTGAATACGAATTGTTGATTTGAATGTTCTGAAAATTAGCCTGGTACTAATAATATGAGTCATATGACAAGTGACAGTTACATGGCAATGCCAAAACCTACTAGCAGCATAGCTGATAACCATAGGCCTAAGTTGTATGACTAAAGATTGAGAGTAAAAGTACAAATATATATGAAAACTATATGGCGTTAAGTAACCGTGCCACAATTTTCCCAGTACAAAAACAAAATTAGTCAAAATTTTAAAACATTCAGTTCTCAATTTACGGAACCGGTCTCCCCTTCATTTCATACAAGACCTCAAGGCCTGTTTGGGGGAGCTTTTTATCCTCTGAGAAGTAACCGTGCCTCTTATTTAACATAGTTGTTTCATTTGCTGAAAACGAAAAACCTACCATTATTTTCAACATCAGATGAATCCTCTTCATCGCCCTCAGCAGACGCTACTCCATTTTCTTCAGGCAAACCCTCTCCCACTGGCTCAAGGATTGCTGCCACTCGTTTCTTTAATGGCTTTTTCATGCCTGGAATATTTATTAGATCTGCTGCTCGAACAACACGAGAACTACTTCCTTGTTTGTATGCTTTTGTTAAGGCACTTTTAACAGCTGGTTGAATACCATCCATAGGATTTGGATGACCCTACAGAACAAAATATGCATTCAGAAACACCATTGGAAGTACTGACAAGACTTATCATGACAACCAAAGTCGGCAAGTTTACTCAGCTAAAAGATTCATACGTCAATGCTTCCAATAAAATATTTCAAGCAACGAATTGAGTAGGCTAACAGTCAGTATCTGAACCGAATCACACAAAAAAAACTGATCATTTTGCATTTGCAATGTAACACAGATGCAAATTTACCTATAAGTTCATTCCACTAAAGATAGAATTAATGTGGCACTAAAATTTTCACAGGCAAACACTGACTTTTAAGTAATGCCAAAGTGTTCTTATTACCGTTGGAAAATATCTGTTCTAAATTTCATATCTACGTGATCACATGCTTACAAATTTCAATGTAGTATGCAAGAAATATTTGTGGCTCAGATAATGCATCATACGTGAATGCAATGAACAATAAAAACAAGGAAACAAATGAGCTTTTCCCAACATGTTCTCAAAATCAATTCAAATGTCAAACAACCTAGAACTTTGCTAGTTATTTTCAAACACAAGGGTGAACCTTGCACGTTATATACTGTAGTAAGTATATAACCATTCAAAGAGATTCATAATGAACATAAAAAAGATGACACAAACATAAGGCTGCTATTAGTATAACTACCAACCTTAAATTTTGACAATTCAACAATCGTGTCAAAGTCTTCCTGGCTTAAAGAGTAGGTATCCATAAACTCCACCACTTTTTGCACAGCTTCATCCTGTAATTTTACAAATATAAGATTACCAGCAGATGGCTCAAGTAACGAATTCTAGATGTGGAATTATTGTAAGAGTACTGACAACGCAACATGACAACAACGTAAGAGCAAGAAAACAGTATGCTCAAACTTGGAAATATAACCCGTGCATACAAGGCAAGGTGTGGACACAGTTCTGCAGTTTTCTTTTTCAGCAAATGGGATTGAAGACAGACTCCGAACTTCAGAATAGTCCAGAGAAGATGGCTAGTCCGCCAATGCATTTAGAAGTATCAAGATATATTTCTAAATTGCCTAAAGATGTCCAGATCATGATCCACATCATGAAATATTCAAGTATAATGCCATAGAATGAAATATGGAGCTCATTAATAAATCACTTCTTCATATACCTTGGCCATTGTCTTCAGCGGGTCAGTCAATTGTCTCAAGAGAAGAGTAAGGTAATCCAACCTCAATGACTCCCTGCAGTTCTCAACAATATAAGATTGGACTATCCATGATAAACCATAGCAAAGTAGTCTTTAAGATCGGATTATCCTCATGTGAACTACAACATCGTGAAAAGGCATGAGTTTTCAACATTGCCAAAACAAAGTTCAAAAACCAACAGTGATTATGTTTAGCTTATAAGGTTTGAAAGGGAAGATCATAATCTTTTATCTTGAAGATCTGATTGGCGGATTCAGGCAAGTTAAGAAAAGTAAGGTTCGCTTAATTTGCACACTATGAAGTAACCTTTCAAACTTAGTGACATCTGTACAAGAGCATGACATGTGGCCAATTAATTGGTGGCCGGCCACTAAAAGAAATTCCATGGAAATTTAGTGCACATCCTTTTTTAGCATAGACGGAAGGTAGTAAGTAGTAATGAAGGTATATCATGCTGGAAGTTCCATGTTATCCGATTGAGTTTCAACTTCCAAGTGCTAAACTAATTAGCCAAAGAGTCACTGATGATCTGAAAAAGCTTGGCCTTAGGGTTTAGAATTAAGATTTAGGATCAATACAAAAAATATGTTTACTCAGATAACAAAATGAAAATGTATGTGAAACTATGAACTGGCCTAAATCCATTCAGATTGATAAGCACAATGGAGTTAGCTTGGTTAGTTAACTTGGTATCATCACTTCCATATCCAGGAAGTGGTGACGCTGATACTGGTGTATGCCTACATGAGAATTTTATTTTTCAGATCATATCAACTTAATAATGTAACAATATTGGAATCCTTAGCTCAACTGAAAAAATAGCTTTGGGTTAGGCAAATATATATAGTCAGTCAGATAATTAAGATGCTGCATGTGACCGAATAAAACAAGATAAGAAAACAAGCAAGAACTTGCTTTGCTACCTGTTACAAGATGCATCATACATGTGAATAGTAAAAGCAAAATCTATAAGAGTACCAGAAAACCAGCAGTGTAAATTTCCAGAATATATAAAAGCATCCACCTGTCCAAGTTTGCTTGCTGGGAGGCAAGAATATGACTATGGGCATCTTCCAGTAGCCTTCTGTTTTTATTCGTGGTAGAGTACTTGCCCAACCATCCACCAAACCTATTGAAGTTCCGTTCACCCTATAAATTTAATATTCAATTCAATCAGTCAGAATCACCAAAAGTAAACCAGACAAAAAAGTAATTGATGTATGGTTTGAACTTTACTGCTTCGAGGATCTCTCTATTCCCATGCATCAAAGCAGCACTGCAAGATGTGAAATAGATTAGTGAATCAGTGAGGCATTTGAATGGAATCAATCCCCACACTTATTAACCACCATATACTTACGGTACTATAGATGAAGACAAACAAGCAGCTTGGGACAGTTGCCACTGTCGGTATCTTCTTATTTGTACATTAACAATATCAGCGTCTGCTATAGATTCAGCAGCACGAGCAAGAAAATTCATTCTTTGAACTCCACTGTCATCCTTCCCAACAGTGATAGGCCGATAATTGATATAGTTTTCCTATACCAGGCATGTGTTAATATGCAAACTTAATCACGAAGATAAGGACCAAAAAGAAGTGATTGCAAACGGTTACATGATGTAACATGCTAAAAATGACTATAAAAATTAAAAAGGATCATAAGTGCCCCTAAAGGCATATTTCTACAGAGTAAAAAAAATAGGCCTAATACCAATGCAACACATCTGGGATTTACTAAACATAATACTCCCTCTGCCTCAAAATATAGCTACCTTGGGAAATGTAGCTATATTTTGAGACGGAGGTAGTAGATGATATAATGTAGACTATATGATGGCTAGCATCCCAACTTTCGAAAAGAATAGGGTGTCATTCGAGGAAAAGTTGGGAAATAGCATTCGGTAGGGAGTGTGTATGCCTATGTATCAACCAACCAAAAAATTAGCTGGCCCACGAACTACAGAACCCACTAGACGGAGGTAGTAACAATTGCTTGGTACTAAAAAAACATAAATAGCATTGCAACAAGTATAATGGGGCTTCAGCTGATGCAACTACAGAACCCACTAGCAAGATACATGTATGTTCATTCCACAATTAAGGCTTCAGATTTCATGAAACCAAGTTGCAAGTCATGACGAGCTAGTGTCATTATAAAAATATCAGGAAACAATTCATAGCAGAAATATCTCAACAGGGCCAATAAGAATTGGAACTACAGAGAAAAGGAGAAAAAAATAAAGCAGACTTGCGCTATCAGTGGCCCCTACCTGGATAATCAAAGGGACTAAATCAGGATCACTCATGCTCAAATCAATTCTCTCATCCATCCGTAGTCTCCCACCATTAAAACCAAACAGCCTGAAAGTTGAATCAATATCTATTATGCTTTTAAAGTAGCAAGAAAAAACAACCCAACTCTTGCATTGCAAATTATAAAGTCATTCAAAAATACACAAATTATAGTCCAGTAACAACTGATTTGACAGCAGGGAGTTTCCACTTGAGTAAAAATGCATCATTGGGCTAAAAATCAAGTTGACAAACAAGGTGGACAATAACAGTTCAAATGAGCCAAAACAGTTACAAATTCCAGGCAAAGTAAATATTAGACTGCGAAATTACTTTTTTTTAGTCTCTTTTAAAGCCACCTCACAAACTTCTTTCAATTAAAATCGAGAAATATAGGGAGATGTTACCACATACATCTACAAGCTCTCATTTGTTTAGCAATGGATGAAGCTAGCAGTGGAATATTTAACGTGCCTTTTCAACAGAGATAATAAAGTAGAAATAAATGAAACTTGGATGTACAATTTGACAGAAGAAAATGAATTTAATACAAAATTGGAACAGCGTAATTCGCATTTATAAACCAAAAAACTATTGCATATCTGTCAGTACAAACAGCGGTGAGGTCAATACAACGAATCTAGAAAGACTGATGAGGAATATAGGATTAATTGCATATAGTAATCAAAAATATAATGAATGCATAATACTTGTCAACAGCAGTGAAGGGGGAAATATCTTCATCTTTTGTGCTACTACTAAGCCGCTGTCTTATATCATCATATTTGACCACAGACTGGGAGAGGCTCATATATTGCAAATGGTTAAGAGCCATGCGAATATCCCCATGAACTCTTTCTGCAAGCTCTTCCATTGCATTCTAGCAGATGAGGAAAACAAATATTATTAGTAACAGGGGCTGAAAAGTCTACAATGAAACAAAACGGGGAGAAAGAAGTAGCAATAAGAGAAGAAGGGAAAAGGAACTATAAATGGTTATGCTTTAATTTCAGTTTGTTTTCTTTTATCACAACCTTCAATGAAAATTCAGAAGCAGATAACTCTGAAAAGATATTAAACACACCTCTTGAGCTTGAAGACCTTCCTTCTTGGCAATTTCCATCAACCTCTTACCCATCTGTTAAACACAGAAGTTAAAACCAATCCTTTACAACTTTTGGGTCACAAGCAACACAGTAATAATGCTTACCCTTGCAAGTAATCATGTAACAGTATAATATATGAATATAAACGATACAAGGAGATGGAAAAATTAAACCATGAAATTAATGTACAAAAAGGTTTCTTGCAATCAGCAATAAATTTGTGTGTGAAATCTATGTTGGTTAAGTAATCTACCGTATGTACTATTTGATTGATCTTGGTGCTATCCTTTTTTTTTAATTAAGATAGACAAACAAATAGTGCTTATATTACCCCTGAATAAGTAGCTGCGGGCAGCTATATCATAACTGCCTAACATTTGCAAGAAATTGAGCATGTCTAGAGGTCAAGAGATAACCTGTTGCTTTGTTGGTTTTCGGAAGTTGAGTAGCAAGCAGTAATTTACAAGGCTCTTCAATTTCTGGCTATAACGGTCATTGCAAATGCAAATTATAGGAATCATGGATATCTTGATGCTAGCAATAAGGTCAGCAACACCACCACGATCTCCAGCAGACATACCATCAACTTCATCCATGACTAGTACAGCCTTGGGTCGCTTTGATCTGTCAAATTCTTGCCAAATTATATACAACAAGATCAAATCAAAGGTCCAAAACTTCACGAAATTTTATGTGATACTGACCGGTTGTCACTATAATTTAGAGTTGCATTATTAATAAGCTCTTTGATAGAATTTGATGTGCTCCCCCCAACACCTTTCTCAATCTTGGAGTCTGCCTTACCACGGCTATCACTTGCATTAACCTGTTGTGAACATTAGTCAATGCACTTATGCCTCTATAATTGAGTAAGAAACAAATATTTGCCTGAGAGGTTACTAAGGCCTAGTTTGAAACAGATAGTGAAAGTGGATTATTTTGGACACGCAAAACGAGGAAGATCATTAGCACATGATTAATTAAGTATTAGCTATTAAAAATTAGAAAAATGGATTCGTATAAATTTTTAAAGAAACTTTTATATAAAATTCGTTTGCAAAAAACACACGAATAATCATTTTGGGAAGCGTGCTAACGTAAAACGAGGCAAAAAAAATCCTCTGCTAGGCTGAAACGAACGGGGCCTATGTACTACTATGCAAAAATGTAGAATTACCTCAATAGCCTGCAATCCAAGCATCTGACTGACAACTTTAGCAGTTGTGGTCTTACCAATACCTGGAGGTCCACTCAACAGGACAGCCTTTTTAGCTCCACTATCAGCCTGCTTCTTCCCCTTACCCTTCTGGCCAGAACGCAGGAATTGATCATCCCAACTTTTCAACCAATCATGAAGTTGTTTAACCTGCATGTATAAGTTCATACTAAGTAATTTGTGCATAGACGTACGTGACCAGATGAAGCAAAAGCAGAACTAACCATTGATTGGTTCCCAACTATGTCATTTGGAACCTTGGGCCGATACTTTTCAGTCCATTGCAACGAACCACGGTCAACAATTTTGACCTTTTGGTTGTCAATGGAAGCACTTTCTTTATTACTCTTTGGGGAAATATTTTTGCCTGTGGTGATTTGATTACCATCTGAAATTAAGATAATATGTAAGCATAAGCAACATGAGAAATGTCAAGATCAAGCAAATAAGTCAAAGAAAACTTGAATCATCAAATGATATAAACAGTGGATACAACAATTGTTGGATCAAGCTAGCATCTACAATGGGTAGAAGACACAATGAACAGTACAATCATGTCTCAAATCCATGTAACTTTGAGGATAAAAGTATCAATATATATCTCTCAAAAAAAGTATCAAATATATTAGGTTATGCTAAGCAGATTAACTAAAGAAGTATTTTTAAGTTTTTTGTTACCTCTTCTTTCAACTTTAACTGGAGAACTCTTTATTGGTGATTTTTGCTGCTTTTCTGAATTATTGTTGCTTTGATGTTTGGCTGTAGCCTTTGCAGGCTTTGATTTCAGAATCATATCAAATAAACCATCTTCAGTTAAGAATGGGACACTGCAAATAAGCACGGTCGTGTGTTAGAAATGACAATTGAGAAAATTATAAAGTTTTGCTGAGTGAAAGGATCAAATGATACCCTAGTTCTTTTGCTTTGTTTGATTTCACTCCACCAACGTCTTCATCAGCCAATAGGTAACTCTGTCAATAAGCAAAACAAGCAAATTATAGGCTAAAAGAATACCAGTGCAAGTATCATAGTATTATTCTATACCGTCTTTTTGCTAATAGAGCCTGTCACACGGCCTCCATAACGCTTGATTAGATCAGTTGCCTCCTCACGTTCAAGACTGCAATAGTATATAAAATTATGATCGCTTATTGGCAGCATTGTTTCAAGCAGGAAATTTGAGTGTATTAATGGTGTACCGGTCATCCACCATTCCATGAACATAACAAAAAAATAAAATATCAACAAATGACAACAATAGAAAGCACACCTGTCAAGAGTGCCACTTATGACAAATGTCAAACCAGTTAAACAGTCAGGGGCACCCTCCGGGATTTCCTACAGAAGATGAAATGAAAAGTTTAGAATTGAGTTTTCTGGCGAATTATGGAACAAGGAATAAACTACCTTCTCTCCTTTGTGAGGTGGATCCTTCCTTTCACCAAAATTCATGAAACCTCTCCCACCCCCTCCTCTCCCTCTTCCCCCAGCGGCTCCTCCCCTTCCCCTCCCAGCTGCTTTCGAAGGGGTCTTGACATCTTCATCCATCCTGCCCTCCTCACCATCATCATCGAGACCAATTGTCTTTCTGTGGGCTGCTTCTGCTCCTCTTCCTCCTCTCCCCCTCCCCCTCCCCCTTCCCCTTCCAGCTGCTTTGGAAGGAGTTTTAGCATCTTCATCCATCTTGTCCTCACTGTCATCATCAAGACCAACAGTCTTTCCATGAGCTTCAGCATTAGATGCACTCTTCAACTTCTTTGATGGTGGCGGCTTCACTGGAGTTTTCCTTTTTGAAGGTGCCACAAAGTCATCATCACCATCTTCTTCTTCTTCTTTATGGAGTTCCGTTGCTGGCAAAGGCTTCATGTCATCTTCAAGATCATCACTGCCCTTCTGTAGTTTTCTTTTAGATAAACCTCTCCCGGTACCTTTTCCTGCACTTGCATCTTCATCTTTTTCTGCTTTGGATGCAAAATACTTGCTAGTCTTCCTTCTAGCTGAACAATCTTGATCACAAGACGCCTGGATGATCCAGCAAATAAATTACTCAACATCAGAAAATGATGGGGTATCAGACAATTAAGGTAAATGGAAGCAGCATAAAATTTGCAGACTCCAGTAAGCTTACAGTCAAACTAACAGAGGCTAATGCAACAGTTCAATAAACTAGGATCTGAGTTGAGCAGTATATTACACGTTATCACGTTATTATATTATATTTAAGGCAATTATGTGCACGATGGAACATGACATTTTTTTATCGCCTTCATATTCTATGCCAAAACCAAATCTACTAGTGTGCATTCTTTGCAGTTTGTAAATATGATCAATGGTTTGCACAAAATAATGCACAATTTTAACGAGAGCAAATGGATTATGGACAGGCACGATGAGCATATGACCACACGAAATTCCTTGGTTGCATAATTTTTAGCTTCTGTTGGCAACAATTGTATTGCTGAGGCAAAAATTCACCCTTCAACAAATACAGATATCTCTCAACAAAACACCCATCAACACCCGGAAGAACTCAAAAAGGGCAGAAACAGAGACAAAGGGATTGGCATTGTACCAAAGATGGCGCCGGCTTCTCCGGAATGCTGAGCACGGGTTTCTTCGCTGCCCCTCCCGTCGCAGCAGCCGCGTTCTTGTCTTGCGCCTTCATGAACCATTTCCTGATATCCGACGACTGCGCCGCAAAGAACAAATCAGGAAAAATCGGCCAAAAATAGACACCACGAAACCCTGCAGAGTCAGTCGAACCAAAGAACTCCCGCATGGATGGATACATACAGAGCAAGAACGAATTTTTTTGAGGGGGGAGAGAAACAAAGAATCAATGCGGGAGGTGAACACCACCCAAGAACTCACCATCGTATAAGACGATGCGGGATCCTTCCGGCCACCTCCGGACCTCCGCAAAAATCCCGATTCTTGGCTCGGTAGGTTGGGGGAAAAGAGAGGGGGGAACCGCACAACCTAGGGTTTTAGGTTGTGGGGAGCGAGGGAGGGAATCAATCCTGTGCTTCCTTCCCTCCACCGTCGCTACGTGGAGGGGGCACCTTGTCTTCTCCTCGCCGCCGCGGCGGGTGAGGCGTAGGAGGAGGAGGAGGCGGCGGCGGACGGTGGTGTGGTCCGGAAGATTCGTCGCGCGGGGAAGAGAGAAGAAGAGGAAGGGGAGGGGTTGGTTTGGGTTTGGGGGGAAAGGGGAGAAGCGGCGGGGCGCGCAATTCTGTCGAGGTGGGCGGCGGGGTCGGTAGGAAACTGGAGTGATATCAGCCGCCCAATTGCCCAGGCACGAATCCTAAAGCGCCCTCTCCGCCGGACCCAGCGGCATTGGCACATTGGCTCCCATCCGACCGAGCCAGACGGAGGTTACTGAATTGATGGCCTGAAGAGCAGACCGTCCAGCCTTATACGTATACGTAAGTGATGCGATACGCGAGATTAGAGTTTATTGGGCTCATATATCGACAAAGTCACGATAACTTTAAAATTAGACGATCTTAGGCCTTCTCTGATGGTGCATACACTACTATCTCTAGTTTAGCCAGAGACTAGAGAGAAAAATACTGCTCCATATCATCTCTCTCATGAATATAATTAATTGGTTCCACATCTTTCTCTCATAACTTTTTGATCCATGTGAAATAGCTTATCTTTATCTTTTATGTAGTCTCTAGAGGCAACTCTCTCTCATACTTTTTACTTGTCCACATCAGATTTTATCCTAGTCATCTGGAGATATCTACCATCATTGGAGGAGGCCTTAGTCTGACGGTTCAATATATCTTGTTGTTCACGTAAATTTAGCTTGTTTTTAGGATTGCTGCACATCTTGGTATTCGAGTGAACATATATACTGTATTGTTTTTTTTCTTTTATCACTTCTTCCTATGTAATTCATATCCACTGCAAGTATCAAATCCTCTAATGCAGCCTCCATATTTAGCCATGTCATCATCGCTCTCAACTGTTAGATTTATCTAAAAGCAAAACAATAACCGTTGGATGACGAGAGACCCAAAGCTACTAAGAGCAAGTTTAGTAGTTTAGCTTACTGACTGGCTATAAATACATCTAAAATAGTAGCCTATATGTATATGTAGTAGATATGTTATAAGGTTAGCTGTAATTTTTCTTTTCTCTATATGCGCTAAATGTATTTTTATAGGAGCACGTGCAAAGCGGGCTGTCAGATAACAGCTAGCCCACTCCCCTCGTTTTTCTTTGTCTCTCTTTTCCATGTATGCATATAGCCAGTTTATAGGTTGCTATTATACTTCTAAAGACCACAACCCAGTCTAGCGATGTAGACGTTGTCCAGCCTACATTTATGATGGGTCGATGGGAATCCGTCTGGCCTTCCCCTTCGATTACGTTGCAGAAACTGTTGCTAATAACGGTGAGACTAAACACCATTTTAAACATATATTTATTCTCTTCCTAAGCATCCTCAAATCTTCATGCGATTGTACTCAACAATCTCGATTATAGACGAGAACCGGTGATTATATTTGTGATATATCCGGTTGAATCTTTTTCTATTCTCATTGTTATATCATCTCTTCGAATCATCTAAAGCCATGTTTCTTTCGGCTTCAGATTATTATAATCTATATTATTGGAAGTAATTTGAAAGAACAGACATTATTGGAGCAGATTATTGCAATCTGGAGCCTAAATTGTTATAATCTGATAAGCTCGTTTAGGTAAGCTTTTTTTCAGCTTATTTTAGGTCGAATATTACCCATCATACATTCATACCACCGCATCCCCCTTTACATTTACAAACCCAACAACCCAGCCTACAAGTAGAAAAGAAATAACTCACAGCTTATTTTGTTACATATTATAACATTCCAGCTTATATAAATCTGGCTTAACAATATAGATTAACGACTATGCAGGTCACCACAAAGCAATCCTGGTTTTGTTATTTCTTGAGACAAACCCACCACGACGCATCACTTTTTCGATCGGATGGAGAACCACGATGCGGTGGTGATGGAAGGAGGCGAGGAGACAGAAATGTAGGCGGAGACGCACATGCATTGTCTTCGTCTCCTCGCTGCCATCAAGGAATCTAGGGCTAATAGGGATTTCAGGAAACTGTATATTAGGGCTCTACAAGAAGGTTTCATCTTCGTCGATGGATGATGTCGCGCAAGCTAACGCTACCACGACGAATACATCAGCGGATTCACTCTATCCATTATCGCCAGGACAGGTAGTTATTTCATCGATCCTCCCATTTGGTCTGACCACAATTTCTTTCCAGTTTGTGTTTGGTCCCCTTACGCAACTAATCACCAGCATAGTGATTAGCTATCAGAGCAAGCATCGATGCATCTTTCAAATCCTCCTGTAATCGTAACACGATGCATCTCCAACTCTCCGTTGCAGACCACAACAGCCACTACATTCTGATTTCTATGTGACATCTCATGTACTACTGCATTTTTCTCATTGTTATCTCATTTATTTAGGAAATGAGGTAGGATTCTGCTAATTTATACGAAGGAGTGTTACTATCTCATATTCATGTACAATGTTTTCCTTTCTTAGCAGATGCCTATTGTTTTGTGTTTGTCGACAAGGAGATAACGTATTTGATAATTTGATTCAAGAGTATGTGCTATAAATCTATAAGTTCATTGTGAAGGCGGGGAAGAAAGAGAAGCAGAGGTCACCTACAGAATAAATGGATACATTAGCAGTTTGGCACTTGATAGTCGGCATGATGGGCTTGTAACATTTCAGGTAGATAGAAAGCAAGTCAAACAAATCTACCAATCTAAACAACAGACACAGACATTGGTTCTGTCAATGGATCCTGAACAAGATGACAGATCAATGTTGAACAAGAATCAAACCATAGTAGGAATCCAAGAAATATATAGTCAAACCAGAGAGTCACAAAGTGTTGTTATTTTTATTGGGACAAAGGAAGGGGGAAAATATAATTTCCCCTACAACTAAGATAGATATCATCAATTCATCTTTCTAATGCTTGATCCTCCACTGTTTCTTCTTGACGGCGACCAAATTGCGGAAACTTCATCGACCAGGGTGAAGCATCTAGGCCCCGTTGTTAATTTTGGTAATTAATGACAAGCACTAATTTTGGACTAACTATTTTATTTGAGAGATAATTTGAGTTAGGTCCATGCCGTGTGCACGCCAAAGACAATTACCGCGGATTGAAATTGATGGCGCAAAGCAAATGGAGCGAAGGTGATAAATCTAGTTGCTTAGTTGATCGATCGAAGTGTTGGGGCGATCGTTTGTTATAGAATTATTTCCTAGCTTTGTCGTACTATCAAGAGGGGTGGTAATCTAGGCAAAGAGATGATCAATAGGCCATATTTGCATTTGCATGAGGGTGCACTTGAGTTTTTGGCTAGATCATTCTTTACTTGTGCGTTTTCAGTGAAGTCTGGTCTGACCGTGGGCTTTTGGCCGGTCAGACCGCCTGGATACAGAGAGCAGTTTTGCGCTTTGTATGAGGCCGACCGGCCAGACCGCAGCGATAAAGAACGCCTTTGTATGAGGCCGGTCAGACCGCGATGATACAGGGACGGCTGGGGGCGTTCTATGTGCGGCCGGTCAGACCGGGCCATGTGGCCGGTCAGACTGGGCCGATCCAGAGAGCAATTTTGCTCTCTGTGTTGGGCCGGTCAGACCGGGACCAACACTCCGGTCAGATCGACAGAGCTCAATTATTGCCTCTAACGGCTCTTTTCTGGCCCTAAGTTTGAAGAGGCCGGTCTGACCGGCCCATACTAGGCGGTCAGACCGGATGTGTGCAGAGTTGGGGAATTTCGTCCCCAACGGCTAGTTTTTGGTGGTGGGGGCTATAAATACCCCCCAATCTGCAGCAAGGGAGCTCTCTTGGCATCATTGAGATTTGATTAGAGCCCTTGCAAATTCCCTCTCACTCCTAGAGCTTTCATTCTCCATTTGTGGGTGATTTGAGGGTTGATTAGCCAAGACAAGTGCATTGCATCATTTGTTCATGCTAGTGTGGCACTTGATCATCTCCTAGCTTTGGTTTCCACTTGTTACTCTTGGAGATTGCCGCCTCCTAGACGGCTTGGAGAAGAACCGACGACCTCTCCGAAGAAGTTTGTGGAGGAGGCCCGGTATTGTTTGTGAGTGGCTTGGAGTTCGCCATTTCCGAAGTGGAGGAAGAGCTACCACTAGTGATCAAGGCTTGTGTAGACCACTTCGAGGCCATTTCATACCTTGCCTATCCCTTAGCAAAGGGGTTCGGAGGCTCGGTGATTTGTGCGGTGAAGTCGGGGCTCGTCTCAACGGTGATTAAGAAGCCGGCAAGCTTCCCAACATCGGTTAAACAAAAAATCGGTGGTGTCTCTTCTCTCTTTACTTTTTGCAATTTACTTGTGCAATTTATTCTTAGACATGACTTGCCCATATCACCCTAGGATTGCAAAACTTAATTTAGAGTAGTTAGTTTGATCCCTCTCTACCAAACTTAGCAACTTAGGATAGATTGATTTAGGTAGCAATTAATTTTTATATCGCCTATTCACCCCCCTCTAGTCGACATCTTGATCCTACAAGGGAGCAGCATCCCGAGTAAGAACATTATTATTGTCTTCGTCGTCTTCATCGACGATCACCTTGTACTCGGCATATCCTTTGGAGTAGTACTGTTTAAGGACATCCTCCACCTTATCGGGGATGCCGTATATGACCTCCCGTTCATGGTGAAGATCGTCCTTTAGCTTCTTCCACCTTGCCTTGCGTTCCTCAGCATTATTGTCCATCCTAGCTAGCAACTCCGGCGGCATCTCGGCTAGGAATTCCTTGCTCAGGCCCTCCGTCAGCTTAGGATAATTCTCCAAGTCAGACAACTCCTTTGGGTTTGCAATGCAGTAGCTGATCTGCTCTTGAGTATAGCGCACCATCTTCGTCTTCTTCTTCTTCTCCACAATTGGCACCTTACTTTCGTCAATCGCCGCCCCTAAAATTTGCCCTTCACTTCTTCCCTCAGATGGATCCATTCCGGCGCCGGAATTCCTGTGCAAATAAAAAAACACATCAACAAATCAGAACAAAAACTGGAAAAAGAGACAACTTTTATCTACTTGGGTAGATAATCTCAATACTCTATGTTCCGCTCAAAGATCCAAATCCAGACCAAGATTTCACTAGGCCTACGTCTATCTAATCCTACCTCGGAAAGCCGAAATTCCAAAGCAAATCGAAGCTCACCTGATCAAGGAGGCGGAGGAGTTCCCGCCGCCGCCGCCGGAATCGTCGTAGCGCTTATTCCCCTCTCTTCTCCTCCCGTCTCGATTGAGACCTAGATGAATCGTGAGTTCGTGACAGACTTATCTGGTCGGATGGAGAGGAGCACAGGTCCTGCCTCGCAATATATACACAAGACAGCCTTAGGGCATGTCCAATGGTTGAGACAATACTGTAAGTAATTTTTCTCCACCTCATCTAGAGACAGCATATGAGACACTATCTATAATGGGTTGTCTATTGTGTTGTATATACATCCTTAAAAATAGCATTGAGTGAGCCAATAAAAATCATTTATCTAAGAGACAACTGAGTTACAATGGTGAAAATCATGTCGATAACTTATCGCTGCTATCTTTTATACTGTAAGCAAATTAACATACAATCTCTTTCTCTCTCTTCATTCTCTTTCTTCCACATATATAAAAATTTTGTATGATACTTCTTACTTACAACATTAATTTACCATTGGACATGCCCTTGAACTCGGGTTCGGATTCGTTTCCCAAATCCGGCTCGGTCAGGTGACTCTGCGTCGACTGAAATTCGCCCATAAACTTATCAACTACTCCAATACGGCTTGGCCCACCTCCAACGAGTTCGGCATTTGAACACCTTTGAACTATTAGGCCCATCTGATGACTGGAGAGATTCAGCCCATGATAAAAAATCGGATCAGTTCTTGTGCTAATATTGATTCCCATGTTATGACGATTAAGCAAAACTTATTTCCTGAGTTTTTCTTTCTTACATCCTTCAATGTAAAATAGTAGTTAATTAAATTTGGGATTATTTCATTTAAAGATTACTACTGGTACTAAATTTAGCACACGGCACTAACATGAAGCAAGGTTTGATGCTCTGACTCAGAATTGTTCTTACCCTATTTGTCCAATCGATGACAGGAAAATGGAACACACAAGCACCGAATCCTAAGGCATGCATTGATGGGTAAGACGTGCTACCGGATCAATGATAAACAGAAAGGGTGAGCGATAAACGGATAGAAGCGTATAGTACGTGATAAACAGACAGGATCTATGGCAATCCTATACATGATCTTATGTTGTTGTCAACAGTTATATATTTTTTCATCTTGCTCAATTATTCACACAAATTTTATATTACTAAGCAATTCCCACAGCAAAGCACGGACACCAACCAGTTTTTACACATTTGTTACACCTTTACTGCTCTCCTTAAATTTCCCCAAAAGATTAACAAAAGAGATTAGTAAGTAACACTGAAATTCCATACAACTTTCTGTCACAATCTTGAAAGAAAGAAACAGCCATTTTTCTCCGGCGTCGTGAATCGTGAATGAGTTTGATGCGGGTAAATGAGAAACTAAGAGGAAGCTATTAAACAAAACGCACGTGGCCAATCGTGCCTGTCAATTGTCGAACAAAAAAATCTCTGGTCGATACAAACCAGGCTATTTTGGATCTTCGCACGCAAGTGTGCGATGCAGCTGCTCCGTGCAAAGCTGGTCGCACACGGGTTAACAGCAAAATCTGAGCCGTCCATCTAGTCCAGGGGGATCTGAGCTGTCCAGTCCAAGCCAAGGGATGCACCACAAGAAAAATATCAAGGAAAGGGACGTGACGATCCTACCAACCAAAAAGGCAACGTCGACGTATCTGTTCACGGCCACAGGGGAGGGATATTCTCCTCTGGCTGCGCTCGTGTGTACTGTATTGTATTCGTATACCAGAAGATCATACTACCAAACACCCGGCTCACCGTGCACCGAATGAATCAATGAAGACATCTTCTTGTGTAGTTGTGTGTAGGCGATACAAGAGGACGGATGCATGTTGTGTACTGCTTGCAGTGCCGTAGATCTGCGGGTGCCTTCCTTGGTCTTTTCAAGGAGTTCATTAGTTTTGATTCGTTGGTTAAAGAGGATGATGTTGAAATAGAGTGGTGTTTATTGGGCCTCCACTTGGTATTACTAGTCCTTTGGCAAAATAATTATCTTGAAAGAATATAGCTGTAGCAAGAGAATGATTTTATTTTAGTCAAAGTCACAATTTTATGGCTTAAAACCTTGAAGGTTGACATAGACCAACTATGAAGGTGTGGTGTGGTTGATAACTATAGATAGTTGTTCCATTTTTTTTTCTAATAAGTAAGAGTTAAGATAAAGAAATTAGTTCTCTTCGGGTGGAGTATCAGAGCCTCATTGTTTGGCCTTTGGATTATAATCCTATGCCTAAATTTGAATTTTAAAATTTAAATTCGAAATTAATTTTAGGCCTTTTATTATAGTTTTTTCTAGCGATGTCAAAAATTTCATACATAAATTATTATTCATTAATGAATATGCAATTTCTGCCATTGGCCAAACGAGGAGGTCCCTATAGATCAACAAACATAATATGTCATTTTTTATTCCTGTCTGTGATGATAATTTATTAAAATGTAATGTAAAAGGATAAAAAGCGTGGCAATATGAGATTATTTTTATCAAAGACAATGGCTCAAAAACCGTACATAGTTATGCCTACAAACTTATGTCATAGTTTTTATTTTCTAACGGATGGAATTTTAAATATCTAGTGTTGCTCTCCATCAAGGTTAACAATACTGTTGACGAGAGTTTATCAGGGTACAAAATCAGTAACCATAAAAATAACCACATCAAATTCAAACAATCTTTTTTATAATTTTTATCTATTTTTTACGCCTTCACAATATTACTATGGCTACTGTGCGCATGTGTGATTGTACTTAGACCCAATATTATTATTTGGACCAGCCCCCGTATTAAGATATACCGTTCTGTTCATGATGATACATCTTTTGTATGATCATTCTTAACCCACAACCTATAAAATAATACAACAAGCAATGAGTTAGAGTTACACCACCAATTTCTTATCAAGAATTCTTAAAAACAAAAACTTTGCAAATGTTTTTTTACCGTTTCCTGATCTAGCTTTTTAATGTTAAAAGACAATTCTGATACTAGCGGAGCAGTCTAACTTCATACTTTCACCTCTCACGTTTTTCTGCACTTTTATGTCCCACAGGCCACATCCCATGATCACAGCAACCAGAGAAACCATATTTCTCACGTGAAGAAAAAACATCACACCATACAAATATACAAAGGGATTCTTGTGAGCCAAAAGTCCACAGAGAAAACCCCATACACCGGGTCCACGCAGGCACGGGACGGAGGAGAGAGGGCGGAGCAAAAGCCGTTGTTCCCGAGGCCGCCGTCGCCGTCGACCACCACCCATAAAAAGCGACCAACCCACGCTGCTGCGCCGCTGCCCTTTTACAACCAAAAAAAAGCGGCCTTTTTCCTCCTCCGCACGCACGAGAGGTCTGAGCCACCTGCCCGCCCTCGTCCAACCAAAGCCGAAGGCGAGCGAGCAATCCGGCATCAATCTGCCCGTCTCCAGGCAGGTACCCGTCGTTTTCTCCTTCCTCTTTTCCTCCATCCAAGATTGGATCCCGTATGCCCATTTTGGTGGTGGTGCGGGATTGGGATTAGGCTGTGGCTGGGATCTTGCGCCGGGCCGATTCGTGGTCGGGTGTTTGTAGCTTTGTTTGTGAGTGGTTCTTGAATCTTTGATGTGTGTTTGCCCGTGTTGCTTCCTCTGGCCTCGATCTGTTAGGTGGTGAGGTAGGATTGGGGCGGAGTTCCCTAGAGTTTCTTAGTCCCGAGGATTGCTGGTAGGATGCAATATTAGATGAATCTTTGGGTTTGATGGGTTCTGTACTGGGGGAAATTCAAATTTTCTGGTTTGGGATTAGGTCGCTGGGTTACTCCTGAAGCAATATAGTCCCTCTGTCCAAATTCATAGCTAACGGATGGACTAATTTCCAATTCGGCTCGTTGGTTTGTGGTCAGGTTGATAGATGGTGTTACACTTTTTTTCGAAACCACTTTCAGGGAAGCTTGAGATTCAGCATTTTTTTTTCTTTGTTTGCTCATCCTATTGAACAAGTTAAAGAATTACAGCAGCCTACTGCCGTGCTGCGTTGCATTGCTTTTGTATTGAGCTAATAATCAATATCTTGGTTAAAAAAAAAGCAGTCAATCAATATCATGTGCAGTAGTCTGAAAGAACATATGCGACATCATGGATTTTACTTAAGTTACATTTTCTAGTGGTAAAGGAGGATGTTATCTTACTGTTAAGTCAGGTCTACACTAATGATTAGCTGGAATTTTTATTTAGATATCACATGGTAATATTGCATCCCCTGCATGGCTGGCTCAGTTATTCATGATCCTTTGTTTGTTATGACTATTCTGTTGAATGACCCCTTCTGTAAATGAAATCCAGATAATCTGTTAAGAAATTTTCATGCGCTTATTTACTATTTTTACAAGATTTTCAAGATCTGAAGGATTTGCTGCTCTGATGTTTGTAGGGTGTGCAATTCATTCTTTTAGGAAGATAATGGATCATTTTAATCTCTGTTAGAATCATTTTTCTATGTTTTGAATGCATTTCTGTAATGATTTATAAAAGTTTCTTCATGTTGCCACACTGTCTATTTATGCTCATTAATATAAATATATGTTCCTGCAGTTAAAAATGGCATCAGCTGTTACTATTAGTTCAGTTGGTGCTCAGGCTGGCCTGATTTCAAAGCCAAGGAATCATGGCTTGACAAGCTACAGTGGCCTAAAGGCAACATCGTCCATTAGCTTTGAATCAGGGTCGTCGTTCCTGGGTAGGAGTGCTACTCTTCGGGCATCTGTTGCTCCAAGGATTGTACCAAAGGCGAAGTCTGGTTCTCAAATTTCTCCTGAGGCTTCATACAAAGTGGCAGTACTCGGTGCCGCTGGTGGTATTGGCCAACCATTGGGCCTGTTGATTAAGATGTCTCCTCTGGTCTCAGAACTGCATCTGTATGATATTGCAAATGTAAAGGGCGTTGCTGCTGATCTCAGCCACTGCAACACGCCGTCTCAGGTTCTGGACTTCACTGGGCCTTCGGAATTAGCCAATTGCTTGAAAGGTGTTGATGTTGTCGTCATCCCTGCTGGGGTCCCAAGGAAGCCAGGCATGACTCGTGATGACCTTTTTAACATCAATGCGGGCATTGTCAAGACACTTGTTGAGGCTGTTGCCGACAACTGTCCAGAGGCCTTCATTCATATTATCAGCAACCCAGTAAACTCCACGGTGCCAATTGCTGCTGAGGTTCTGAAACAGAAGGGTGTGTACAATCCCAAGAAGCTTTTTGGAGTTACCACTCTAGATGTTGTCAGAGCTAACACATTTGTAGCTCAGAAGAAGAACCTCAAGCTCATTGACGTTGATGTCCCAGTCATCGGTGGTCATGCTGGGATTACAATTCTACCGCTGTTGTCGAAGACCAGGCCATCTGCCGCCTTCACAGACGAGGAAACTGAAGAGCTGACAAAGAGGATACAGAATGCTGGAACAGAGGTAGTGGAGGCAAAAGCTGGTGCTGGGTCTGCTACCCTCTCCATGGCCTACGCTGCTGCCAGATTTGTCGAGTCATCTCTGCGTGCACTGGCCGGCGACCCTGATGTTTATGAGTGCACATATGTGCAGTCTGAGTTAACCGAGCTGCCATTCTTTGCATCCAGAGTTAAGATTGGAAAGAATGGTGTTGAGTCGATCATTTCCGCTGACCTTGAGGGATTGACCGAATACGAGGCCAAGGCACTTGAGGCATTGAAGTCTGA
Source organism: Leersia perrieri (assembly GCA_000325765.3). NCBI lineage: Eukaryota > Viridiplantae > Streptophyta > Magnoliopsida > Poales > Poaceae > Leersia > Leersia perrieri. Next base: position 14,125,754 of record CM002486.1, read on the forward strand.
GTTGAAGGCCAGCATTGAGAAGGGCATTGAGTTCGTCCACAAACAGCAGGCAGCCACAGCATCTGTTTGAAACAAGCAGAATGGAGTCAATACAAGGAAGATAATAAACGGCAATTGGTTCTCGATACCTTTTAGTTTTGCAGGCTAGAATTTTTCGTATCGATGTGTAGGAAGATTGTCCAAACTGGTTCTCATTGTTAATTTCTGCTGAATACATGGTGGCGACAATGCCCAAACTGGTGCCTGTTTTGAGGTTGTTTTGACACAAATTTTGCTTCAGTTACTCAGATGTTTGTCCGTAGCTTTCTGCACTAGAAAAACTAAGTAATAAATCAATTCATTGATCAATTTTCAGCATTTTCCTTTGATGTACTGATGTGTGTACCTTTTGAAGGAACTTCACTTCCTGTCATCTTTAATTGTCATTGACTGGTAACTTCATATCAAATTTGTTTTCTTGTCTTGCATTTCAACTGGAACTATCTTGGTGAGAGTGACGGCCCGAAGCTGGCATATGTTTTGGTAGATTCGGAGTTCAGCATCAAGAGAACACTAGATTTTAGTTGCATTTTCCTATTTTTCTGGCTGTGATGAGTCCAAAACGTCTCCATCTCTTAACTTGGACCAGAAACGTGGAAATGGAATTTGCTGCCCCTGTACTCCATATGGTTCCGTCCATGGACACAATTGCATGTCGTGTCGACAACAATTTGTCCTTGCAATTGCAAAAAACGAGTTAGGCCTTGTTTGAAATAGTGACCACTCCATGAGTTGATTCTTGTCATTTTTGAAACATCACAATTGCATGTCATGTTTGAAACACCATGAACTGAGGTCTCCTTTGAAACGCAACAATTTGGCATGAGACAGGCTTATTATTATCATTTCTCAGCGCCTTCCGTGAGAATCTCATATATATTAGTAGTACGCATCAATTCACGATAGATGAACTTGCGATGAGCTTACTCGTATAAAGCTGGACCCAAGGAGTCTTTGATCTAAAAATGCACGTAAATATATTCTCTTTAATTAATACTATGATCCCCCCTCAACATGTCCAAATTATGCGGGGAAAGAAAAACATTACTACATGCCCATCTTCTTATTGCAACAAAGAGAACACCACGGCCAGATTAATCAATACTAAGTAACAAGGATAAATGGATTGAATCGTAAATTTCTTCTCTTTGATTCATATGACCCCCCTCAACTTCTCCAAATTATCTTGGAGGGGAAGAAGAACATTACATGGCCATCATCTTATTGCAACAACAACTAAAAAAAACACGGCCAAGATTAACAACTAATAATCAATAACATTGGAGAAAATGCATCAAATTAATCACATATCCATCATCACCATCATCATCAATTAGAAGGCCGGGAACTCGATCCGGTTGCCGCAGGGTCGGCCGCCGGGGGAAACTGGGCATTCGACGAATTTCTCGCCGGCGGCGTCCACGCAGAAGTAGAGCTGGTAAAGCTGGCTGTTGCCGGACTCGTCGCGGTTGCACTCAACGAACGGCTCGAAGCCGACGCCGCGAGAGACGGCGCCCTTGATCTGGGAGAGCGTGTAGTAGCCGCCGTCGGGCCTGACGCCGCCGTCGCGGAGCGCGGCGAGGACGGGGAGCTGGGAGCGGAGGCGGATCGCGGCGGCGAAGTAGCCGTGCTCATCGCCGACGGCGGAGACGGCGCAGGTGCCGTGCTTCTCCCACTCGTGCGCCCAGAATCGGGTGCCGTCGTTGCTCGGGCAGGCCAGCGTCGGCCACTCTGATCGCAGGCTGCCCATCAGGTCGCTCACCTGAACAAAGATCAGTTTTTTAGTTTAGTTTTGCATTGCTAAAAAGCACGTCTTGCTTTTTTTTGACAAAAAAAAAATCACATCTTTTTGGTGAAGTTTAGATTGGAATTGAGGATTTGTTCTCCTGATCCACATGCCCTTTGCACGGGAGGGTAAATCCTATCTCTTTTTTTTTAATATCTAAATGGCGGATGTATGATCCAGTTTTATTGAGGGGATAATGTTTGATGATAGCACTGGTGAAATCATTTACAAGTAGGACAAAACATTTCCGGTTTCTCTTTTTTCTCTCTCATGAGAAAGGCGTTTATTTTAGGAAAAATAGCTTCTTTAGCATTTATTGATTCTGGGATGGAGAAATCAGGCAGGGATTCATTTGGAGATTGGGAAATCACACTGAAAATAGGTAATGTTGCTGTTTGATAAGAAGAGCATTAATAAGTAAGAGGTTTTGCAGTGGAGTAGAAACCAAGGCAAGGATGACCTCTGTCCTCTGTTTCTTCTACTTTCTTGCTTCCTCTGAAATTAATCTTGAATTGAAAACTCTTAGAGGATTGAGTTGGTTCTTTCAAATTCTAAACGAAAGGTCCTCAAATCAGCAGGGATTAAATTTCTCTAAGGGTGTCTTGGATCAAGTTGATCATTTCAATTTCAAAACAAAAAGATCATCAAACTTAAAAAGACTGAATTTTTCCGAAAAGATATCTTTGGGTGAGTTGGTTCTCCCAAATTCAAAACAAAAAGAGTCATCAAATCAAAACAGACGATAAGTTTCAGAACATCAAAACGTCAAAACATGAATTCAGATATTGGTTGCGTGTATCCTTCGTGCATACAGAAGCCGGATTAATAAATCCATTATCTTTTAAAAAATGAATTCAGATATATCTCCAACAGAAGAAAACCAGAAACGTCATCAGACAGCAAGAAGCCAGGCAAGAACAGCATCGCCACTTCACCATCACCAGCAGCAACAAGACATCCATGACACATGAATCGATCGAGAGGAAGAAAAACTTTTTTTTGAACGTTGAAGAAGAACTTTTTACATACCTTGGAGGGGTCGAACTCGCTGTCAGGGTCGCAGTTCTGAGGGTAGCTGCCGTCGTCGCGGTTGGGCCAGAGCCCATGGATCCCAAAATCCGCCGCCGGCTTGCCGGAGCGCGGGTAGCAGCAGCTCTGCTTCGTGTCGCAGTACGACCCCGGCCACTGCAGCACAAGGAAGAAGAAATCGTAGTCCTGCGCGCTGCTGCGCCCCACGACTCCCAACGCCAAGACCAGCAGCGCCAAGCCGAGCCTCGCCGTCACCGCCATGGCTGCAATCTCTCTGTCTCTTTCTATTTATCTCTTTCAATTACTTCTCTTTTATGATGAAGGGTGTGGTTTGTTGTTGTTGTTGCAAGAAGTGAGCTTTGGTGATGTGAATTTATAGGCGGATTCAGTCAGGGTGTGGATTCAGGAATCAGGAGCAGCAGGTATGGATGCATTGAATTTTTTATGGATGTATGCGTGTCGAATGACAATGTTGCATTGGTGCATTTCAAGGTGTGAGTTATTGCCTAGTTTTTTTTGAGAGGAGTAATAATTGGCTACTCAATCTTGCAGAAACGGTCTATTGGCATGGGCCGGGCAAGCTAGGTGTGGAAGGCAAGTAGTGTATCTATCCAATTAGAGAGTGACAGGTCGGAGATGGATGGAGCAGCAGCTGTGGCTGCCTCTCCGGTTGTAGTTGATGTTGCAACACATCGACTGAGTCTATAGTTCAGAAAGGCTATAATAAGATAAAGAAAAAACAACCAATCTGCGTGCTTATAAATTCAACCTGCTGCTAAAGTGTAAAACAGGCAAGTGAAACTTCTAAACGATGATTCCAATAAGAAAACGATGCCGAGATCAAGTGTTGCCATCGTTTGTCTCAAAGAGCTAGGACATGGTTTCACCCAAAAAACCAAAAGGGAAGGTTGGTGTTCCGCAACAATGTCCCAAGAGGACCTGGTGTCTATGGGCATCGCCGTTGCCGGTCCGAAGTTAGAGCATTTGCTCAACATTCCACCCTCCCATGGCACAGAGAACTGACATACTTAGCAGCCACCGTCATTAAGACATTAAACGTGCAACCACCCCGCCAGTGCCTGTCCGCCAGTCGGTTATAAGAAGGAGCTCAACATCTGAGTATTATCTATCTATATCTTTCAATCTATCTAGAGGTACTATGTTTGCTCCTAAGCTTATATATAAATTGCCACATTAATTGGATAAAAAGAATAAAATCCACTCCGTTTGACAGATTGATTGGATAAAGTATCTGTATTATCTACAGAAATGCTAGAAGATATCCTTTCAAAAAGAAGAAAAAGAAATACTAGTATGCTAAACAATACTACTATTAAAATCTAGGAGTGTTATATGCAAAGCACAAATCATATCTATGGATAAATGAGCTAAGAATTGCATATTAAATGCAATTTGACTAACCCAGTGTAAAATTGCACAAGAAACTCCACTGATATGGGTTTCATGAGTACTCACACTCTGTTATGTATATCATTCTTCTCATTATACATTTAGAAAAAAAATAAACTACATATTCTTTTGTCAAATGTGTGAAGAGCTAGTCCTATTAACACCCCAAGTGACAACGCCTTGAGAATAGAAAAAAACAATGAAAAAATATAGCGCACAAAAATATATTGAATTTGGGTACCTAGAACGGCCAGATGCAGAAATGTGAAATGTGGGATGCAAAAATATGAATTGTGGAATGCAAAATAATGATATGCTCCATCCGTCCTTAAATGTTTAACACCGTTGACTTTTTTATACATGTTTGACCGTTCATCTTATTCAAAAAATTTATGAAATTATTATTTCTTTTCCTACCATTTGTTTATTGTTAAATAAACTTTTATCCACACATATAGTTTTATATATTTTATAAATTTTTTAATAAGACGAATAGTCAAACGTGTGTCAGAAAATCAACGACGTCAAACATTTAGTCAAACATCTCTGTCTTTGTATTTCAGCAGGTATTCATGAACGGATGAAGTATCACCAAGTAGTAACAAGTAACGAACAGCACATCTTGTCCTTTTGTCCATTAAACCATTAAAGCTCCCTCCATTAACAGGTGATTACTTGCCATATCCATATGGTTCATTCCTCGTTCTACAGTTGTCACCGTGTTTTTGTTTTGGGAAGCTTGTTATGGCTTCCCTCCTGGACATTCCCGTAGTCCTCCTATACATTGAGCAAACAGTCGGCACAAGCAATATTGGCACGTCTTGATTTGCAGCCTGTCGACCTGTGCAGCTTATTTGGTGTTTTCTGCTGTATTTCGGGGGCTCAATGAATTCATTCATATTGTCACCGGGCTCCAGCATCGGCGTACGCATTGTGTTCCTGCGTGTTTTTGCCGGTGAGGCCTCGCTGTCGGAGTGGGAACAGCAGCAACTCAGAGATGCGCGACGGCAACCGGTGGCAGCGTCTCGCCCGTGTACGTGGCGAACACCGGACGGCATCACTTGGTAATTTGGCATCTCTCGTGGATATGCCATTTTGGTCAACGAGGCGTGCCAATGCAAGCCAAAATGTACGCCTGCCTCAGACAGTGAGTGATTTTGAGACAGCGGGGAGACACAGAGAGGTCATGCTCAATACGTGATTGCCTTAGGCCAGTTTGTTTTGTCATCCTATCGAAATTTGGGGATGCTAAGATTTTGTAAAATCGTAGACGAAACACTTGGCTAAAATAATACCCTACTGAAATTTCGCTATAATATAATTTTGGTATCAATGCAACACACATTTGCTTTTATATATCTATGTCCTAACAATATGGATGGTGGCGTCAAGTCCTGTAGAAAAAAAAAAAAGGACCTGATGGTGACCCACCCAGTGAATACTTAACATAAGTTTTGCAGGAAGGCACGGCACCGATCTGATCATCGTACCTTGAACGTGGTTGGCTGTCGTCCATGGTCCAACGCACTTGGAAGGACAACCACCTCACAAAATATACATATTATCAGAATCAGGAATAGGATAGCTCCTGGAAAATGGTTGTTGCTTGGCCTTGTTTATGTTCAGCCTGAGAAGCCAAGTCTTTTGTCAGATGCTTCATTTGCTTCATGAATCCTCTATTCGTCAAATTTATGCTTAAAGAAACTCTCACCAGCTAACAGTAGAAACTTGAGAAGATGATATAAAAGGAGCTAGATAGAATGCCATGCGAACATCAACATCAACATCAACATAAAAGACCTAGTGGGAACTGGGAACATACTCGGTCATGGACTCAAAGTACATGATGCACACATCTTCTTGTCTTGCGTAATCCAATGGTATATCAGCAATAGATAAATTAAGGGGAACACACCTAACTGATAGACTTATTCAGAAGACAATCAATATCCTTAAAAATGGTCTTGACTGTGTTTGGTTGATCATCAATTTCATTGTATACCTCAACTAAAATAATTGATGGCCAAAAAAATACCCAAGTCTAATTATCATGTTTGCATTGGGATTGACGGAGCGCCAAATCAGAACATGCCAAAAGGAACTTCCATGGGGATATTCCACTGGAAATCCTATATGCCTGTAGAGGACAAAACAAAACAAACGTGTCACAAGATCATATATCAATGCAAGTGATAAAATATATGCACCGATATATTGTTTAGACCTGTTCAGACTATGGAGGCATCAGTTTGTTTCAACATCGAAGAAAGGTGCGCCAAACAATGTTAAGTTCTGAAGGATCGCAGGGATGACAGTTATCCCACAACTCTTATTATGAACTAAGCAGATGTACTCTTTTGTCTAATCAAATGTGAAAATGACTATTTTATCCTAATGATTCTCTGCATTTCATTAGAGAACCCTCGACCATCACATCAACAATGATGAATTCATCAAACAAGTCATAGTAGAGAGCAGCTGCTGTAAAAGAAAAAGAACACATAACTTGACAATAATTGATGGACATCCTGTTAGATGAAATAAAACACAATTGCCAAGTTTGTATCATAATCCATAAGACTGTTGTTCTATGCCAATTAGAACCAGTTCTGAGAACAAAGAAGGGAGATTATTGAGGAGTGATGCGTGTAAAGAGTAAACTGGGACCCTTTTAAACAAATCAGTTAGCAGTTAGCACTCACATGCAGAATGTACGCATGAGTAGTATTGAGTAAAGTGTTAAGTTAGTATTCATGTTATGCATGCAGAGTGTAAATATGTAGGCCGCAAACAATTCCTATTTTTTTTTTTTTTGCGGGGGCAAACAATTTCTAGTTAACAAGTCAATTACCACTAGTAACTACTAGCATACATGTAATCATATAATGCAGAATATACACGTTGCATAAACCGGGACCTATTTTAACACAAGCAAAAAAAAGAAAAAACTTCAAGGCGTAAGATTCAATGGAAGGGAAATATTGGTTGAAAATCTAAGAAAAGAAGTAAACATGGCAGAGCAACGAGGTACGAATAGAGACAACAGAAACACAAAACAAATCCATAATACATTTAAATGCTCAGAAGCTAATCTGATCACACTTCCTTTAAATATGAAATTCCTGAAGAGTGACCACAGGTGTGAAATTTCAAATACAGTAGGTTCAAACTTGTGAAACACCTCTTAGAATTTCAAAAATCTTATAAGGCATTCAAATTAAAAGAATGAAAAATTTCATTTTCCCACAGAAGATTCTGAAATACCAGGGGGTGCAGGTCTTTGAATCACTATCATAAAATACATGTAACTTGCAGATTCACTATAATTCTCAATTCAAACAGTGAAGTATCATAGTCGTTCTACATTTAAATTATGGACGGATACAATTACAGTGTGTAAAAAGTGCAGTAACTTACTTGTGCTTTCAACGTATTGAGATAACCATGCAGTCTTGTATTTCACTATTGCTCCCTTAAGTACACTGTTAATAATCCTTCAACAATTAAGTCATGGACAATAAGGTTGACTGGCTTGTATCTTAACTAGTGCATGAAAAATTGATGTAGTGATACTTCACCAAATTACTTTAGTTGCACAAGCATTGATCGTTACTCATCCGCTAAGGGATCAACACATCTCAAAGTATCATAAGAGTTAGAAAGTGTATTCTTATGATTTGAAGCCTAATGTGCAAACTGGTTGCCACTGAAACCTGGTTTGACAGGCTAAGGAACTGCCATGATTAATCCTTACTTCCGCCTGTCCTAATGAAAGTGTGTTCTAATGGAGTAATTATTGGTCAAACCCTTGTCCCAACAAAACAAAATATGACTTATAATTTGACGGAGGTAGTAGTTTCCTTGCTGCTTCAGGCCAAGTATATTCATCCTACAATCAATAATATATAAGTGAACCTGATAACTGAACAATGCATAAACCTCAACATAAGGCAGTGGTGCAATCTTAATGACCTGATCTTTTAGATAGTTTTTGTTGAGATCTGGTCCTTGTTCTCAGATAGATCATGCGACATGTCTGACTGCATAGACAACTGATGTAATCTTGCATCCCATGTCAGTGTCATCAATTCCAGCATTCAACGGAGTTCTGACATCCATTTTGTGCAAACACTTTATATCCTTTGTAATCAGCAGCAACAAACAAGAAAGGGTGGACTACCAATAATCATTGCAAGAACACTGGAATCCCTTGAAATGATGGAATCGGGTTCTGTCTCTGACAATCACTAAACGATTATATACACCAGAAAATACCTTTGTGAAATTGTGGCAGTCTACACAAACGCGAAGATTCTTAGCAAGCCTTATTGGTCTATGTTGTGGTGTCACAAGAAGAGCAAAAGCAATTGCTAGCTTTTCACTGTGATATGCGAGGGCGCATTCCTTCCCCTCAGAATCCAAATCATGCAACTCCGACGACACGTTTGGAACATAACCAGCTATTCTAAGATGTTTGTTTATCTCATCGAGCTTTTCATAAATCTCAGCTTGTCTTGGATGTGAATCATCAGCTGCAATAAATTCATGGATCTCGCCGTTAAGCTCTACTGTTGTGCAGCCAGGAGTAGTTTGGATCCCTTTTTCCTTCATCAACTTCCTGACCTCTGCTACCTTTTCCCAATCTTCAACCGCAGCATAAGTATTAAGCAATAGAACATAATCCCCGGCCTGTTGCGCTTTCAGTTCAATTAAATGGTTGATTACACGCTCTCCAAGATCAGTATGACCATGAATTCTGCATGCACCGAGAAGGGTTCGCCAAATAGTTGCATCTGGTGTAACCCTCATGTCTTTTACCACAAGCTCATATGCCCGATCAAGCAAGCCAGCACGGCCCATGAGGTCTACCATGCATCCATAGTGATGAACATTCGGCATTAACTGATATTCGTGACGCATAGCATCAAAAAACTTGAATCCCTCATCCACCAGCCCGCTATGACTACACGCGGAGAGCACACCAGTAAACGTCTGTTCATCAGGAGCAATGCCTGATCTGCCCATCTCCTCAAATGCACATATAGCATCTTTCCCAAAACCATTTGCTGCCAAACCCGAGATCATCGCACTCCATGTGACCACACTCTTGTTAGGAGTCCCCGTAAACACCTGGTATGCCTTCTCCATACACCCACACTTTGTGTACATCGTGATCAACGAGTTACGCACCTTCAACTCATCCCCATAGCCATGATCCACAGCATACTCCCATACCTGCTCCCCGAAATCGAGCGCGCCCAGGCTCGTGCACGCTTGGAGTAGTAGAATACATGTGACATCATCCGGTTCCACCCCATTCTCTCCATCCCTCATCTCACCAAAAAGCTTAAGAGCATCCTTCGTCCGCCGGTTCTTTACATAACAAGTGATCAAAACGTTCCAGGCAACACTATCCTTGACAGGCATTTCATCGAACACCCTGCGCGCGGCGTCCCCGTCGCCGCAGGCCTCGTACGACCTGACCAGCGAGGTGGCCAGGAGGGCGTCCGGGGAGTGGCCCTCGACCAAAACGTTGGCGTGGAGCTGCCGCGTGTGGAGAATTGCGCGGCAGTGGTTGAGCACGATGGAGAGTGTGAATGCGTTCCCGCGGCGGCCGAGCGCCCGCGCGCGGCGGAGGAGGCGGAGCGCGTCGCGCTCGTCGCGGCGGAGGGAGGAGCGGAGGATGGCGTTGAGGCGGAACGTGGTGGGGAGGGTCTCCGGTGTGAGGTGGTGGAGGAGGGCGGCGAGCGCGTGCCGGGACGGGAGGGAGGCGGCGGCGAGGGAGAGGAATGCGGAGGCGGATGCGGAGGAGGTGGTGGTAGGGAGGACGCCCGTGCGGAGGAGGTGCGCGTGGAGCTGGAGGAAGCGTGGCGTGGGGAGGGGCGATGTGGAGGAGAGGAGCGCGGCGGCGGCGGCGGCGGCGGAGGTGGAGGAGGAGGACGACGCCGGCGAGGGGCGGAGGGCGGCGCGCGCGAGATGCGATGCCATGGCGGAGTGGCGAATGTTCACGAATATTTTCGTGGCCCAGTTAGTAAATCCTCGGCCTATCTAGGACTTGCTGCTTTCTCGATTTCGGCCTAAATGTTCTCCTTGGGCCCAAATTGCGGTGAATTTCGGCCCAAACAGGTCTGGAATTCAGCCCAGGATAGCGCGGAAATTTGGCCCAACAGTCAGGGAAATACAGCCCAATGGTATGCAGGATTTTAGCCCAACATTTCCAAAAATTCAGCCCAAGAGATGGCGTGAGTTGGACCATAAGACACCCCGTGGTAGGCCGAAAACTGTTTGGAATTGGACCTAACAGCGCGTGAACTTGACCGAGCAGTACACATAGAGTTCAGCCGAAGAACGGGCGGGAATTCAGCCCAATATGCAATATTAATTGCTTTTTTATCGAGAAAGGCCAAACTGATCCGAAAATGGTCCAAAGTCCAAACTGTCGGAAACTATACCATTTTTAATACACCACCCGTCTCAAAATATATGTTTACAAAATATGTATCTATATGGATTTCACTATAATTTTAATACAATTCAAATAAAATTAAAAATTTATTTTAAAAATAGTATATGTTGTGAATATATCATTTTTTGGTTATCTCTATAAAAACTATGTCGATTCGGTTTCACAGCGTTCTCATTCCTAAATGCCCCTCCCATTTTCATTATTGGGAGCAAGCATGACATCATGTATGCAATCATGCATGCTATAGATATATTGCAAATTTTAATATTTTATTGCATATTTAAGTCCAATCTTTGTGGGAGCATACTGTGTTTATGACTTTGTTTTGTATTACCTCCGTTTTAGAATGCATGGTTTTGTGTTTAACCATTCGTCTTATTAAAAAATTATTCTAATATTAAACATTTTATTTATAATTTACTTTATTACTATAAGTTCTTTAAGAATGATTATTTTTAAAAAAATTTTATAAAATTTTAAAATTTTTAAATAAGACAAATGGTTAAAGGTTTAAAAAAGTGAAATGAAAATGGGAGTACTCATTTAAACTGCCAGGAACGAAGGCCAGTGACAAGTTGACAGCGCGAAGAAACCTCGAACCGATTCGGGAAAAAAAAAAACTCCAGCAATGCAGCGATAACCCCTCAGCTGCAACCACCTGTCGCTTACGCTGTCGCCATCACGAACGGTCGAATCCATTACCCCCACGGCCCACCCACTCCCCCGCGGCCACA
>CM002486.1:14141639-14172210 GCA_000325765.3 Leersia perrieri
TTATATGAGCGGCGCGCGCACGAGTGCGAGAGGCGACGTCGACGAGGAGAGGACGAGAGGAGAGGCACGCACGAGACGAGAGCTCCTCCCACCCCAAAGGTAAGAAGAACACCAAATTTCTCTCTTTCCCCTCCAATTTCTTCCCCTGATTCCGCCTCAATTTCCCCTAGAAATTAGAAATTAGCTCTCGTCACCGGGATTAATCGTTACTACTGGGGATCGATTCGAGAGGAGATAATATATATTCTGGGGGATCAAAATTTTCCGAAGGATTTGATCGATTTAGCTGCGTCCGTAGTGGTGGTTGATCGTTGCGTGTCGGATGGGATAATGCGCATGCCATGGAATTTGGAGGTCCTCCGGTCAAATTTTGATTGGGGGGAGAGAGATTTGGGAGGATTGCTGACGGATTGTCTGTGACATAGGAAACGATGTTAGGAATGTGAGGAGATTGATTGTTCAGTTGAATTTCCGTTGATCCCTTTTGGTTTGAATGTTTGATCGCATTGTAATTAACACAGGATGTTTTTCAGTGCTTATTGTTACGTGTTAAAAAGTGAATTTTGAACTCTAACACCGTTGGTATTGTGAATTGTGTTTTGATCTGGTACAATAATGTGTTCATTTGTCCAAAATTTAGGATTCAATCATTTCTTTTTATACGGATGGCTTATAGGTTCCTGTGGAATATGTTTCTTACAGACTCACCTTGTTTTGGTGATTTTTCTGCCACTATATTTTTGGAGGATAAATGGTCCAATACAATTGTTTGCTTGTTAGTGATAACTGTTAATAGTGGGCGAACAGTTTACATATTCTAATGTGCTATTATCGCGAAGCATGCATGAATAATTTACTCCAAATTGACTGTTTCAGGAATGACAATTTTATTCCAAACACTTTTGCTCGAAACGGTTTTGTAATATTCTCTTAGATATGCTTTTTCTGAATTGCTCTGGTGTTAAGTGTTAACAGTGTAAAGAATAGTGCTCATAAAGTTGTCGGTCATGAGGATTCGCTCGTTTTACTGCTACAGTTACTTAAAGTTTTTCTTTTTGTGCAGTACGGTGGAGCTCATCTTATCAGTGCCTGTTCTCAATCTTAATAAAATTGGCTGACTTTGTGTTGCCGGCCTTGCGAAAAATCAGTGTCTGTTTTTGTCTTAGCTTACACGGTTCCACCAAGAACTCCAGCGCCTTCTTTCCTGAGAACAGGCATCTTTCTTATTCTCCAAGTCATTTTCTCAGGGAACTTTCAAGTTAATCTTGTATTGATTGAAAGTTCTGTGTTTTTAGCCCATTTCAGAGTACATCAATTTTACTATTCACTACTTGTGGATACAATTTACTCTGTTGGCAAGGTTCTTTGTTCTAAATAACAATGAAGGATCATCTAATGCTTAATGTTAACAACCTTGTGATTCCTGAGTCTGCTGAGGCAACCGAGGTAGCCATGAATCTGCCTTCCGGGGGAGTTTCTCTGCCACCGCTGTCTACATCTCAAGAACCTCTTATTCAGACAGTAGAATGTCGTATTTGCCAAGAGGAGGATAACATTAGCAACCTTGAGAGTCCGTGTGCTTGCACTGGCAGTCTAAAGGTATGCATCCATACATCAACTTTCCTTTGTAATTTTCATCATGTGAACTTTCAGCTGCATAAAGTACAATGTTCAATTGCTTAAGTTGTTTCCAATGAGCTGCAGTTCCTGTGTAAAAAAAAAACCATCAGTACTAGTTAAGAACCTTCTCTTGAATATGTCTAAGAAAAATTATAATGTGGAAACTTTTATAATCTGTTTAATATTTGTTTCGCAGTATGCTCATCGGGTTTGTGTGCAGCGGTGGTGCGATGAGAAAGGAGATTTGACATGTGAAATTTGCCATGAGGTGAATTAACGCTTAATTTTTATAATGGCTCAATGGTACAGTGATACTGCTCTATATAGTTGTAACCTACTTTCCCCATTCAATTTTATTAGCCACAGTTTTACTTTTCAGAGTCTTCAAAAATGAACTTTGAGCATTAATTTCTCTTCCACTATATTGTTAATCCAGAAAAATCCACCATTGCATCACTGAAACATACATATATGTATAGTTGAAGTGTTGAACTAATTGTGTCCAAAAGTTACAAATTTCAAATTTAACAGTATGCCTGCACCTTCATAATGATCAAATGGAATATTATCTATGACATAATCCAAAAATTTCCAATAAAACACATTCCATATTGCTTCTTATTTATGTTAAAGATGGAAAACATTTTTGTGTACTTCTGCAGAAGGGATTGGTCCTGCATTGATTATGAATTTAATAAGCTACTGCATATATACTAGTAGATGATTTTAGACATCTCAATGAAGTAGATAAAACCAAAATAAGATTGAGAGATCTATTGTCTGTTAGCTGTGATTAGTATAACTGTATAAGTAACATGTCCCTTTACCCGGTTGCCTTCATGTCCTTGTATCCGGTTGCCTTCAAGTTGATCTCTTTTAACACTAGCACAAATGACGATCAATTTCTGAAAGCAGTGGATACATTTTAGGTGATTTTAAAGTAGAACTAGACTGAGCCTGGAGAAATATAAAGGGATCAAATTTTCATTTGTCATGTATTTTTGAGAATCCACAAAATAATTTCATTCATAACGTGAGGCGCCTAAAATTTTCTTATTTGCAGCCATACAAACATGGGTACACTGCGCTTCCTAGAGCTTATCCTGATGAGACAACCATTGATATAAGGCAGGCATCCATTCTTAACTATAGTTTAAAATTTACTATATATTTGTCTCTAACATTTTACTTGTTCCCATCACTATATAAGAGACACTGATCATCTGTAGTATGTTCTTAATTCATCCTTCTTTGGGGTGTATAGTGGTGGTTGGACCATTACTGGAGCTGCATTTGATTTGCGTGATCCAAGGATCATCGCGATGGCACAAAATCACATTATGGAAGCCGATTATGATGATTATTCTGTAACAAATGCGAGCTCTGCTGCCTTTTGCCGTTCTGCGGCCCTTATTGTAAGTTCCTTTGTGCATCCACGACACATCTACCAATAAATCTTGCTTATTATACCATTCGACTGTATTTTGTGTTCAGTTAATGGCTCTCTTAGTGTTGAGGCATGTCGTGGTGCTAACTGATGAAGATGAAGATGACACTTCTTCGATGTTTTCGGCAAGTCAAAGAATGTTCTTTCAAGTGTACATTGATCTTATTGTTTCTGCCTTTCTGGCCCGCTCGTACTAATAGAACTGATCTTTTGGCAGCTTTTTCTACTGCGAGTCGCTGGGTTTCTGCTACCGTTCTATATCATGGCTTGGGCAATCAATATCTTGCAGGGACGAAGGCGGAGGCAGGTTAGTATATCGAGCAACTAAAACATTTCTGGAGATCTTGATTTGTTTAAAATATGCAGAACGAACATTTCAGAAATTGTATTGGTGCTTTTGACGGTGGTACTGATTTGCAGAGGGTTTCACACCCCACCTTAACACTTGTGCATTTTCCATCTAGGTAGCTGCTGCTCTAGCAGCAACCGAGGTGGCATTCATTCTACAGTCGGGACAAAGAAGAGGCATGAATTTCACCATCGCACCAGATTCCCCTGCCACACCACAACATGAACGTATCCCTTGAACTGAATTTGTCTCTCCGACCGGTAGCAAAGCAGCACCACTCAGGCTCAGATGGCATTTCTTAGCTGAGTTGGCGGCTTGGCGCAGGATTTGTGAACTGTGATTGTTCAGCACAAGATAAGAGATGCAATGCCTTCTCTTGTCAGAATTTATCGTATGTCTAGTGCAGAATCTGATAGAACGCTTATTGATGTATGTTTGGCGTGTGTAAGAGGTGTCTGTGACGCCCCCCTGTTTGTATACGGGGTCTGTGTCTGTTGTCCTGCTTACAAGTGCAGAGACCACGACGAAATACTTTCAGTTTTAGCCATATTGAGCTATAATATATTACAGTATATGCTCTCCAGTTACCAACTAATGTCTCCCGGATCGAAATCCGCGATTTGTTTCAGCTTGGCATCTAATCCTATACAAACATGAATTAGAGTTGCGTGATATATTTGCACTTCAAATCTAACACAAACTTGGACTGTAAAGTTATAATTTTCTTCAGATAAACTTTGTAGATACAGTCGGTCTCAGGACATTCCAGAACCTTCCTTAAGTTCCGGCTTTTCTGCATGTATGTTAACATCTAATCTCACGCTGGCTAGGTTTGACCCGTGCCAGTATCCATATCTAATCTATCCGACGCTGACTCGATCGACCATGCCGTGTCCGATCGATCTTGCTCACCTGCGTGCAACGCAATCACCGTCACCGACACGTGTGCCCGAGTCCGAAGTCTGACACGACTCGGACTCACCCTCTCCTCTTTATAACGTGGCAGGCCAGGCGCCCAAGCCACAACCACGCAACTTAACGCGATCACGAATTTCACGAGATCTCCTGCGCTGACGACCGACTCTTTCTCCGGCGACCGGATCGATCGATCGGGCATCACCCTACGACGCCGGCGAACTAGCATGGAGAAGCAGCAGCAGACGTCGGCGGCGGCGCCGCTATGCGCGAACAGGTGCGGATTCTTCGGCAGCGCCGCCACCAAGAATCTCTGCTCCAAGTGCTATCGCGACCACCTCAAGGACTCCTCCTCGTCGTCTTCGTCGGCGTCTTCTCCGGCGACGGCGACGGCGGCGGCGGCGCCGGCCGATGTCACGAGCAAGATCGCCGTGAAGAAGGAGGAGGAGAATTCGAAGGAGCTATGCGCGAACGGGTGCGGATTCTTCGGGAGCAAGGAGACCAACAGCCTCTGCTCCAACTCCAAATGCTACCGCGACCACCTCAAGTCGTCGTCGATGCCGTTGCCGCCGGCCATCGCATCGGCTCCCGTCGACGTCGCCGTCACCGCGACGTCGCTGAAGGGGAAGGAGGAGGCGGCGGCGGCGTCCACACAGGACGTCGCGGCGTCGTTGTCGTCGGCGGCGCCGCCGCCGGCGAAGCCGACCAGGTGCGTGTCGTGCAAGAAGAAGGTGGGGTTGCTGGGGTTCGAGTGCCGATGCGGCGGCATGTTCTGCTCCGTGCACCGCTACGCGGACAAGCACGCCTGCACCCATGACTTCAAGAAGACGGACAGGGAGAAGATCGCCAAGGAGAATCCACTCGTTGTGGCGCCAAAGATCAACAAGATCTGAAGCTAGCCCCAAGATTGGAGAGACTCATTATATATGCATTAATTAGCTGCATGATATCAGTACATGTATCAGCTAGGTTTTTTCGTAGTTCAGTCATCGATCGATCCATATAAATTGCTGTAATCAGTTCATGCTAGTACTTATTCCATGGTCAGTCTTTTGTCTCGATCGCTAATCGCTGGTTTTCAGTAATTCAATTGCTATACGAGCCGTAATTCTCCTAGCTAGCTTTGTGTGCGATTATGTACTTAGTTTCTCATAGGTAAGATATTAATTTGTTGCTGTATTTGTGCTTCAACTAATTACTCTGGCAAGACTCTCTCGACTCCTCGTAGCACTTCTCGGACAACACGGTAATAAGGTGGTGGCGGCCTCACTAGGATAGCGTTTTGTTTTTTTAGGTTAAAGCAAGAGCTTTAATAATCACAGAAATAGGGATTACATTCTTGGTTCAACAAGTCCATAATTTTTGCTGGAGCAGACAATCTCCAAACCGTGCAAGATCTAGAACTCATTGCCATTTGAGCTACACATGAGCTATCTATTAGACTCTCTCTTTATCTTGTGCACTTGCATATTCTACAAACATTGCATCACTTCTCTCGTTTATGAACTACCGCTTCCCAGGGAGATCTTGTAGGTGTCCGTTTGGTTAAGGCTTGGACTACCACCACATGTCACAATCCAACCAGATTGGCATATGAACCCATTATGTTGCCAACTAGAGCCCTTCTAGACATGCCAGAGCTTCGGCTTGATCAACTTTAGCACATGGGTGCAGAGTTTTGTGTGCCGCCAATAGCACTAACCCCCTAAAATATCTGATGATGATGCCAGCGCTTGCCTTGCCTGATTCATCTCTAAATCCTGCATCGACATTTACCTTTGCAGTGCCTTGCGGCGGAGCTTCCCATTGATCTCCTTGCTTACTAGCTTGGTTCTGGTTTCTTTAATTCAATTGGCTCTTTGCACGTCAATCCTTTGCCTTTGTAATCTGGCATCCTGTTGTCATCAGACCAGCAACATTACTTTGTCATAATTCAACATAACTCACATATTCAGCTATTGTGGCTTCTCCCTTCGCATGGATCATATCATTCCTAATATGCTATGCTCTCCATAACAAGTACAAGATTCACGCCTTCTTGATACTGATTGAGTTATCCGGTAGAACAAGTAGCCAATCTGGCTCGGTCATAGCAAACTTACTTTCATCCAGGAGAGTGCATTTTGATCTGATTGCATGGCGTAGAGCTGCAACCTTCGTACATCTCCAACACTTTAATTACCAATAAATCATCCTAATAAAATGGTATTGAAATACCCCTAATACATCTGTAAGGATGATTGGAAGAGATACTTTTGCAGATTAGTAATATCCCAATTTTGTGTCATAGTAATTAGTATGGGAACCTTGTATAGGTGTGTGTATACAGTGACTATGTATTACAAATATCTTTGTATATATGACATAGATTAAGCAAGAAAAATTACTGAACACTAAAACTATCGTCCAACAAGTATCAAAGATCCCTTTCTTATTTATCCAGGTTTCCTTTTTAGGACTCTTGAATCTTTAGGACACTATAAAACCTAAGGGTACAAATATACAGCCTTATAGGACTCAAGGACAAGTTATGAATACACCTATTCCACCAAAGTCATCAAAGCCCTACAGAGGTGGTTCGTCAATCTGCCTACATGCTGCTGACTAGCCCTATATATTCCGCCATTATACACAATCTAGTTGATAGGTTACATTAGTTCCCAGTGACTCATTATACTCGGTGATAAGGGTTATATGTTAAGGAAAAAAGGCCTCCAACCAACATGACGTAGAGCTATTACCCTTCTCCGAGCATTGAATATGTATAAAAAAATTGTCTCATCTTTGTCTTTGTTACGTATTTTTGCATGCATGTCTTGGTATCTATCAATGATCCCACCTGTCAGTCTCTCCTCTTCCTCTAGCTCTTCTCTATCCTTTCTCTACCGGAGCATCATGGCGACGGTGTGTGGGATGCAGGCTACGGTGGCAGGGGCGAGGGCGAGCGAGGCAAGGAGTAGCTACCAACCACCATCTCGTTCTCTAGCGTCAGCCAGTAGGAAGGAGGCAGGAGGCCGAAGATCTTTCAAACCTTGTAATAATTGGTTGCTAGGAAGGAGGTAGGCAGGGCTGAATTTCAAACCCTGTAATAATTGGTTATAGTTTCTGTGAAGTAAAGATCAGAGTTAATTCCATTATCTGAAAAAAGATGACGCAGGCAGATCCATGTTCCCCTCAACCTCCTCAACTCCATTCGGCCAAGCTTCTTCTATGAGCTCGCGCCCAGTGTTAGAGCCCCTCCCGCATCCCCCTTGCCGGTGACGACAACCGCCACCATGTTTGAACCTGACAGCCGGGGGCAAGGGAGATCTGGAGGCGCAACGAGGAGGAGCCGAAGGGATGCGGAACCCCCTCCTCATTGTCCCTCAGTTCCCTCCTTGTCCTTCCTCACATTCCTCCTTTCTTCATGGTAACGTGATCTAGAATGGGGCTGCAAACCTTGTCACAGTCTGGAGTCAGGGCGACGAAGTTTGGGTGGCATCCGAGAAGTTGGGGATGGTGAGGGGGCCTACAACTATATTGAGGGAGGCCCAACTCAAAAGGGTTTGCCATTGTTTTTTTTGTGTGATCACCAACTACTCTAATATGGCCAAAATATTGGAAAAAAGGGGAGAGCTACTGGAGATGCTCTTAGAGTAGTCAACTTTCTTCTATTTTTTGGTTGCGTTCATATGTAGCAAAAGAAAACAGTACTGGCAACTTTAAACAGTGTTTTTCCTCTTTTTTCGTGTGCACGCTTTCCGAACTTCAAACGGTGCGTTTTTTGGAAAAAAAATTTCTATACGAAAAGTTATTTTAAAAAGTCAAATTAATCATTTTTTTTATTTAAAATAGTTAATACTCATTTAATCATTTAATCAAGTACTAATGACGTTTCTCGTTTTACGTGCAATACTATTTCAATTTTCCAATACTCCAAACCTTCCTAAACGAACACAATCTTTCTTTTCCTACCACACATGAAGAGTTGTGTTTCTACATACACGTGACTTGTTGAGTCCCACATTCTTGTGGAGTGTAGAAACATATGCAACGGAGTGTAGAGATGTGGAGAATGGGCCGGATCCTCATCCGAGCCGGATCCCAAGTCCGAACTCCGATTCGATCGATATTCACTTGCGTGCGTGTATCGCGGCATATCACCACCGACACGAGAGAATGGGCCCGCAGTCCACGGCAACTCAGTCACGCTCTATATAACGTCCATGCCCCGATCGATCGAGAGCAAATTAAGCGGGCACAAACGCGCACGCAACGCAACGCAACGACAATCACATCCAGGCGATCGATCGGGCTGACGACGACTCCGGAGCGGACAGCGCCGTCGTGATCTCCATCTCCGATCAGCTAGTGGCGGCGGCGGCGAACATGGCGGAGCAGCAGCACGCGGCGGCGGCCGGCGGCCCGGCGCTGTGCGCGAACGGGTGCGGCTTCTTCGGCAGCGCCGCCACCAAGAACCTCTGCTCCAAGTGCTACCGCGACCACCTCAAGGCGGCGTCGCCGTCGTTGCCGGCGATCGCCACCGTTCCCGACGTCGCGTACGAGATCAAGTCCGCCGCTGCTGTCACCGTGACGCCGTCCACGTCGCTCACCGCGACCACCACACAGGACGGCGCGGCGCCGGCGCCGCCGGCGAAGCCGAACAGGTGCGCGTCGTGCAAGAAGAATGTGGGTTTGCTGGGGTTCGAGTGCCGATGCGGCGGCATGTTCTGCTCCGTGCACCGCTACGCGGACAAGCACGCCTGCACCCACGACTTCGAGAAGGCAGATCGGGAGAAGATCGCCAAGGAGAATCCCCTCGTCGTGGCGTCGAAGATCAACAAGTTTTGAAGTCTCAAGGGCAACAGAGACTAAAACCAGAGTCAGTGCTGGTGCATATGCTGCTACATGTGTTCTGTCTTCCGGTCAAGTTATAACTAAGCTTCAGGTTAGAATCATCTCCTTCGATCTGCATATGTAATAGTGTATGTAACTCATAAGGCTCAGGCAGGCTTAGGTTTTCTTTTTCATATTCTGATCAAGTTGAGCCATATAAATTCCTGTAACCAAGTCTTTTGTAATGCATGCCATTACTTCATGATTATATATGTCCTCTCTGGTTTCGTTCATTGGGTGGCTAATTTTGTCTAAGATAAGTCGTTAAATGTTGCCTTACTACACGATTATTTAGGGCTCCCACAGTCGGGTGTCATGTCTCATTCCCATAGCATACCACATCAGCAAAAGATGGCCACGTCTGCCGGCCTCTTTGGAGCTGCCAGTATCCTTCAGAGTTATCCCGTGGCTCTGTCATAATTGAAGAAAAGTTGGAGAGAGAGGGAAGAAAAAGTGGGAGAGAAGAAAAAGCGGGAAGATGTAGCCGCCATGGTCGAAGCTAGCCGCGACATCAGAAGAGAGAGACGGAGGCAGCGGCGACGAAGCTCGCCGCGTAGTGTCTCCAACATCGCACCGTTGTCGTTGAAGCCATCGTCGCTGTCGTGCCACTGCAGCTATGCTTCTCCGCAGTCATGTCGCCGCAACAGATCTGCGGCTCTGCTACAGCCACGGTGAGGTGAGAGGCAGTGGCAGCGGCGATGGAGCTCACCGCGGAGTTTCTCCGCCATCGGGTCGCCGCCGCTTTGCTTCTTCGCCTTTGTCGCCAGCCACGCTGTCGCACCCCCGTGCCCTGCTGTCGTCCTGAAAGCCGCTAGGCCATAACCATGGAAGCAGCCGTGACGCCACCGCTGCCATGGAGGCATCAGCACCGCACCGACTGCCATAGAAGAAGTCGCACCATCGCTATCAAAGCAAGCCATGCAGCGACTAAGGATTCGGGTGGAGTGAGAAATGGGAAGGAGAAATAAATAGAGGAGACATGCCAGTGGAGCCCACTAGAGTAGCTTGCACTGGATTAGTCGTATCTTTAGTTTGTTTCTTCGCTTATGTGTGGAGGCTAGGGATACAGATGTTCGTATCCCTGATTGTGAAAGGCCTTATTTATGCTAATTCAATTAAATCACCAATCTTTTTCTAAATCTTGTGTTTCGATAAACCCTAGTACCATACCAGGCGTGTGTTCTTGTACCTCTTCTCTAACAAAGGGTGGTATGATCGTGGCGGCCCCTTTACACCTCTGGGTTAAATGATTTAGGGCTGGAGTAGGGTGACTAGGTTAGGGATTTAATGTTGGGTTAGTTTGAGAGAGCGAGTCCTGAAATATATTTAAAGAAGACAAATTTTGCTACAGGACATCATAACTTCATTATTTAGATAAAGGGAAGAAATAAAGTTTTAGCGTAAGCCACCGTCAAAACGTGATTATTTGCTGGTGGGCACCACATGCATTATTTTATCCATTTGCGATTAAATAGGACTATAAGAGGGAGAAATTGTGTTAAAATGTTAAAAATGTCCTATTGGTCCACATGTCAAATCTCCCATCTCCTTTTATCCTCTCCTTCTCTCACCAGCAATCATGTTACCAGCTTCACCAACGGTGGCTGCAGGGCCGGCGCCGCTGCTCCCCTCCCAGTGCAACGTCGTCCTCATCGACGGCCACCAGAGGTTAGGGACCGCGCCCGAGGAGTGGCATGCTGAGGGGAGGAAGACGAGGAATTCAGTGACACTTTGGTCATTTTGAATCATTTTCTCTCTTCTTTAGCCGGAAAATATTAAATTAATGGATACGATGCACACCAAATATAATCACATTGTTTTGTTTTTAGGGTACTTCCCCCAAGGATTGACATTTGCGGTGTCCTACTGCTAAAACCACGACGCTAGGATGTTATGTAGCAAAATTTACGTCTAGTGAATGGTTACTATGAGAGGAAAGGATGAAAACAAAAGGCTACGGAGGGATTTAGTTCATGAATAGCAATCATTTAACTAAAAAGACAAGCTAACAAGCCAACCTTAACAAACAACCCAATAACAAATCATGCTAGTTTTTTTTTTTTGCAGGATTGCTATTTATATGTTACTACCATCGTTTTATTTGCCTTTTTGAGTTTGTATTAAGTCAAACATGTATATATTTGAACATTAGTTTTTAGAATTTTGTGCAGTTTAATAACATATGAATTATATATTATGAATGTATTCCTCGCAACAAATCTAAAAATACAATTCTTATAATGTCAATTTATACGAGCTTATAGAAAATAATGGTCAAAGATAAAAAAATGTTTGACTTAGCATAAACCTAAAACGATAGGTAATTTAAAATAAATGTAGCACGTGATCCTCCCCCCCACACCCCCATCATCGATCAATTTAGTGGCCATTTAATACAATTATGATTTTTTTTCGCGAGATCACCTTCTTCAACAATAGTGCCATCGATCACTGGATTAGGGCTCTAGTTGGGAGCATGTCCAACCCATCGGAGAAGGGGCAAATTCAAGGGGGTGCCATTGCAATGAGATGTTGTGTCAGTACAGTAGAGTCATATTGTGGATGTCATCCTAGAGATATCACTCCATCGCTCCAACCACCATCATCAGATATGTAGGGCGTGCGGCCTCGAAATAAACAATGGATTAAAAGGGGACTTTCACTAATTGGACCATATGTTGATCAAATGTTACGACAAAAGAAAACAAAAGAAAAAACTATAGCGGCACTTCTAACAACCTGGTCGCAGGTTTGGCTCGAGACAGACGGGTTTTCAGATCACAAGACGCTACACCGTCCAGGGTCACATTTTTATTGAAGGAAGACTTAGACATGAGGAGTGGGCTTTTAAACCTCTGTAATTTGTTCATCTTCCAGACCCCTCTATAGTTGAAGTCCATTGATGCTGTCTGTTATTTCCTGTTTGGCCTTCGGCCTGGACTCTATGTTGTACTTTATTTACTCCTAATATATTCCGGCAACACTCTTGCCGTCGTTTCGTAATAAAAAATATATTACAACAATCACGTACCATTACGGACCACCGAAGACCCAAAACTTTGGTAGTTGCCATTCGAAAGAGAAGAGTATAGGGTGAGCTAGTGGCGGGAAAATAAAAGGACTAGACTGAGAAATCAAATTGAAAAGACAAGGACCGAACAGTTCAGTCTTTGTAACCAAAGAAGCGAAAGATCAATCAAATCGGTCCCGGTCTTGGTCATTAGGATCAGGTACCAAAATAGACATTAATGGCCAAAAATTTGGCCCAATATGCCTAATAAGTTGGTTCCATAACAGATGAGAAAAAACCTACATTCCATGCTCCCCTCCCTATTGGCGCTATCGCGGCGCAGGCAGGTGCGCACTCCGCCTCCCCACCTTCGTTTTCACCTGCCCACCGGCGGTGCCACCTCCCGCCCTCTACCCCTCCACCTCTAGCCATTGCCCTCTAAAATTGTTGCTTATTTCAGCTGTGACCGAGACCAAATTTCACGGCTTTTAGTTTCCTCGGGACCTATCGGTAATTTGTCCTAAGGTTGTGAAGAGATCTAATTCCATCACTTTAAGACTCAACAATGGTCCAATAGAAGCTTGTTATGTAACAGGGAGGATGCCAGCAGGGGCAGACCTAGGAATTGGAGAGAGGGGAGGCTTATCTTCTTCCTCCTCTAGCCTCCTCTACTCTCCTTTATCTTCCTCTTCTTCTCCCATTCTCTTTCCTTTTTTTTTCATGGGGACCTAGCGGGTAGGGGAATATATCCCCCTAAGGATGAAAATGGTACGGAAATTTACTGACCGACCGATACCATTTTCGAAAATAATAATATTATAATGATATCTTACCGACCATTACTATTTATAAAAGTTAATATTTTTAATTTTTGTCTGTGGCATATTGAAGTACTCACTAAATAGAGCAATTCATATTTTTTCATAAATATGGAAATTTCCCGACCGTATCGATATTGTTTCCATAAATATTATTAAATATGATACCGTTTCCGAGGAAATGAATTCAACTGCGCAATGTCGAGGTGACACTAACTCTATCGCCTGCAAAAGGTGTATTAGCATAGCAATGCAGGATATTGAGTTGGTATGTGAGTACAAGATGAAAGTTATGCCTTACTATGACTTCTACAGCCTCAGCATATCTAGCAAGATTACCCAGTTCAAAAGATCACAGGACATATAACCTGATAATTACACTTGACAACCGGTCTCATTTTATTCAGAACCAATTGTTGGAAAAGGCCTTTGTGTCTCTAATTGCTGATATGGCAAAAAGCAGTGAATTTTTCTATAAGGCTTCCAATGGGTCAAGAGAATACATTACTAATCCTTGGACTTCTATTCATAATAGAATTTGCCACCAGATTATCAACCGAGCTTTGGCAATTTCACTGTGAAGAAAAGGAGTACACATCGAACATAATACAAAGGAAATTTAGTGTACTTATTGAAGACATTTCTATTGATGATCTCTTTCAGTTTATTTGCTCGAGTTAAGGCCAACTCAACAGTAACATATGTGTTCAATAAGGGAGTGCCGAGATGACACGAATTCTATTACCCGGAAGAGATGTCTTATGCAAACAATAGAGGATATGCAGGTGGTGTGCAACTTAAAGAAGGTTGGTCTGCATGTGTGGCTCGATGATGGTGCCGAAACACTCATGGAGCACATCTAAGGCTAGGCACAGCTTCCTGTGCTCCTCGGCGTGGGCCTACTCATCGCCGCCGTGATCTTGTGCTGCACCATGTCTCTACTGATATTCAAAATCAGTCAATAAAAAACGTCTTGTGTCTCTGGTTGCTGTTGTGGAAAAAATCATCAAAAAATGGCTTATTAGTATCATATATGATCTTCTTTTTGCCGAAAATGTTTTAATTGCATAAATCAACATACATTGAGCATACGAAAAAGTTTTCGATACAATCTTTAATAGTTAATCATTTAAAAAATTTGCCTAGTTTAAAGTTGTTTTAAAAGACCAACCATTCAAACGCCACAACCTTTTGAAAGCGGCTGGGGGGCTTGAGCCCCCATGGTGCCCCCAACTAATAGGCTTTCAAGTGTCTAGCGGAGGCTAATTTCTAGTGAAGGAACTGCTCTAATATGTATATGAGGAAGCATTGTGCTACATTTGCTCAGTTTATCACAATTTTGAGGTTTCTTTACATTGTTTATCATTTTAATGTCACGTGTCATTATCTTAATTATAACTAACTCTTTAGATCCTTATTTCGGATATACGTGGCAAACACTTGGAACAATGATGAATACATTGCTCAAAATATTTGGATCTTTATTCCTAATATAATTTTCTATCGAATTAGCAACATCTCTTTGGGATTCAAATGTAAAGGCAACAGCTACTCATCAAATATAAAGGAAATCTGGAATACTTATCAAAGGTATTTCCGGCTAAGATCTCCTCCACCCCAAGCTTTTTTTACCCGAGTCAAAGCCAACTCAACTATAGAGAAAATGAATTCAACTGCGCAATGTCGAGGTGACACTAACTCTATCACCTGCAAAAGGTTATTAGCGGAGCAATGCAAGATATTGAGGTGATATGTAAGTACAAGATGAAAGTTATGCCTTACTATGACTTCTACAACCTTAGCATATCTAGCAAGATTACCCAGTTCAATAGATCACAGGACATGGACCTGATAATTACACTTGACAACTGGTCTCATTTTATTCAGAACCAATTGTTGGAAAAGGCCTTTGTGTCTCTGATTGCTGATGTGGCAAAAAGCAATGAATTTTTCTGTAAGGCTTCCAACGGGTCAAGAGAATACATTACTAATCCTTGGACTTCTATTCCTAATAGAATTTGCCACCAGATTATCAACTGAGCTTTGGCAATTTCACTGTGAAGAAAAGGAGTACACATCGAACATAATACAGAGGAAATCTGGTGTACTTATTGAAGACATTTCTATTGATGATCTCTTTCAGTTTATTTGCTCGAGTTAAGGCCAACTCAACAGTAACATATGTACTCAATAAGGGAGTGCCAAGGTAACACGAATTCTACTACCTGAAAGAGATGTCTTGCGCAAGCAATAGAGGATATGCAGGTGGTGTGCAACTTAAAGGTCGGTCTCTATGTGTGGCTTGATGATGGTGCCAAAACACTCGTGGAGCACATCTAAGACTAGGCACAGCTTCCCGTGCTCCTCGGCGTGGGCCTCCTCATCGTCGCCACGATCTTGTGCTACACT
Source organism: Leersia perrieri (assembly GCA_000325765.3). Taxonomy (NCBI): domain Eukaryota; kingdom Viridiplantae; phylum Streptophyta; class Magnoliopsida; order Poales; family Poaceae; genus Leersia; species Leersia perrieri. The sequence goes on from CM002486.1 coordinate 14,157,083, forward strand.
GTGTCTCTACTGATATTAATTCAAAATCAGTCAATAAAAAATGTCTTGTGTCTCTGGTTGTTGCTGTGGAAAAAATCATTAAAAAATGGTTTATTAGTATCTTATAGGATCTTTTTGCCGAAAATGTTTTAATTGCATAAATCAACATACATTGAGTATTTGAAAAAGTTGTCGATACAAATCTTTAATAGTTGATCATTTAAAAGATTTTCCTCGTTCAAAGTTGTTTTAAAAGACCAACCATTCAAATGCTATAACCTTTTGAAATCGGCTGGGGGGCTTGAGCCCCCCATGGTGCCCCCAACTAATAGGCTTTCAAGTGTCTAGCGGAGTCTATTGGTACAATTGAGGGAGCAAAACTTGAATTTCTAGCAAAGGAACTGCTCTAATATGTATATGAGGAAGCATTGTGCTATTTTTGCTCAATTTATCACAATTTTCAAGTTTCTTTACATTTTTTATCCTTTTAATGTCCCGTGTCATTATCTTAATTATAACTAACTCTATTTAAATCCTTATTTCGGATATACGTGACAAACACTTGGAACAATGATGAATACATTGCTCAAAATATTTGGATCTTTATTCCTAATAGAATTTTCTATCGGATTATCAAAATCTTTTTGGGGATTCAAATGTAAAGGCAACAACTACTCATCAAATGTAAAGGAAATCTAGAATACTTATCAAAGGTATTGGCGGCTAAGATCTTCTCCACTCAGGCTTTTTTACCCGAGTCAAGGCCAACTCAACTATAGAGAAAATGAATTCAACTATGCAATATCGAGGTGATGCTAACTCTATCACCGGGAAAATGTGTATTAGCACAACAATGCAGGATATTGAGGTGGTATGTGAGTACAAGATGTGGTATATTTAACCATTAGTTTTTAGAATTTTGTGAAGTTTAACAACATATGAATTATATATTATGAATGTATTTCTCTCAATGAATCTAAAAATATAATTCTTATGATCTCAATCTATACGAGCTTATAGAAACTTCCCTTGTTCCGCTGGCGTCCACCGTGAGTTAAGACTAAGAGAGAGGGAGGGTGAGGTGAGAGAGAAGAGGATGACATGTGGTCCTATGTTTTTTTTTATTTTTTTATTGCTGACTAGATGCCACGTGGGTCATATTCGGTCAAAACCATCGAAAACAATATTCAGTGGGTTTAGAAGTTTGGAGCGTATAATGTCCGATTTTGGAATTCAAGAGGGTGATTCGTACTCGCTCCATAGTTCATGGGGTAGTTAAGACTTTTTCTTAGAAAATAATGGTCAAAGAATGTTTGACTTAGAACAAACCTAAAACGATAAGTAATTTAAAATGGAGGCAGTGCATTACTCCCCTCATCATCGATCAATTTTGTGGCTATTTGATGCAGTTGTGATTTTATTCACAAGATCATCTTCAACAATAGTGGCATCGATAACTGGATTAAGGCTCGAGTTGGGAGCATGTCCAACCTATGGGAGAAGGGGGCGAATTCATGGGGGTGCCATTGCAACCTATTGGTGGTGGGCCCACATGTCAAGACAGGGTCTCTTTACAGTTACTGTAGAGGAACACCTTCCCCAACCACCATCATCAGATATCTAGGGCGTCAGTGTGCCACCATGAGGCCTCAAAATAAACAATGGATTAAAAGGGGACTTTCACTAATTGGATCATATGTTGGTCAGATGTTATGGCAACCACGTACCATTACGAACCACCGAAGACTCAAAACTTTGGTAATTTCCATTTGAAAGAGAAGTGCTGAGACTAGAGGGTGAGCTAGTGGTGGGAACAAAAGACCAGACTGAGAGCAAGGTTAATAGTGGCGCCCGCTACCGGCGGTAAAAACTGCCATGTCAGCAATACAGATAGCCAAGAGACTATGCGAACAGAAGCAAGCTATATGCACAGGCTCAATGTATTGATTAATCAATTTTTTATTTTAACTTTCTCTCTGCTCAAGTCCTTATCGTCTTCCTGTTCCTTGCTCCAGTCATCCTCATCTTCCTGTCTTTTCTCCATCTTTCATCTCCTCTCGATTTTTTCCGCTTTACCTCCTCTTCCTGGCGATGATGGTCGGCGGTGGACGATGCACGCGATGGCTCGCCGACGGTGGCCCAAGGTCGCAGCGGCCGCGGACAAACGGTGTGCGCAGGTGAGCGCCGTCAACGACGGCGGCGAGCGCTACCGGCAACGATGGACGAGGCCAGCAACGACGTGCGCAGGAGCGGCACGGCCGGCGACGACGGGCAAGGTCGGCAACGGCGAGCGCGGCCGTCGACGGTGTGAGCATGCGGGCGCGGCCGGCGACGGTGTGCACAGGGGCGAGCGCGGTAAGAGACGGCGGGCACGACCGGCGACTGGGAGCACAGGCAGGCGCGGCCGGCAACAGCGAGCACGGCCGATTACTGCGGGCACAGGTGGTCAGCAACGGTGATGGCGGACGCACCGAGTATAATCATTGATGAGGGTCGACGAAGGCTGAACGAAAAATCACGTGGGCTGGTCCCACTCGAGCTCGAACTGCACGTAGAGCCCGGCGACAGAATAGTCGCCCGCTCGCACTCTCTCTCATCCCTTCTCTCCTACGTGGCTCTCTAACGCCGATATATCGTCGATTATTGTACCTGCTCCGAGGAATCAAACCAAAACGACAAGGTTCTGAAGACCAGAATTTATGTGATTTTTTTGATGATTTGTATGATGTTCTTTGTTTCTATAGAGTTCACTCTCTAAAATTGTTGCTTATTTCAGCTGTGACCTTGGACCAAATTTTACGGCTTTTGAGTTTTTTTAAGTACAACAAATAGTATCTCGAGATACCTAAACAGTTGGATTATGTTTTGATACCTCGAGGTACCGTACCTTAAGATTTGTTAGACCGTGAAAATTCCCATTCCTTTAATTAGCGTGTAATTAACACGTCATACAACAATAGAAAATCAATTTTACCAAGCAGATTATCCATTCCTATAAAAAAAATGCAGATTATCCACTCAAAAGTACAGTATGCAAGTTCGACGGTCACGTGCTAATCCTCCTCCTCTGATTCCTTCCCCCAAAAATTCTCCCCAGATTACCTCAACCCACCCCCAAATTCTACTACCAGTTCGCGTGATTCGATCTCCCACGAGCTCGGCTCACAGCAAAGCCGCATCCATGCGCGTCGCCGTGCCTGTGCTCGGAGCAGAACGTGCCGCCGCACCGGCACGCGAATCCCAAATTCCCCACTTTCCTCTGGCACGACGAGCACCTGCAGTTCGCCGCCGCCGTCTCTGCGGCGGCGCCGCCGCCCAGGTAGCTTCCGGTGAGCGATGCCAGCAAGGCCCTCGCTTTTTCCGACTCGGCGGCGGCGTCGATGGCGTTGAGGTGGTCGCGGTAGCACCGCGCGCAGAGATTCTCTGTCCTCGATGTCCCGAAGAGCCCGCAGCTGTTCGCGCACGGCGTCGCGCCGCCGCCGGCGGCGGCGGCGGCGAGCCCCGTCTGCTTCGCCGACATGAAATCGGTGACGAGATTTTCTTCTTGGAGGGATTTGATTTTGTGGTAGAGGGAGAAGTGGCTGGTGTGGTTTTTTTTCTGGATGACGCCTTCGGAACGGTGCGGTGTTCGCGCCATTAATAGAGACGACGAGGCGTGTGATTCGCGCCATCCTCTCTCGTCCGAGCCGGATTCGAATTTTCTCATCCGAGCCTGATTCGAAGGTCAAAATCCGATTTGGGGAGTACGACTTTTTACGGAAACCCCCCTTGTCTCCAATTTAATTTACGTAAGGACCTTTGTTGTTTCGTTATTTGCAAAGGAGACCTTTTGTATCTTATCCCCGTCTCCTCCTCTCTCTCGAAGTCCCCACGCCGCCGGCGGCGGCGGCTTCCGGCGAAGGATTGCTTCGATGGCGTCGCCGGCAGCGCCATCTTCTCTTCTCTTCCGCCTCCGCCCTATTCCTTGCGGTGGAGGAGGCAGCGGGTTGCTCCGCGTCGAATCCAAGCGGAGGCTGCGTCAGTTTTTCTCGCCAAGAAACGGTTGCCGAGCGGCAGTGGTGGAGCAGCTGGTGCTGCGGCCGCCGGCGAATTTCCGGAGGAGGAGGGGTGATAGCGGATTCGTCTGCTTCTGCTCCTTCGATGACAGGAACGAGCAGCCCGAGCTTCCTCCTCCTGATAATGTGTGTTATGATGAGTTGTTGCATTGTGATTTTTTCATTCCTTTCCGAAGAGTTTGGTTGTGAATAGTGATTTATTTGTTGCGAAATTGTTGTTTTGTTAGACGGAAATTTCGGATGAGTGGCCTGTTCTTCGCCGGTGGGATGTGCCTTGGGAGTGGCCAACCATTTCACTCACGATGGTGGCCTGTGCAATAAGGTGAAATATACACAAACGATTGGTTTTGTGCAGTAGCATTCTAGTTTCGGGATTATACTGTTATTATTATGTACCAAGAAGCTTAATTTATGTATCCGTCAGTTATATTTTTAATGGCCGGAACTGTTCTGCTGCATTACAATTTTCTAGTGGGTCAATTTCTAATGATCCACATTGATTTGAGCATATCGAATGTTATGTAAATGCTTTGAAGATGTTGCTGAATGTTCTTTAGACAGCTTTCTTCTGTCAGGAATGGTTGAGCAGGCTGTTCTGGAGTATATAGGTTTTCAAGCTGGGGAAGCAACCATAGATGAGAAGGCTGAAGTACTCTTTTTCGGGCAATTGTAAGGATCTTTTGTTATTCCTCTATTGTAAATCACCTGGTAGTGCAATTCAATGCGTAGATCATCTGCATGTACTGAAGACTAGGGATATTACCATGAAATTTACTTGTCTTTTTTGTATTTGAAAGTACAGTAGTGTGACGGCAGTTGTGCTTGGGGTTATATTTGGCATCACCAATACCTACCGGCCATTCTCAAATGACATATTTCGTTATGGTAAGAACATGATATTGTACTCTTGCAGTCTTGCTTATATTGTACACACAGATTAGGACATTTCCAAATATTAGATTGGTGTGGATTGTTATGGATCACCTCGATGGTATGGAGAACACCTACCATCTTAGAGTATTGCTACTTCATGCACCATGATTGTTGATATAAATTCTGTTCCCATATTTTTAAGTTGTGGATGTCAATATATTGATCCAACTGTATTCTTATACTTTCAGATTTGAAAGAGCCATTTAAGCTTGAAAATGGATGGCTACTGTGGGCTGCAATTGGCCTCTTTGGCGCCATAATATTTATTGCTTTAGCAGGAGCTGCAATGTCCTTTCTGGGCGGGGAAACTCCAGAGCGAGAGGTCTATACATTTTTCTATGCTTGAACATCTAGTTTTCTGCTGTTGTATTGGTCACTGACCTTTATAAGATGACAACCCTTATTGTTCGGTAACCAGCTTACATTTCACATTTACTGTTTTACTTATTGTTAATATTCTTTCAGACTGACTCACTGGTCCTTCTGTTGCCACTGATTGGTTCATCTAATATCAGGTGTGTTTCTATGAAGTTACTTTTTTCTTTTTCAGAATTTGCTGATTTATTTAGTGTGTATATAGGTCAGTCAAGACAAACTTACTGAACTTTTAACATATTTGTTCTCTTTCCTGGTAGCACTGCCTGTTTGCTCGGTATCACTGGGGTCCTGGCTCCAATTCTCGAAGAAACTGTATTTCGAGGATTTCTAATGGTGTCCTTGACTATGTGGTATTATACATATAATAATTTTCTTGGTCTAGAGGCTTCCATTGAAAATATTATCCTAGAAGTAGAAATTACAAATTGATGCATTCAGTCATGTTGTAGCATTAGGTAATACATAATTTGTTTTTTGATACAGGTTTTCTACTCCAATTTCTGTACTTATCACTGCTTCATTGTTTGCCATTGCTCATCTTACACCCGGAGAATTTCCACAGCTATTTGTGCTTGGTAAGTGACTATGTTGACAGAAAGTAAACACCTCAAGAATGTGTAAGTAGCTATCAGTGTAGTTACTCAATTAGGCGTTCCCCTGTATGTATTGTGTCAGCATGATATAATGCTGTATGGTTGACTGTATTTCCTATATCCATTGAATGCTCACAGGTGTTGTACTTGGATTCTCATATGCTCAAACTCGCAATCTTCTCACTCCTATTATCATACATGCTATGTGGAACTCTGGAGTAATATTATTACTAACATTTCTTCAGGTATATAATCTCCTTTTCTCTAGTTAACTGTAAAAAAATAGTGGAAACTTAATCTAGTCTGTTATGTGCTTTTCATGAAGAATCTGAGAGGTACCTTTTGTCTAAGAAAGTAGGCATTAATCATTTTATATTACATGTATTTCTCAAAAAATGTTAAAATTAATGTATGTGCTTTGTTATTGTCCATCAGTTGCAGGGATACAATATCAAGGAGCTGTTGTCAGCATCTTGAAGGTTTTGGTTAGATTAGTTTTATATTATTCTTGTGTATTATAAAGGCACCTTAGAAAAGAAACATGCTCTTTAGATGATTCTTTTTTTTTTCTTTTACAATGATCAGGGAAACCTATTTTGCTAGTCAAGCAATTTAGGACTTTGCTCACATATGATGTCAAAACTTTTCAGGGGGTTTCATGATATTCTGTGACGACATATTTTAAGGCAATGCATAATATATAGTCTGAGAACTTACTCTGGGATTACCATATGTGCTTTGTGGAGGGCTGGACGCCACAAATTATAGTTTTCTATTTCATCTAACTGGAGTAGCTTCACATCTCATGGATGGTTTAGTTTACAAACACTTCAATGTAAACAGAGGGCACCATTTTCCTTTTGAAAAAGGTGCAAATTTTCTAGGAAAGCTCAGCAACCAACTGCTAGTTACCCTGTTAATGTTGAAGGGATTAGGTACTACCACTGTTGATTTTTGTATGGCGTACCATTGAAAAATTCTTCAAGATTAAATTTGACCATTGATTTCTTAAATATATTGTTAAAACGAACATTTTGCATAGATCAATAAGGCTAGTTATGGTATTTTGTGATTGCAAACCGGGCTTTCGATTTTCTTTAAAACTGTTTATTTTAGTGTGATTGATCCAATCACGACGGATCATGTCAACCCCCTCTTTTGTGCTTAACTTGACTACATTTTGGTAGTATTAAAGCGTTTTTTAATGTATTGCACTGATGGTGCATGCATTTATGCGATCTTTGATGATTAGATATTTGCTTTTACAAAGAACCCGTCGATGTACAGTCATCCCATGACCATGAGATTGTGCCTTGTGCTTAATTTTTATGCTCTTGAGGAGTGGAGGACCATGTAGTAGAAGTTATAATACAATCACAGCCAATGTAATTAAATTACAGTATCTGATCAGAATGTTCATGTTATTGTCACCCAGCATCCACTCTCTCTGAACTAGATGAAACTAGTCATCTACTCCATACTCTCATCTAGTTCAGAGAGAGTGGATGCGGGGTGACAATAACATGAACATTCTGATCAGATACTGTACTTTAATTACTTTGGCCGTGATTGTATTATAACTTCTACTACATGGTCCTCCACTCCTCAAGAGCATAAAAATTAAGCACAAGGCACAATCTCATGGTCATGGGATGACTGTACATCGACGGGTTCTTTGTAAAAGCAAATATCTAATCATCAAAGATCGCATAAATGCATGCACCATCAGTGCAGTACATTAAAAAACGCTTTAATATTACCAAAATGTAGTCAAGTTAAGCACAAAAAAGGGGGTTGACATGATCCGTCGTGATTGGATCAATCACACTAAAATAAACAGTTTTAAAGAAAATCGAAAGCTCGGTTTGCAATCACAAAATACCATAACTAGCCTTATTGATCTACGCAAAATGTTTGTTTTAACAATATATTTAAGAAATCAATGGTCAAATTTAATCTTGAAGAATTTTTCAATGGTACGCCATACAAAAATCAACAGTGGTAGTACCTCATCCCTTCAACATTAACAGGTGCATTGTTTTCACTGAAACTAGTCATCCAATGAAACTAGTCATCTACTCCATCAGGTGCATTGTTTTCTCTTTAAAAAGATTTTTGTTCTACACGTGCTGTTTCCTTACTAGTTTGGACCACTAAGGTAGCTATCTGTTGGGAAATGTTCCCTCAGATTATATGCTGCTTTATTTATTCAGTTTTTAATGTTCTCCAATTTGACCAAGCATGGTTCAATCCATATATGAGTCTGACAAGTTCCCTGAATTTCTTTCCTTGTTTAAGGAAAAGGCCAATTGAATTTACTTGCTTTCTCGCCAGAAAAGGGGTGGCTCGCTCTTTAATGCATCTAATAAATGTGAACTCACAATTGGATGATTTAGGATCATCCACTAATTTATTAGGATGGCTAGGGAGATTAAAGCATGCACAAGGGATCTGTAAGATGTATGGATCCAGTTAGGGCCAAATATTGCATTATAATGCAGCGGAGTGATAAGTTGTTACTATTGTGATATTGACCCGTGTTATAGCTGTCTGATTAGTACATGCATGTGTGAAGGCAAACTTACATTTAATAAAGAACATGATATGTAAGAGTGTCTTGCAAGTTATGAAATCAATTGTATTTTGCACGAAAGTGATCTTGTAATGAAAGTATGAGCCACTGGTGAACTTCTATCTACTGTTATTATTTCGTATTACTACTGAAATGGCACAATTGCAGCTGTAGAAGCCTTCCTGTTATTAAAACAATATATACCACCTACATACGTAGATGATACATACATTCTTGTGTCCCTGAATTTTTTTTGGGGTATTTCCATTAAATTTCTTGTCCTGCATTACACCGCTTTCTTTAAGATTCCTTCCTTTTTACGAATCTCTCTCAAAACTTGCTACTTCATCCGTCCCAAAATATAGCAACCCAGGAGGACAATGTATTTAGATATGCTCATACATGTCCAGATATATTGTCTTAGGAGTGGTCAAGCCTCCTAGATTATTATATTTTAGTACGGAGGTAGTACATTTTGGAGTTTCACAATGACATGAATCATTTAGAAGTGTTTATTTGCTTTGGAATTTTATGTATTAGTGCAGAGAAACTGAATTGATGGTGACATCCAGATGTAACTCGAGGGAAGAAACCTTAATTTACTTTATTATTAACCAGCAGCGGTATCAGTCGGTGTCTTTCCTGGTGACGTTGCAATGTGGATGTTACATGTTGCTTTCTGAGCTATTTTTTTTTTCCCCATGGATGTAACAATCAGAGAAGATGCCTGCCTGCTGGATTTGGAATAGTTTCAAACGGAAAAATTATCTGTTTGTGTCATAGTCTGCATGGATAAAGATGGAAAATGTAAAGAATGTCACATGTAAAATTTATCTGTCCTCATCTGTCGGTCTGCAAACAGATCGTGTATGTTTTGTTAATATGGTACTCAGTGAAAAAATTGCAGCATTTTGTGTTCCGGCATGTAAATGAGCTGGAGATCGCAGCAATGTGGTTTCTGAATTTTAACAGTTATTTCTAGGTTCATGAATCGAGATAAAATACGATATTTTGCTTGAGTTTGTACAAAACTTGTTCTGCTTGTTAATTTCATATATTAACCGTTTGTATTATAGTACTATCTGCTTTTATAGATACAAGTGTGTCTAGAAATCTAATGTGTTTACCACCGCATCAAGCTAAATCATTTTCGATTTCAGTCAGTAAATTATATCAGACTTGTGAACCTTTACATTCGTGAGTATCGGCTTGATATGCTTAATCATGTAATGTAGGCTTCAAAATTAAGCGGTGGGAGTGTCAGCTTAGCTCGGTGTAGCGTAGTGGGAGCGTGCATCTATATGCACGCGCAAGTCTTTTTTGCGTATTCCAAAAAGAAGAGGAGGAAGAAGAAGAAGGAATTCTGTACATTGTGTGAACACAAAATTCTGTCAAGTTTTCTGAAGAACTGCAAGCAACAACTTCATAGGTTAACAAGAAGTTCCAAGGCAATGCTTCAATTGCAAGACTCCTATGCATTCATTTCATTCTTGATGAAGCTCGGTTGACCCAAAATTTAAAGCCCTATGACTTCCTGCCGTACAAAAAGTAATTAATGTTAGCAGGAGTTCTCCTTATTACAAATCTCGCTTGATTTGGAAGAAATGAGGTTAACAAGATGGTGTTAATTACTTTACACGGAACACGAAATCTCTGTTCTTCAGTTTGTTTTCCATTACAACATTTCAATGCTTCTGGAGTGCTTCCCACAATCTCATCAAAACTATCAGCAAAATAAACAAAAAAAACTCGTCTGACTCATTTCAACCAAAATTACTACTGACAGCATCACTAGAACTACACATTGTGTGCAACTGTGCACTAATCGATCAACCAAACAAAACATTAATTGCGTTAATTGATGTTGCTGCTGTCAACGAGAGCAGAGCAGCAAGCATCATGGATGGACATGTGAATGTGTGTTCCATGAATCCAAGCAGAGATCAGATGGCTCGCTTGAGCTTGAAGCGTTTGACGTTGACGCGAATCAATCTAAAGTCCCGTAACTCTAGCTCGTACTACTACTAACCGAGAGTGTGCAGTGCAGTGCTTTGGTCCAAATCGAGATGGGATTTGTTCTTCCAAAGCTAGGGGATTAATGGTGTTGCCTGCGCCATTTGCCGGGAATTGGGGAGACAAGGGAATTGCATTTACAAATCACAAAGCTTTTGATGAATATTTGACCTGACACTGCACACGCACGGGCGAAACTTTGTCCTTGAGCGATTGGAAGGAGCAAGAACTCTCACCTTGTGCTGAATTCTCGCGTCACTGTCCATGATCCAGTGATCATTTCTTGGATTGTTTTGTTTGTGTGTTTTTTGCAGTCTGGGATAATTATGAGGGGAACAATAGTTATCTTGTTCTTCTCATGGATCAGCCTTGGGAAGAGATTTGTGCTGTGTTGCAGTAAAAATTTCGAATTTTGAAATAGACATGCACTTGCCAAAAAAAAGTTTGGAAACACACGTCATGTTTTCATTTTGTGATTGAATCAAAGATAGGATCATTCAGCGTGTGCGTGTCTATCCAATTTGCTAGTAGTACGTTCAAACTCTTGCAACAATAGTTAAGAACGTAACCTAATGGACTGTGGAAAACAATCTTTCCATGTGGAGTAAGAGTACGCGATGAGTTATTACAAGATTAACCATGCTGACCATCGAGAAAATTGGACCGGTTTCCAGCGTGGCAACTCAAGTGCAATTAAATTTAGGGTAACAGACCTGTACTTAGAATAATAGAACCTTCCCTTCTAACACTTAGCAGTGTCTCACACGTTAGGTGATAAAAACAATAATGAGTTATTACACTGCTTAAGGCCATCACTATCTGTAGTCATTTCACTGGGAAAAAAAAACAAACTTTAGGTATCTCTCTTTCTAATGACAATTCAGCAAAATATTTCAGAATCCCAAAATCTAATCTGACAAAGATTGCATATAAACATCAATGACCAGTTTTTATGTTCAGTAGTTGAAGTTCATGTAGCCAAAAATACTCAATAAGAATGAAATATTCTAAACAAACTGACTGTATTGGATTATGTATTATAGTTCTTCTTGTTTATCTGAAGAGGCTAAAGCAATTTTATGAATAAAATCAGAAATCTACTGTTGCATAGTTTAATGATTGTTTTGACTGCCGTACGTGAGTATTCAAAGTGTGAACTGAAAGTGACGGTAATCTGCTGAGCTTGTCTTCTTTGGGACACTGATCCAGGATTAAAGAAATCATGACAGCTTCAAATAGAGAAGGAACTGAAAACAGTTGTTTAATGCAGAATGAAATCCTTCAGACCTGTGGGCCTCTTCTAGTCAATCTAACTAGCACAAGCTTTCATATATAAGTACACATGGTGTGTATTGGATTTACAATAGTGTACAGCTCTTGGTGACTGTGTGTCTTCATCTCACTAGCTTCATCCCTAAAAGCCATTCACTAGCTACTGCCTACTCCACAAGAAGTACAAGAGCATCCTTTGTCTGCAGGCTTCAAGCTTGATCCTTTTTTTGTGAGATATGGAGGAGAGAAATGATATCAACATGGACAAGTCAGATGAGGTCCTCCTGCCTGGATTCAGGTTTCATCCTACAGATGAAGAGCTGGTTAGTTTCTATCTCAAGAGGAAGATCCAGCAGAAGCCAATCTCCATTGAGCTCATCAGGCAGCTTGACATCTACAAGTTTGATCCATGGGATCTCCCAAGTAAGCTTGCAACTACCTCTGCTTGCTTCTTGTACCTTTTGTCAATGAATAGATTCAAGCACAGTAGATAGCAAGAGAGAGTGGATTTCTTTTCAGTTTAAGGATATCTTAGGAACTGCAAATATGACATAAGAGAAACAAACAAACCAGCCTATGTGATGTACTGATGATGCCTAGGTGAATAGAAACTAGTGACACTTTTCTGTTCATCAGGTTACTGGAGGTTCAGTTGAAAGTTGAAACTAATCATTCACCAATATCCTTTTTGTCATAACTGATCAAGTTATACTAGTTACTCACCTTACTGCAGTATCTGACTTCACTGTCCTGATCATTGACAGAGCTAGCAAGCACTGGTGAAAAGGAGTGGTACTTCTACTGCCCGAGGGACCGGAAATACCGCAACAGCGTAAGACCGAACAGAGTGACAGCAGCTGGATTCTGGAAAGCCACAGGAACAGATAGGCCAATCTACTCCACTGAGGGTACTAAGTGCATAGGGCTGAAAAAGTCCCTTGTCTTCTACAAAGGAAGAGCTGCAAGAGGGATCAAGACTGATTGGATGATGCATGAGTTCAGGCTTCCTACACTCACCGATCCCTCGCTTCCGAAAAAGCTGATCGAAAAGAACATTCCGCTCAACGTAAGAAATTCGTTCATATTTTTGTAGTTAGAACTAGCAATAAATTCCAAGGTTACATCAAATTCTGAAGTTTCACTTTACTGTTGCTGAAACAGGACTCCTGGACAATCTGCAGGATCTTCAAGAAGACCAGTTCCATGGCACAACGGGCACTCTGTCAGGCTTGGGGACCTCACTTGCCTGGGGCAATTGACCCAGACATCTTCTCTACGTTGCAATCTGTGCAAGCTTCACAGTTAGCCTTGGAGAGCTCCTCTTGCTCATTGCAAGCTGCAGCCCCTGCAGCTCAGATCACTAGCAAGTATGCATTGCAAGGTAATCAGCAGCAGCAGCAGCACAAACCCAGCAATCCACAAGATGGTTCTTCATGCAAGGTCATAAACTTCAACTGCAGTCAACCTGCAGATGTTCAGATTGGCCAGATCATACTGCCATTTGAAACACAAACTTCGCAGAAGACCGCAGGTGCTGCGCCGCTGCTCTTCGACGCACAGTTTGGGCAGCCTGACCAGATCGGTAGATTTGTGGTTGATTCTTCTGTAAATGTAAATGGAGGAAGCATCAGTAACAAGAACCAAGATTCAGCAGCAAGAAAGCCTGGCAATGGGTTTAGCATGAACAGTGAATGGGAAGGTGTTGGAAGAATCAACTTCCCCTTCGATTTAGGAGCAGATTCTTTAGATGATTGGAGGAGCAACATACCTTGGGAATCCTTCCTTAGCCCAACAGTCCATGCTGAGATCCCACACTAGCTGACTTTCCATTGACATGCTGAGGAAGGCCAGGATATGTTGTTGTTATTCAGATATAGATGTACAAATACAGTGAGTCAAGTCACCTTCATCTGTTAGCATTTCTGTTAGCAACAAAAATCCTTATTGTTTCTTCAGTTTTGATTAGAGATGTACTGTACATACTGTGAGATATACTTGTTAACAGCAAAGCTAACAGAGAGAAGGGTACTTTGGTTGTGTTGTACATACATTTTTGAGTTTACGAGTGATGTGAGAGTGTGATGAGTATTGTACTATCATTAGGACAAATATATGTGAAATTGTATTATGAGAAAATCTAAGAAACGCCATCCACAAAAGCCTAATTCTAAAAAATGACATCAACAAGTGCTAGTTCTAAGAAATATCATCATATAAGCCACTAATTCTAAGAAATGTCATTGTCTTTAAGGTTCCGTCCATCTGTGCCATTAAATACACTAAACTCATCAAATACACTAGACTGAACGTCATCCTTATACTATTGGCAGATTGCGCTCTAGAGAGCATATACCATCCGTGAATGGTGAATGTCATCCTTTCCGTAGACATGTCTCTTTATGAACGTTCTAAAAATCTAAGTTCAATTTTTGAAAAAAAGCATGTATGTTAGGCGAATTTCTCAGGTCCACACACCAGACTCACTTGGCTACTTCTAAAACAACCTCCAATTTCCAATTTTTGCCAGTTTTAAGATCTCCAATCTGTTCAGATCAATTAGCGTGTTAAAGCTACACTGCATCCGATAGTTAAATTTCTGAAATGCATTGTGCTGATTATCTTGCATTTCAACATTATCAAAGGTGGAAAACTTCTGCGAATAAATAGCCCAGTCGCTTCCACTTGTAGACGTGCTAACATGGGCATATGGCCAAACTGGCATCCAAAAATTCAATGAACGAACTAGCCCAGCCAACAAATCAAGTAACAAATAACAGAGGGAGTGAAATAACTACAAAATAATATAAAGGAAGTGAAACAAGTCAAATAAAAAGATGGCTAACATGTTGGTGAATTCGACTAGTACGGTAGTACCCAATGAATTCAAGATACATAAATTTCATGATTAAGGAACGAGGGGATCAGATGTCCCAATACTCCGACAATTATAAGATAAAAGGATTTGAAAACCCTAAACTCAAAAAGGTACGTCTCTCTCACATGCTAAAACTTCATCTGACATGAGGCAACTAGACCGTTTCATCAAACACCATCAAAAATAGTCATCACTGTGTACAAAACAGCATTGTGCAGCCCTTTCGAATGAGCTCTACTTAGCAGCTGTCTTGTCTTTGGTTTTCTGTATTTTCAGCACCTTCTTGACAATCTTCTGCTCCTCGACCAAGAAAGCACGGATGATCCTGCAAGGTAACAGTTGCAACTAATAAGAACACACAATAACTCCTCACATCTGAATATCCAGCACTATCTACTGACCTTTCCCTAACTGCAGTTCCAGAGAGCACTCCACCATAAGGACGGTTCACGGTCCTG
>CM002486.1:14182801-14207170 GCA_000325765.3 Leersia perrieri
AGCCGGCCAGATTTGGCGGTCGCAACCGGTGGCGGGCGGGCGACCGATGGCCGGTCAATTTTTTTTTTTTGAATTTTTTGCCGCTTGGAATTGTTTTTGCAAGTGGGTGGCGGGCCTGCCTAGGATAATCGGTTTTTGCGGGCGGGTGCCAGTCGAATTTTTTCAGGCAATGCGCTAACCCACCCGCAAAAACCACTTTCACCCATCCGGAAAAACATTTTTTTCCTAGTGGAACCCGTATGAAATAGTCTTCCACTTCCTCATCTTTTGCACAAATGACCCCACGGTATACGCAAAATCGTCGTTGGTTTATTAATTGTTGATAGCTGGTGTTTTTTTTAAATAGGTAAGTATTGAAAGTATTTACGTTCACAGTTCTTGTAGTTTGAAACAATCGTTAAGACTGAGATTATATTTACTTCAGTAGAAAGTAGACAAGTTGGATTTTCAGATTGTTGGCAGAACTAATTCTAGAAATTAAGATTAAAAAAGCCTTTTATTTTGGTTAAACAATAGATATACAGACGATCGTAACGCATCCATATATTACTTTCTACTCTTACAAACGGTTGTTTGTACAGTAACCATAGCTTATGTAATGCACCACATTTGGGAGTTTTACTAATTACCGGTTATTGCAAAAATCAAGAAAGTTCGATGCGGCAAAGAAAAGGAGTGCTTAACTACTATTATATGTTTATTTCTAAAACTTTAGCTAATCGCAATAAGAAACATTGCAATCCTATTTTAATTTTAATTAGTCTAATTATATAACGGTAGTTCCCACATCCTAAATAGAGGGAGAGGGACACATGAAAGGTATTTGTGAAATTTGACAAAGTTAAGGATATGAATGAGCCTCTTGATCCACCCATATGAATAAATCAAGGACCAAGTAGATTAAAGAAACAAAGCGACGGAACACACGTACGCTTGATTCTAAAAACTTGCATGCTCGGACATCTCTCGAACCGCCCGCAGGCGTCACTGCACCGTGCGGAGGAGCGGCTGCCGCCGACGCCGCAGCCTCCGGCCCCCATTCTTTCCCATCTCCGGCCTTCTAGCCGGCGGCGAGAAGAAGCGGGGGTCCGTCTTTTAGTAGATCGAGTCCTTAGGTCTAGCGTTTTTCGCCGTTGATGCTTGGCGGTGGAATTAGAGTTTGCCGGAGGAGCGCCGCTCCTTTGCGGCTTGTTTTTCTTGGTGGCATCGATGATGCGGAAGCGACAACATCGCAGGGGAATAATTTCTCTCGACTTCTTCCGTTCTCCGGTGGTGATCTACTCCGACGCCAACGGAGATGCCAGGGAGACCTGTCCAGGATTCCGGGACCGGCGCATTTTCGTCTTTTTCAGGTGATGATGTTGATGACCTTTTTAATCTCAAGAAAGATGGTCTCTGGTGGAAATCCGAGTTGTACTCGGATTGCCGGCGGTGGAATCGATGGATGCGTCGTGGGTGCCGGAGTTGGGCGATGCGCCTGGGAGGCAGCGTACTCGGCTGATTCGCCTAGCAGTAAACCCTCCTTTGCGGCCTCCATTTGCTGGAGATTGGTTCTTGCGACCGACGACGATTGGGAAGCGGCTTCGGCGGCGGTGACGAACGGATCCCTGAAGGATTCGAGGAGATGAATAGAAGTTTTTGACTTCTTTATAATTATGTTTTTCTTTGGATTCCTGTTTATAAAGGAGCCGGTGTACTGTACTAAAATCAATGCATTTTCCTTCTAAAAAAACTTGCATGCTCGTATTTAGCCCTTCTATGCCCTCAAGCTTGGTTTGAAATTAGATTTTGACTTTTTTTTTATATATAATTCGATAGTATGTTTGATGCAGTTATCTTTTCACCTCTCGTAGTACTATGTTTTATGGTGAAAATCCACCCACCCAACACTGACATGCCAAAATTACCCTCTTCGGTGCACCAAACACCAAATTAGCTTGTCTCGTCATTACGGCAATTAAATTATTTGAACTAGGTTGCACTAAAAGGAAGGGAAGGGAGCTGGATTGCTGCCGATTATCACCTTCAGTCTGGTCCTCTCGCAATTCAATGTCGTCTTCACGATTCGAACTAGCTAGAGAACAAGCTAGTCAGGCTCACTTTACAGCAACAGTGACGAATATGACCTTGCTGATATGGCCCGTTGCAAATCCATGTCAAGAAATGTACCGAATCACCTACTTACGTGTGCGGATGGAGTAATTTTGATATGAAATTGTTGGATGTGTGAGATTTTACAGTAAACATGTTATCGGATGGAATCTCAAAACTATTGTATTATTTGGTCGGTTTATGCAGTTTTTTTAACTCGATTCTTAAGGGACAAACTAATGCTTCGATGAATATAACACGAAGTGCTTATGAGGACTCGTCCATGACTGAAAGCCTTGTCTCTATATACATGTAATGGTCCCTGCTGCACGGCCGGACATTATTTTCCGCCGGTCCATAGCAGTGCACCTGAAAGAAAACTGTTCGTCCGACGATGGACATCTGCGATGCACATGTAAGAAGAATATGATGCAACAACAACATAATTATACCCTTCACAAATATAGTCAAGTTCTGTGCTGGAGTGCGCACTTTAATTACAGAGATAACATGATCCGTAGCATATATTAGCATAGTAATTAATTCAGGGATTTTGATGCCACGAATTACAGTAGGAATCTCCAAGAGCTTGATGGCACGAATTGTATATAGCTAAACCGTGTCGACCATGTTCATGACCGAATTAAAAAGCACGCGGCAAGAGATGGCACTAACACTGTGTCACGGTGCGATGCACATGCGTTGCTGGCATGCTGCGATGCGTTCGTTTTTCAACGGGCATGGAAAAGCAACACCGAAAACGTCTCGTCAGAAAGGGGCAAAACAACCGGAAACCGCAGCCATTACGCGCTGCAGCCGCCCGAATTTGCTTTTCCGGCAGGCGGCAGCCAACTCCCCGCAGCCGACGAGCAAGCGATCAACAGCGAGTCAGCGGTGATGAAAGCGGAATAAATACAAATCTTGGTCTTGCTTATTTTTATATCTGAGGTATGTTTGGCATAAAAAAATTACACTAACTCTCTCCGTCCTAAAAGACCATATTTTTAAAATTAAATTTTACAAATATATATATATATATATAAAATAAACTATCACAAAACTACATATTCAACATAGATTTAAACAAAACTAACACAAAACTGTATGTTTAGTACTAGCTAAATCATAACATATAATGTTTATGCTCCAACATAATAATAGTGCTAGTGATTTAAACTCTAAAATTTATAGCTTTGTGATAAATTTAATATTAAATTCATAGTTTCGTGATACTTGTTTTAACTATGTAGTTTTGCAAGAAATTTAGTATTAAATCTATAGTCTTGCGATATAACCTGTTAAATATATCTTTGCGACGGTAACTTTGGTCAAAATATACGTGGATTTATGATATTTACTCTACTTTAACGTGGAGTTTGCTAAATCTCTTTATTCTCCTTGGTTTTTCTCTCGTGGCAAACTCCATCCCAATTGTCCAGCCGCTTCTCTCTTTTATTGTTTGTTGCAACATATAAAGTATTAATAAAGCTTTGAAAATGCCAAAAGTCCTAGTGTGTCTGATATAAGCACAGAAACACAATACAAACACAAACACATGCACCCATCAATGCACATACATTCAACCCTATGAACAAAGACATAAATACTCTACACTGAAACAATATTAGTTATAAATACGAACACCCATGTCAAATCTGGAACGTGAATTCTACCATATTAAGCTACGCTAACTTTGCCATTGAGGACCATTTTCATCATTTTACATACGGACTACTCCATTCGAGATAACTTAAAATAGGATCTATTTGAGACTAAGAAAGTAGAACGGGCTTTTTTTTAAGTCACATGTGCAGGACTATAACTCTGGCAAGCGATTTAGCACGGCATTATTACTGTTCTTTACATGGACAAACATTCAAAGATTTCAAGATTTTCAAAAACCCGAGCTTGAACCACGTAATGCTTCCGGATCGAGCTTAGGCCCATAAAGCCCACGCGGCCCAATCAACTCTACCCCCAACTCATCTGGTAGTACTTCATAACCGCCTCTTTTGTCACTTGTTTTCTCCTTAATAATGACCCAGTGAGCTCACAGGTCATAGACTCACACGGTCATTGCTCACACCCCCTCTGCTCTGTACCACTTTTGTCTCTAGCAGTACTTTGACCATTAGTCCTAATTAAAAATTATTATAAATATGAAAAAATAAATCACACCTAAAGGACATTTAATAATAAAGATTATCACAAAACAAAATAAATATTATTTTTTTAAATAATCTAAATAAAATAGTTAAAAATTAAGAAAGAAACTCAAAACGATAATATTTTTAAGATGGAAGTAGTAATAAATAAAGTTACACCTGCCACGACAAGTCAGTCAGTACAATCGCCGTGTCACCCCTACACACTGTGCAGTGGCCGTGTATGTGGACTGGGACTAGCACAAGTTGTTGTTGGCTCGTCCACGTCACCTATCTTGGCCTCTACTACCACTAGCAATACCACTCCTACCTTGGAGTAGAGATGGACGCACGGTCAAACCCCAACCCCAGCTGTGCGATGCGAGGCGAGACGAGGCGGGGCCGGCTATATATACTGCCGGAGACTCACCGCCGACCCCCCATTACCGTCTCGAGTTGGACTCCTGTCTCCTCTTCCCTTCCCTTCCTTCCTTCTTGCTCACACCTGGTTTGGTTAGCTAGAAATCGGCGGATTTGAGAGTAGTACTAGAGTGAAGTGGAGTGGATCGATCGATGGGGAGGCCGCCGTGCTGCGTGAAGGCGGAGGTGAAGAAGGGCCCGTGGACGCCGGAGGAGGATCTCATGCTCGTCGCCTATATCCAGGATCATGGCCCCGGCAACTGGCGCGCCGTCCCCACCAACACCGGTGCGTGCGTTCTTGCTTGCTTCTCTCTTGATTTTGTTTCGATTTGGGTTTTTTTTTTTGATCTGGAATCTGATTTGGGTTTGGATGGGTGTGTGTAGGGCTGATGCGGTGCAGCAAGAGCTGCCGGCTCCGGTGGACGAACTACCTCCGGCCTGGGATCAAGAGGGGGAATTTCACTGACCAGGAGGAGAAGCTCATCGTCCATCTCCAGGCCCTCCTCGGCAACAGGTTTCGTTTGATTTTGTTTTGTGAAATTTGGATCTTTGGTTGTGAAAAAGATGGATTTTTTAGTTAATTTTCGGTTCTTTGATGATGATTTTGGGGGGATAATTAGGTGGGCGGCGATCGCGTCATACTTGCCGGAGAGGACGGACAACGACATCAAGAACTACTGGAACACGCATCTCAAGAAGAAGCTCAAGAGGATGACCGACGCCGGCGACGGCGGCGAGGGCGGCGGCGTCGAGGTGGCGGCGGCGAAGAGCAGGGCGGCGGCGCCGAAGGGGCAGTGGGAGCGGCGTCTCCAGACGGACATCCACACCGCGCGCCAGGCTCTTCGCGACGCCCTCTCGCTCGACACCACCTCGCCGCCGCCGCCGGCGAAGCCGCTCGATTCGTCCACGGCGGCGACGGCGACGGCGCCGGCGCAGGCGACGTACGCGTCCAGCGCCGAGAACATCGCGCGGCTTCTGGAGGGATGGATGCGGCCCGGCGGCGGGGGGAAGGCGGCGACGCCGTCAGGGTCGAGGTCGTCGGCGTCGGCGGCGAGCGGCGGAACGGCGCCGACGCCGGACGGCTCGTCGACGGTGACGAGCAAGACGAAGGACGAGGAGGCCGCGGCGGCGCCGCCGGCGTTCTCGATGCTGGAGAGCTGGCTGCTGGACGACGGCGGCCACGGCGAGGTGGGGCTGATGGACGTGGTGGTGCCATTGGGGGACCCGTGTGAGTTCTTTTAGTGCAAGTGAACCCAAAAAAAGAGAAGAAAGAAGACAATAAATGTGACTAGCCTTGCTTGAAGAACAAAGCCAATCACTCAATGCTACATAATCAAAATCGATCGTTTGGTGATTTTAGAAGCAGAAATTAATTAAGCTTAGCTTGTTGATCTCTAGTTATATATATGTTCTAGTAGCTTCTTTTTGAGCTTTTGCTGTTAGGGTTTGGAACTGATCATCTTTGTAAGTTTCTATAGTAGTCTCTATACTGATCCATGGTGGATGCATGACTGGATCCCTTGTGAGATGAGCCAGTCATGAAATGGGGGTTGCCAAACAATAGAACTGTACATCCTTTTTAATAACAGAAATCTTATATATTAGTATTAGCAAATTTTATATATCCTTGTGGTACTTATTTGTGCTTGATTGATTTTCTGTAAATTAAAGATACACGGTTTAACTTAATTATTACCAGTACGTAGTACTTCGTATCTTGGTTATTGCGAGTAATTTTTGCAATTCACGGACGAGTACTATGATGATTCTTCCAGTGAAATGTACTAAAAATGTACTCGTTGGTATTATACCAGTTAATTTTCTGATAGTATATATGCTACTTCCTTTCAGTACATCGATATAAATTTAGACTGGGATGTGATGTATTATAGTATAGTAAATAATGCTCAGATTTGTTGTTCTGTGATAAATATTATATCTCAGCTCAATGGAGTAGCTAAGCGAGGAAATATTAAAAGTAAAATCATAAAATAATAATATCAAGTATTAAATGTAAGAGTCGTACACATTGATATAGCGTGGTCTCACGCATTGATTTGATGCGCACTAATTCATGAGAATCATATGTGTTTTGTGATGCATCAATGCTTGCTTCTGGTACGTAGTAGTACTGAGTAGTGAGCACTTGATGTGTATATACTCCATCTCAGCTAACCTCATGTCTCATATATATGCATCTTAATTTTCTGACTTTTATTCATGACACTACTACTGTAATATTCTCCTACCCGCGACAAATGAAGAACTTGCTAGTACCCTCTCTTAATGGAGTAGTACTATATGAGCTGCAACATGAGTAAGCCAATACTTATACAATTAAATATATGCAGGAAAAGAATAGAAACGATAGAATTAATTAATTTTCTGTTGCCAGATTAGCAACAAAAAAGTGGCATTAGAAATGTACCCTTCATCCTCTCCAATACTGAAGCAAACACTTTGTTTTTTTCCTCAATAAATACGACTAGTCGTGAAGTGAACATAACTCAACCCACTAGAGGAACCTGCACATCCGAGATCAAATATTAGATTTGACACACATGCTCGCATTTACGGCTAATATTTTTACAGTGGTAGGCGACGACATACATGTCGATAGCGAGCGTCTATGGTGACTTCGTCAATCTCAAGATGGCCGGTCCAGTTTTCGGAGATGCTTATATGGGTAGTGTGTACGTGTGTGCGTGCGTGCGTGTGGACATCTACATTTGTTTGTACTGTGTTTTTTTAAAAAAATAAATACGACTAATCCCTCAGATTTAATTTAATTTGCGTGTAGAGATGCATGCATCCATATGGGGTGTGTGTATAGAAAGGGATTCGAATTAATGGGCAGGGCAATGTTGAATGCCCTTGTCTCTCACTAATAGAGTATCCCTACACAATGCCTCTCAACTTGGACAACCTCAAGGTTGCAACTGGCTTTGCCTCGCTGCTCTGACTAATTAATAGGACACTTAACCTAATTTTTCCATGCTGATAGCAACCACTGGAGGGCACGGCCATAGAATCTGACATTGCATTTAAGCACCTTTGCCTCTGCAGTTAACATTTGATGTTAACTTGATCGATGTAAGAGTACGTATATATCTTTAATTTGCTATATCACTCTTGAATGCAATAATATATCGACCTAAGGGTATATTGCTACCTACCAAGATCTTTTTGTGACACAAGGTCGTTAGGCAATTAAGTTCCTAGCTCCTTCCGTATAGTCTGGTCAGTTGCTGCTTCAAATCTAATATTGTGTTTTTCCCCCTCTTCTCACTAGGAAAGTTTAATTAATTGGGCGAGAGAGATAACTACGGAAATTGGAAACAATAACATATATAGTTCTTTTTCATGGTTTTCATGTTTCAAATGAGATTAGTACTAGTGGTTTTTATCTGGTGCATCAGGTTTTCTGTAGACAAATACGAGTAGAAGAAGAAACATGCATGGCAGCCAAAAAATCAAACTGAGTATATTTATTGCCCCTGTTGTGTTACGTTTTTCACATTTGACCCTCTTTAGAGCTCACATGTTTCCATGTTAATTAAAATCAGTGACATATATCATGTCGGCATGTGCTGTACGCCTGTACTGCTTATTACTAGCTAGTACTATCAACACTGCTTGGATGTTTATCTAAGTCACATCAAGTATGGTGCGTATACGTATGCTCTAGCTTAATTAGTCAATTCCATAGGAAAAGAGAGTAAATTGAGCAAAAAAAACGATCTTAGATTTTGTGAACTATCACAAAAAACAATGTTTAAAAGAAATGAAGTTAGAGTGCCAGGGTGCCCGGCTGAACTTTGCTGATCGAGTTGTCTTCTCCACACGCCGCTTCAAGTGGTTTTAGGAATCATTTCTAACTGAAAGAATAAATTTTCCAGGGAAAATACGAGAATAATATATTGAAAGTACACTTTTTTTTTTGAAAGGAGACTTATGGACCATATTGACTACATATATTCCCTCATGTTTTGTTATATAATCCAAAACGTATTCAAGCATAGCTGTGCCATTGATGGAAAGCAAAGCTTGATTGCTTGCCGGTCTCACAACAGTAGACTGATAGAAACGATATAGGATATTGACTTTTAAAAACGGAGCATTATGGGTCTATTCCATTATATATCATATGAAAGATTATGACATTATATATGAGATTCCATAAAACAAGTTAGGTACGCGTATAGAACTGTTATTCGAAAGCGTGGCCTATCTTTTTCAGTATACTTAATACTAAAAAACTTAATACACGCGGCGGGCTATATTTTTTCCTAAAACTTTACCATTAAGAAACAAGTGTGCACTAAATTCTGTTGGTTCGTGTGGAACCCGCAGAAACATATTCATTTTGGAAACATATCGTGTTCGTTTGGTCTCACCGGGTTATACATATATATACACCTTATTAGCAAACGGGAAGATAAATGGATCATCTTACACACTAGTGGGACCTAGCCCAAATACTTAAAATTGAACTATCTGTGAGATAGGATATCTTAGCGATCCGTTGTATAGTCGTCTTTCTATCTCTCTCGATCCTGTTATCATAAATCGGTTGCAGAGATATGACAAGAGTTTTGTATTGTTTCACACAATCAACCCATTGCAGTAATTATCTCGCTAACATGGTACCGGAGTGTTTCTTTCCTACTGCTTTCGCAAACCCTAATTACCGCTAATCTCCCTCGCCACCACCGGCCGACGCGTCGTCTGCACCCCGAACAATGGATCTCAAAGCCGTTCGCCGCTCTCCTGCGGAGGAAGTCGCGCGCCGCCGCCAAGACGAGTTCGCCTCCGAGGCCGCTCGCCGCGCGTAGGACACTCCCATTGACGCCGAGATCACCACTCGAGGCCACGCCGACGACGAGGCTGCCCATCGCACCAGTGCTGCCCTCTGCGCACCAGGCACCATCGCACCCACCGACGGACTGACAAGGCGGCTGCGCTCCGTGCCCAGGAGGAGCCCTCGCGCCAGCCCCTGGAGTCCGACGCCTCGGCCTTCTCTGGCCTTGCCAGATCGCTGGCCGATCTCGCTAGTCGTGAACAAGCCCTCGCCTCCCAGCGAGGCCACCCTCGGGCTCCGGTGTTGCCGACGCCAACACCATCCTCTCATGGTTGTACGACACCATCTCCTCCAAGCTTGTCGAGTCCGTAATGAAGTCGGCGGCCACCGCCCACACTGTGTGGTGTGAACTGGAGCATCAATTCCTTGGCAATCGTGAGTCATGACATGCTTCAAGAGACGGAGTTCTACAATTTCCTCCAAGGAGACCTCACCATCTCCGACTAGCCACAAGATGAAACCCATGGAGGATGCCCTCAGCGACCTCGGTGAACAATTCTATGACCGCACGCTCGTCCTCAACCTCCTACACGGTTTGAACGAATAGTTTCGGTATAATCTATAATTCTACATATCACTCCACACATTTTTTTCTTCTTCTCGAATTACACGGATTTTAATTTGCACTTTGCCCTTCAGCTCACCCACATCATCTTCGATGCCGGTGAGATCTGCTAAACATCACCCTTCCTCCTCGTAACCCTATCATCACGCATCTCTTCGTCTTACCAATTCTGATGCCTTGTGTCAACGATCGTCTCCATCTTTGGCAGATTCACCACCACCTAACCACTTAGTTGAGGCCCCTCACTTGCTTCCACATGAATCATATAGCATATTGTACATTAAAAAGCTAAAGCATGATTTTCTCCCTAAATTTCTGTCCAATGATCTTAAAATAATTAGAATATACTCCATTCGTATCAGATTATAGGTCGTTCTGATTTTGGTTAAAGTCAAACTATTTTAATTTTGACTAAATTTATAGACAAATATATCAATATCTCTAACATTAAATTATTTTTATTTTATCTATAATTAAACATATATTTTTTATATATTTGTTTTGTGTTAAAAGTGTTACTAAAATTTTATTCTATAAACTTAATTGGCTAAAAAAGTTTGACTTTAATTTTGTTGAAAACGACGAAGCAAGCATGGTATATAATCTAGTACTCCGTGTTCATAACCTATTGTACAACAATGCGTGCCGTTATGTTAGGGCTTGTTCAGTGCAAATTTTTTTTGGATTTCAACATCACATCGAATGTTTGATCAGATGCCAGAAGACTTTTTTGCAACTAATTAAAAAACTAATTACATAGGGGTTAGGAAATCGCGAGATAAATTTATTAAGGCTAATTAACCCGTTATTAGCATAAGTGGGTTACTGTAGCATTTATAGCTAATCATGTACTAATAAGACACAAAAGATTCGCCTTACGATTTTTAGGCGAAATGTGCAATTAGTTTTCTTTTTCATCCATATTTAATACTTTATCCAAAAATTCAATGTGATGTTTTTAGAAAAAAAAATTGGGAACTAAACAAGCCCTTATTTACAGTAGTTTTGCTAAATTTTTCTCTTACGGCATGTTTGGTAGAGTTCCAGCTCTAACTTCACCATTTCTGGAGTTGGAGCCCAACCAAACGATTCCAGTTTCATAAAAAATATGAGCGGAGCGATATGAAAAAATGAACTAGAAACTTAGAGCTGGATTTAGGCCGCTCCACGACTCCGCTCCACCATCTATTTTTGAAGTTATTTTTAAAATTTAGAGCTCTACCAGACAAGGGCCTTTAGAAACTGAAACTGCGTGCTGCTGCTGATGCATGATGCCATTGTGTGCGACAGCACGGTACTGAACTGGCACTGGCAGTCCCATGGATTCAGCGGCCAGGGTAGGATTTAAGAGGAAAGGAAGCAAGAGCAAGAGGCTGAGAGGTTATTTGGATAGATGGACTTTTTTTTTCGTTCGTGTCCCATCGGATATTTGCACGTCAATTAGAAGTATTAAATATAGACCGATAATAAAACTAATTGCATAAATAAAGGATAATTCGCGAGACATTTTTTTAGACTAATTAATTCACGATTAACAAATGTTTACTGTAGCATCACATTCACTAATCATGGACTAATTAGGCTCAATAGATTCGTCTTGCAAAATAGTATAAAGTATGGAGTGGATTTTATTAATAGTCTATATTTAATACTTCTAATTAGTGTCCAAACATCCGATATGCCAGAGATTAAAAAAAATCCCTGTAACCAAACAGGGTCTTAAATGCAAAAGAGCAAGAGCAATAGCAAATATCATATACTCGTGCATACTGCTCATACTATACTGCCCTTGGAAATATGCAGGCAAGCCTTAAATGCCCACACTAGTAGATCTTTTAAAGCTGTCCAGCTTTGACCTTTTCCTTTTGCTAGCTCAGGCATGCGTTTGCACCTGCTTCACCACCTTTCTTTCTTTCTTTCCCCAGAGCTGTAAAAATAAAATGAAAAAGAACAGCAGCTCTCATGCATGACATGACCATGCAAGCTTGTGGTTATAACTGAAACACTGTGTCCTTTCTCCCTTCTTTGCGCCTTCTTTGCACCTGCATGCTTGTGACTGTGAATGCTGTTCTTTTGTGTGACTCTGTGTGGGGAGAGCTAGCTAGCTTCTTTTGCCCTGCCCTTTGTTTATTTTAAGCCATGTAAGTACATGTGACAATGCGACATTGTCATCAGCTAACATACAAAACCTCAAAGAAGACAAAATTATCTAGAGGAGATCAATCCAAGCACTACTACTATGAACAGGGAGAGTGTGTGACGACAGTGTAGGAGAGAGACTGAGGAGGAAGAGAAAGGATCAGTAGTGACTCATCAGTAGTAACTCATCCGTGTTTGTACGTGTGCGTCTGTGCAGAAGAACTGAAGAAGTGAGAGTAGGATTCTCGAATTAATGCAGCCAGTGCCGAGCAAAAAAGGGAAAGCTCCGTCCGGCTTAAATCAATGGTGCCTCCCCTACCCTAGTCGATAATCCACAGTAGTCCACATGTGAGATGACTTCACTGGTCCGCTCCAATCATATATGGGGACAATTGCTCGTGTGTCCATAAGAATTTACTTAATCCCTTATATGCCTATTACATTTATCTTATTCGTTATGTGCCGCTGTATTTTTATTTTTATTTAATTATATATAAACATTCCGTCATTGATATTTTTTTCTCTCAAAATGAGTATATTGTCCTTCTCAATGTGAAAAGTATTCAATTCATAACAAAACTAATTGGACATAATTATTGAACTTATTTTTTTTTAAAAAAAATAAATTTAAAAAAAATTTAAAAAGTATTGTGAAATGCATACAATATTTCACCGAGAGGCGAGAAACTAAAAAAATTATTTTTATGTATTTTAAATCTCAATAGAAATATTGTACAAATGTCTTCAAATCTAATTTAAATTTTCTTTTATAAAATCAAATTAATGTTAATCTCAATAAGCAACCCCCACACAAGCATGAGAGAAAGAAGGATAATATTGTTATTTTATTGAAATCTAACAGTTAACTCACGGTCACTGCTTGAATGAGTATACAGAGGATGAAAATGATAACTCATGGCATATAAAGGACTGAGCAAATTTTAAAAACTTTTAATTGGAAGAAAATTCTTGTATACCTAGCAAATTTTCTCTTCATATATAAGTACTTTGTCCCATATTATAAGGAAATTTGTATTATTTTTTTTAAATAAACGAGCGGTCAAACATTATTAAAAAAACTTGAAGTCCCTTTTTATATGAAAGGAGGGAGCAAATATCTTCACGCTTCGTAGCTGTAAAGAAAAAATCAATCGAGAACGAGGAACGAGAGATGGATTCATGATTCGATAAACGTGG
Organism: Leersia perrieri; assembly: GCA_000325765.3. Taxonomy (NCBI): domain Eukaryota; kingdom Viridiplantae; phylum Streptophyta; class Magnoliopsida; order Poales; family Poaceae; genus Leersia; species Leersia perrieri. The sequence continues at coordinate 14,196,219 of CM002486.1, forward strand.
TAGGTAGCTTAGACATCATGTATACTACTCCTACCTCGGAGATAGGTGCGTACGTAGACGTAGTAGTATGTACTAGCTTGCACTGTTGCACACACTGTGGATGGCTGCTACCGCTAGCTAGTGCAAGACGGCAAGCATGAAAACCCGCGGGCGTGTCGTTCTTTCCTTGGAACTGTGCGTGCATTGAGACCATGCGTATATATATGCTCATCAAGAACTAGTAGAGGACTAGTTCAACTAATGTCAATATAAGTCCAAGGTTGGAGTAGTATCTTGAGAACATGGATCATCGATCACCTTGATTAAACTCTCATAAATGTAGGAAATAAATCGGTGGAAGTCAACCAGCCGGGCGTTTCTTTGACCCCTGCGGCGTGTCAGTACTCAGCAGTGTAGAATCAACATATGCATGTTGCTAGTATTCTACTTTAGGCCCTTCATGTGAAAAACGTGATAAGAGCAAGTTTAATAGTGACTATAAAGTTATATGAGAAGAAAAACATAGGGTGATGAAATAAAAGCCAATCTTTAAATTTAATTACCTATATACATTTTTTTGATAGCAGGTAAATTTCATTACCCGACTTTCAAAACAAAAGCCAAACAAAGCCCTGTTACATATTAGCTATAAAAGCTATCAAATTGACTCTCCTATTAAACTTACCCTATTTCTCATACATGTTAATTACTCCATTTGGTTTTTAATGTTTTACGCTGTTGACTTTTGAGCGAATATTTAACCATTCATCTTATTCAAAAAAAATATTTAAATATTATTTACTTGGTTATGAGTTGTTTTATTAAAAAAATTACTCTAATTTTCTTTTGAAGATAGAATGAACCAACATGACATAAATATTCTCGTCATTAATTTGCGTCATGTTGGTTCCACTGCTATGCTAGTCTTGCACTGCTGCTGCCTGCGGGTGCATGCATTTGATCGATCGGCGCGGCTCAATTAATCTGGTTGCAGATAGTGTGTCAAAGAAGTACTGTCTAACAATCCCTCGGTGAAAAATGAATTTTCAAGCCCTAATGGTCGATGGTCCTCGCACTGTCTATCACGATTATATATCTATCCACTTTAAAAATTATATCAGTCTAACAATCCATATACATGACACAATGTGATTGCAGTTTGCAGGAGAAAGAGTCAGCCCCATGCATGTCCATAGCCATTAACTCCTCTCCTGACCCTGCCATATGCAACTGGACCTAATTAAAAGCACATATATATACATGCAGCTAGTATACCACTCTGACTCCTCTTGCCACTCATGCATGCACCTTCTTCCCCCCCCCCGCATATCACATCACGCAGAATATCTTGCAAGCATTTTTTTTTTTTGCGGGGAAATATCTTGCAAGCATTTATGCACAGTAGTACACACCTTCTGAATAATCATCTGAAGAAATTTCAGAAATTTCCTATCTATCCTTCCGGCCGGCCGGCCGGTGGCAGATGGTCCGTCGATCGCCGGAGTCGCCAGGAGTCACACGTGCAAGACAGAGGAGATCGAGGTGACATAGCGACACCGTGTCTAGCTAGCTGGAGTTAAATGCAGATTAATTAAATGACGACGACATCGACATACTATCACCAAGGCCCAAGGGTGAATTGAATACGAGATCGATCGATCGATCAAAAATTTACTCGGAGAGGTCGACTCCAGCGGCAGCGCCGCTATTTTGGACGTCGTCGTGGCGTCGCCACGGTCGGTCGACGTTGACGTACGGGGGTAGCTACTATGGTTAGGAGTAGTGTCAAGTGTGTGACTCCGATGGTTAGGAGGATCGAATGGGTAAAAGCTTAACCAGCAAGCCATGCAGAGCAGGAGAAATATTCTCGAATTGGTGATCGCTTTCGCTTGATGCTGCAACAGAGTGATTATGGCGATGGTGATTTGGGTCGGATTAATTAGCTAGTCCAAGTGGGGGAATTAAACGAGCAGCAAGTGTGTGGCCGAGATTAATTGGACTATATATTATCAGACTGTTCAGAAGGTTAAATCAGATGATTTAACACTCCATTCATGGCCACCATATACTCCGTGACGACGGCTTTTACACGATGTCAAATAATCGAATTCTTATTAGATGGGATATTTCTTAGTCCTACAAATCTAGACAGGTGTCTAAATTTGTAGGATACTAGGAATAGAAAATGTCCTATCCTACATAGCTTTATTTTGGAAAGAAAGGAGTATCAAACAATCCTTTAATATAATATTTCCTTTTTTCATGAATGTTTGACACCGTTGGCTTTTCGACACATGTTTGACCGTTCGTTTTGTTTAAAAACTTTTATAAAATAAATAAAACTATAGATAAGCATAAAATTATATTAAAAATGAATCAAATGATAGGAAATAATTATTAATTACGTAAATTTTTGAATAAGACAAACGGTCAAAAATATATAAAAAATCAACGACGTTAAATATTTAGAAAAGGAGGGAGTAGTATTAGATTTTTTACGTTTTTAGTCGTTGGCATGGCTTGCTGGCGCGGACGCGCATAATGACACTTCGATGACATGATTTTGCCGATTCAGTGCGATATCCTGACCCAGAGATTAATAGAATTGATAGAATACTCATACCAACAAGTTGTAACTTCTTTTCCGGAAGCCCAGTTTTCGTCCTGGGTGCTCATGAGTGAGGACAAAGTGTACAGAAAAGACTTGTGTTAGTCTGTGAGGGAAGTCTTGATGTCCTAAAGAGCAGCCATATGTTAGCGGACCCGACCCAGCCCGGGTGAGGGGGGTCGGGGCGTGACAAATGGTATCAGAGCCGACCCTCGCGGTTTCACGGGCGCGTGTGGGCACAGGGACGCCGGCATGTTGCGCATGGCGCGTGGGCCCTATGGGGACATGGCATGGCACATGGGCCGGACGTGGCCAAGAGGGGAACGTTCCTGGTTGTTTGCCCAAGTGTGGGTATTTTGGACCGATGGGGACGTCGGGTCCTTTGAGGGTGGGTGTATGTGATATCCCGACTTGAGATTAATAGGATTGATAGAATACTCACACCAACAAGTTACAACTTCTTTTCTGGAAGCCTAGTTTGAGAGAACTCCGAGGTTAAGCGTGCTTAGCCTGGAGCAATCTTGAGATGGGTGACTGACCGGAAAGTTCGTCCGGGGTGCGCATGAGTGAGGACAAAATAAGCAAAAAAGACTTGTGTTGGTTTGTGAGGGAAGTCTTGATGTCCTAAAAAACAACCATGTGTTAGCGGGCCCGACCCAGCCCGGGTGAGGGGGGTTGGGGCATGACATTTAGCTGGGGTGAAATCAATATTTACTTTTTCTCCTTTTTTTCACAACCGGTCTAGCCCATTGACAACCATCGAGAGAAAATGCCATGCAATAATCTCGGGTGGAATATTAGACCCATGATTAATAGTATAATAATGGAAGTAATACTTCAGTTCAATTAAAAGTATGAAATTTAAGTTGAAACTTTTCTATTTGAGTTTAGAGTTTACGATTGGCGTTAAGAGTATCAAAATTTGAGTTGAATGTTTTGAATTTGAGTTAAAAGTTTTCAATACGAGTTGAGAGTTTTAAATTTAATATTGCCATAGTACTCATATAGGATATCCTGTATTGTTGTGTATATGACAAACTTATATTCTAGAGACTTATTTGACTATGGAGAGAGGCGCACCGAAGATATGATTTAGGAAATGCTAGAAATAACCTGTTATACTGGAAGAAACAACCCAAATAGTTTTGGCATTATTGCTTTTTTATCCAGCTATTTTTCCTATCCGGAATCCATGAGACTAGGTCACGTTGAGCTTCGAGCCTTTGAGGGTATAAAGTCAAAGGACCACGTGGGCTTTAAGGATAAGTTCAATAAAGTCAGAAGACATCCAATCTTACAGAGACATCGAAGATCTATGAAAGTAACCCCATTGACAACCTTCAATCCTCTATTAACTTCACATATAGACCAATAAGGCATATACCTTGTATATTAGTCGAGTATTTTAGACTACCCTTCTACTACAACTCATTATATTCGCCGACAAGCCTTATCTTTCGATAAAAGAAAACTGACCACACATCCAACATGAAGTAGAGTTATTTCCTTGACGGGGGTATGAACATATATAAAACCTGTCTCCCCTCTATGTTGTTGTGAAGTCTTGCATGTTTTAGTATCAGCTGATTAGTGATTTTTGAATTACGTATTCGATTTGTCATTAATCGACAAATATGAAGGTGTTGATTTCAAGTCAAGTTTTGAAATTTGAGTTGAGATTTTGCATTTGAGTTGATAGTTTTAAAATAAAAGTTGATTTTTTTAATTTTGAGTTTAAAATTTTAAAGTTGCTAGGATTTTTCATATCTTAATAAACTTTCTACACAAATCAGGAGAGCCCTGAACGGCGTCCTGTGCCCTCGTCCTTCACTCCCGTCATGATCTGCCCCTATTTGTGGGTCCATATAGTCTGAGTCGGACTCAACATATGCGTTGTCAACGCGCTGGCTCAAATTAGCTAGCCGGCTAGCCCCTTTAATCATAGCAGTATGGAAAAAGGTCCCTTTTTTTTCCATACAAGAGTTTCTAAAATTTTATTTCAAGTTGACTTTTAGGGGAAAAACATTTTTAATACAACTTATATAAAATAAATTTTAGATTTTTACTATGGTAGTGTGAATTTATCAAAAATCTTGTTATGTCCATAAGAAGGTAATAGTGAATCTGAAGTTCGGAAGTGAACTGGGGATTCTAAAACCATCACGGTGCCGTTCTTGACAAAACATGATTTTATAGTTTTGAGACTTGGTTTCTTAACTCACAACACTGTTACGCCAAACAGACAAGATTTCATCTCAAATAAAACTTGGGATCCAAACAACATCCTAGCGATTTTAAACGAAAAAGACCGAGTAATGAAATGGACAACATAATTCCAAAATTTCAAGTGGTTGATATGCATGTATGAGTATAAACCACCGCTCAAACAAGCAATTCCTATATCATTCATAGAGATCAAAAACGAGTTATCATGTTCATTCTAAAAGCAATCGAATTTCTCATATTGATTAGAGATCAAAGATGGGAAAGATATACACCATTAGATAACTAAAGATAAGTTCAGATTATTAACTATGTAGATTAAAAGATAAATAGAAAACAAAATCGAGAATTGTATATTTACCTATGTTTTCAATTGTAATTGTGATATTAAGGTCTTCTTTTTAACCTTTTTTATTTTTTCCCTTATTTTTAGTTTAAATAGGGTGAAAGCACGATGACGACGCACTCTCTCATGGCAGGATATTCTTATGCCTTGTTCGGCAGGTTCAGCTTCCATCCAGGCCTGGTTTGAATGAATCCAGCTGAGTTCACTAAAAATCTAAAACCACCCATGGATTTAAACCAGGTCTGTTCTTAATCCACCTCTTCAAAAAAATGCATTCGGTTGGTTTTTGAGCTGGAATGAAGCCCTGTCCATAGAACACATAGAACACACAGACACACATGGGTTGCCACAGAATCAATGTACTGATAGAACACACATATACTAGACAACACAACGCATATACTAATAGTTAAGCTTCACAAACATTTTTGCAGGTGCGGGTGGAGGAACTTGTTTTGTAATCTCCCAGGAATCCAGCATTGGTCTGACAACTGCCGGAAGAAAAAGACCTAAAATTACAAAATATAAGATCAGTGAACATATTAGGCAGAAAGGATCAGTTGCAGAAGCAGGGAAAATCACACCATCCTCACAACCATACTAGAGTTAGTAACAGTGTAACCTGAAGATTTAAAATAGCATCAAATAGATGAACTCAAATCATGGCATATCAAGATCTGTGCATGACTAGTATGAAAAAGAATTCTGTCTTACACTTGCGGGTGATAGTATTAGTGGCATTTCAGATTCAATAACTGAACCATGTAGATGAATAGGGATTAAAAGAACAGGTTGTACATGTAATTATTGATTTCTAGGTGAATGAATATTAAGGGTGAACTTTTACATGTACATGGAAATTCATAGTAACAGGAGTGCTATAAATTGACAAGAAACATGATCTATACTAATCTGAATCAAAGAGTATGTTAACATGGATACATAAACAGGAAACTATAATAAGAAAGAAAAATGCAATTGACCACAAGTTAACAAGAAACTGATAGAGTATTGACCACAAATACAATTTCTTAGTTTATAAGATAGCTACAAATTGCTAGAGAAACTGATCAGCGAGAATATAGCAAATCAAAGCATGCAAGAGAATATAAAGCTATTATAAAAACTAGTTGTGAATCAGAACTCTCATGTCATTAGTGCTAATTTACACAAAAATAAAGCACAAAGTAACTAGAAATTAGGAAATGCACAATAATATTTATGCACAATCAGAATTTACTGTCTTTCACAGAAACTATACTCAGCTAGACTATACACATAATATGAAAACAAACTGAACAACTTCTATCAACAGGAAAGTTTCTACAGCTGCAATTAAGGGTTACTATAACTCTGCTACTAGTACACCATAAAAATACCACAACAAAAATGTACATGGAGCAAACACAGGGATCAGTAGTAGCAGCAGCAGGTTCTCATATTAAATCATATTCTTCACAAAGAAAAATACTAGTAGAACTGGTACACACTTCTGCAGCAAAAAATGGACTCCATATCTGGATCTGGTGAGAAATCAAAGGGGATCACAAAATATCGGCTGAAAATCACAAAGCCCCAAAAGGGGATCACGCATTAACAGAGAAATCACAAAACGATCAAAAAGCTATGCCCTGCAATTACTAGCTGTTGTTATGATTTACAGCAACAGGATGACTAGTTGTTTTTGCCTTCATTTACTGACAGTTCGACATACAGTCAAGAAATATTATCCTTGTACAAATAAAGCATGATTCAACTTCATGATGAGTGTCTAAGCAACTCCACAAGTATATTATCCTATATCTGTACGACATACAGTCAAGTACACATGATAAACAGTTCAAACTTAAAATCGGATTGTACTCAGATTTCACAACTGAACTAGAGTTTCAGATGTCACAACTTAAGACCAGATCAAATACTGATTTCAGAATTGAAGTACAACAAATACTGATTAGCAGAATATATCCTGTGACGATGGCAAGGTGGCAACCAGCCTGGTTGAGACCAATCATGAACATACAATTATTTAGGTGCAACTGTGGTAGGCAATCGGTGTGTTCTTTTAGTTCATTCCACTGTTAAGCTAACATTGGAAGCACCAAAACCAATCAAGAATTGTTTAGACTGAACATGTATATCATCACATTGATCTGTTATCACTTATATTGTAAAGAAATTAGTATATCCCAATTTATTATAGCGATCTAAAGGCACCAACATTTTTGTCAAATAGCTGGCAGCAATACAAATGTAGTTGATTACTAATGACACACAACACAAACCATAAAACTGTTGCTTTGCATATTAAGAATTCATGTGGCAGATCTCTCAAACAGAAAGAAATCCCAGTCTTTTTGTTTTTCATCTAGTAATACAGTTCATGACACCACTCAGCATCAACAAACTCAGTCACAAGAAAATGGGTGAAGAAGAACTCAGGTGTACGACGAGTCCAGCTCGGCCCTGCCGGCGACCCTCCCGGCGGCCATGGCGAGGTCAACGCTGAGCTCTGCCGCGACACGCCTCATGACCCCGAACTCCACGGACCTCGCGCCCTCCGCCACGTCACCATCATGCTCGCCGCCTTCCCCCGCATCTCGCACTCCGCGAGCACCGCCGTGCCGAGCCCGTCCACCACGGATCTCACACTCCGGCCGGCGACCCACCCCCCTCCGCTCCTGGAGCTCCTCCACGAAGAACCCTAGCGGCAACGAAAACCCTAGCGCCGGGGAGAGATAGGAAGAAGACGATTGCCGGAGAGAAGGCAGCGGTGAGCCGCCGCGCCGTCTTGTCGCGTCGCCGGCCGCGTCGTCTCGTCGCGTCACCGGCCGCGCCGTCTCCCGCGTTGCCAGCCGCGCCGCCGTCGCCTCGAGCGAGTCCCGTCTGGAACAAAGCCGGAGGGTGGGAGGTGGGGATCGCATCCAGGCCAGGAATAGGGGTTCCGAGGCCAAACCGGGCCCGTTTCCAATCTAGGCCGGCTGAAACGAACGACGCTTCCGGGCCAGACCAGATTTGAAAACGGGCCACTTTGTTCCGGCCGGAACAGAGGCCGTTCCGGGCCGTTCCAGGCCTTACCGAACAAGGCCTTTTGAGGACGATATCTTTTGCTTTGATCAAATGTGATATGACAAAGTGGCTACCAACAAGAACAAGTCCAGGATGTCATGCAATCTCTACACCAGAAACAATGGTGCACTAACTGTGACATGCAATCGATGATCCATGCAATGCAAACAAGAGAACAATGCAAGAAAGATATAAGATGCAATCTAAATATTATAAATAGTTAATTAAACAAACTGTAATGGTTGGGATTGAAATGGTAGATCGAATTGAACACGCAGATCAACTCCTACTATTGTGTCTCCAAATATATAACGTCGACTAAACGACGACTAAAGGCTGAGACAATGTGTATGACACATGGTAAAATTCAACTAAAAAAACCTAATTGTTTTAGAGGTTTATACATAAATATATATTGCGAAAAATAAAGCTAGTAATGTGTCAGATCCCCTCGAAATTTATTTGATTAAATTTATTTAAATTGTGCATTTACCAATTAAATCTATCAGAGTGACACTTGACATGGGTCTAATCTATTACAAACCTAGATGCTCAAGTTTAGCTTGGATTCGATCCTCGTCCAACCAGGATGAATTTTGGTATGAAACCGGATGTGGGTTACCAAGTGGCTATTAACAGCGAGACAATGAAGAGCAAGCGATACTTCCATGTAATAAACCATGCGATGGTGAAGGACAAGCAAAAGACTTGGCACCGAGGGACCAAATTCGGTGGTGAAGGGTGTGTGAATGCTTTGGAGTGATGAACTGTATTAGGTCAATTAAAGCTACGAGTAGTCCACATCTATGTTTTGATCGATGTGAGATGAAGTTGTGGACATTCCTTGAGATAAAAAAAGAAAGATGGCACAGAAGTATTCCTTTCGGTATAAATCACTTTCTATTTTAAATAGGACGGAAGTTTCGTTAAATTTTTGAAAATAGTATCTTTTTCCCTCAACAGGTAGAAATGTGGGTGTGGGTAGAAATACCCCTCCATCCTCTCCATCCTTTGAAGCTATTTTTGGCGAAAATCCAAAACCAAATAACTCATCCTCATTTTTCTACCTGTGTGGTATCTCCTTGTGAGAATGATTTGAGAAGGACACGGAGAGATTTTGATATATGTTTGAGAAGAGAAGAGAGTTGGGGGTTGAGAGATTGAGAGTTGAGAGCAAGAAAGCCTCACTCCAAACTTTGAGCATTTGAGTTTATTCCAATAAAATTTTTGATTATGTTTGTTACTCTTGGAGACCAAGGTCTCCTAGACGGCTAGGCATTGCCAGTTAGCACTCAAGGCTGTGGTGCGCCACAAAAAGTTTATGGAGGCTTTGAGTTGTGCACTGTCGTGAGCAAAAGGATTTGAGAAGACCTGACCTTCGTGGCCCCTCAACGGAGACATAGGGTTGTTGTGGATCCGAGCTTCTAAAAACAAACCATGGCCTCATCTGTATTGTGTTTGAGCTTATATACCTTGTTAATTACCATTTGGTTAATATAACAGTGGTACGATTAAGCTTTAATTTCATAGCTATAGTTTATCGCATTATCCGCCAAACATTTTTGTTGAGATCGAAACTTCTCATTTTATATCGAAAGTGGATTTGAACGAGAATGTACGATCATTCTAACATGCTGTGAAGCTGTGATTTTAAGAAACCCCCCTTCATCCCCTCTGTCAGCGATACGGGCCCGGGGGTATGCTGAGGATGCGACAGATGCGACACATGGTTGGAGGGACGCATTTGCGCAAGCGCCACCCGATGACAAAATACCTAAATCGCCCTGTAAGGTTCAGGCCACGGGCGGCCACGTGGCCATCCCGAGGGGGGTCAGGCCTGGGGCTGCCCGGAGGCCGTTATCCCTCTAGGGAAGGGGTTCGGGAACACCCGGACCCTAGCCACGCCACCCCGCACCCCTCCCGTCAGAGGGGTCAGCCCGGCTGCCAACCACCCTATTCAACGCGGGAATAGTGCTCAAGCACTGTCACGTCGCATTTAATGCGAAGTGAGGCGCGTCTGTCAGAGCGTCATCATCATCATCTTTTTGCACGGGAGAGGGTAGAAAAAGTCTCCAGCCTGTGACCGTGGGCTGACCGCGCAGTCAGCAGCGCACACCCCTCATCACGCCTGGTCACCGTCACATTTAATGCGACGGACGGCTGCGTGGGAGAGGGGCAGAGAGGGTTGAGTGCATGATGACACCCTTGGCACCGTTGGTGGCCCGCTGACAGGTAGGCCCCATGGGAGGTTAGGTAGGATGGCCACACACTTCATCAACAGCATGGAGGCCACGCCGCCCATTTTTCTTCACCAGCTATCGCAACATGGCGATATGAACAGAAGAAGGGCATGACCCCTGACAAGACAAAGTGCGAGCTACTCCACGGCGTTAGCAGTGGGGTTGGAAAACCCAGGACTACTGTGGTGTCCCCTTAAACTATAAAAGGAGGCCATTTTCCTTCATAGAGGAGGGTCAATTGCTTACAAACCACTGATAACTTAGAGTGCATTCACCTCAGTCATCAGCTCTAGCACCACCCGGGAGAGAACTCCTCCTTGTAATTCTTCATCCACCATATCAACAACAAGAACAGGAGTAGGGTATTACGCTTCCCAGCGGCCCGAACCTGTATAAACCCCTTGTGTCATGCGTGTTTAGTGAGCTTCTCCCCTGCCCACCTTCTTCTTCCCCTTAACTCAGGCCTTGGCATTCCACACCCCTGTGC
>CM002486.1:14213471-14234878 GCA_000325765.3 Leersia perrieri
GTGGCTGGGGGCGACGCGTTCTCCAGCCCGGGAGGAAGTTGCGCGAGCTCCAGGGCGCTGACGCCGACGGTACGGCGGATCAGGATGGCGAGGTCATTCTCGCTGCAGTCGAATGGAGCGCCGACATGAGTGCGCATGTCGTCGTTGGAGTTCGTGTACATATACGCCGGGCGCGGCCTCTCCTGCAACAGCGAGATCCGCCGCTCCAGGTAATCCCGGAAGACGGCGTGGCTGGATAGTCCCCCTCTCTGGAGGTAGCTGATCCACTCCAACACGCCGTCCAACTCCCTCCCGACGTGTGGCCGCCACCCCCAGTTCTCCTAGTTCGCCGGAATGCCCGTCGGAAGGAGAAGGTGGGGGTGATCGCCTAGGCTAGTGTAGAACCAGTGGGCCCTCCAATTCTCCCACCTCGAGCGGGGGTGGATCTCGATGAAGGCGGTGTCGACGGCCCTGTCATTGCGCGGCTGGATCACGTGTATCCGACCGCCCCCAAGAATCCCGCCCTGCAGATGCGGAAGAAATGTTGGAACAGCCGAAGCGACGGCATCACCCCCACGAACATTTCGCAGGTGTAGGTGAAGACGGAGAGGTAGAAGACCGCGTTGGGGGTGAGGTGATGCAACTAGAGATCGTAAAACTCCAGCACATCGAGGAAGAAGGGGGATTAAGGTGGGACCAGCCCAACCATGGCGAAGGAGGCGAAGAACACCATCTTCTCTGGGGGCCGTTCCGCCGGCAGATCGCCGCCGTTGCGGGTGCCGCGGGGCAAGTACTTGTTGAGGACGCTCCGAGTATGCGTCGTGCGAACCGCGGACTTTGGGAGCACACTCCCCGGCTCTAGGGGGCGTCACGAGTCATCTCTGAGAAGGCGCCGAAGACTAGGGAGGAAGATCGGTGACAATGGAGCAAGAGTGGAAGAGCAAGGGCGCCGGAAAGCAAAGGGGTGATGGCTATGGGAAGCGGAAGAAGTCGGTCCTTCCACCAAGGATCCATTTTTATAGGCAACCGCAGCCCCCTCGCATTCCACGACATTAATCCGTCCCACTGCCACATGTCGCGCCGCTTCGGATTATGCGCCCATTAGACACGTTCCACAAGGCAGTGGGAGGCAGGCGGCCAAGAGGCCCCCATGAGCGCGTGGCCCAAGCGGCACGCCCCTCCACCGGCCCAAACAAATCAAGTGCACTTGGCTGCCGCCGTGTTGTCATTTCGTCCAGGAAATATCGCGCCCAAAATTCCCTGGGCCCCATCACTATGTAATATGGCGTTGACTGCGCCCGAATCCGATTTCGGCCCCAGCCAACGCCGGGGGCTACTGTCGGCGATACGGGCCCGGGGGTATGCTGAGGATGCGACACATGGTTGGAGGGGCGCATTTGCGCAAACGCCACCCGATAACAGAATACCTAAATCGCTCTGGAAGGTTCAGGCCACTGGAGGCCACGTGGCCATCCCGAGGGGGGTCAGGCCCGGGGGCTGCCCGGAGGCCGTTATCCCTCTAAGGAAGGGGTTCGGGAACACCCGGACCCTAGCCACGCCACCCCGCACCCCTCCCGTCGGAGGGGTCAGCCCGGCTGCCAACCGCCCTATTCAACACGGGAATAGTGCTCAAGCACTGCCCCGTCGCATTTAATGCAAAGTGAGGCTCGTCTGTCAGAGTGTCATCATCATCATCTTTTTGCACGGGAGAGGGTGGAAAAAGTCTCTAGCCTGTGACCGTGGGCTGACCGCGCAGTCAGCAGCGCACACCCCTCATCACGCCCGGTCACCGTCGGTTGCGTGGGAGTGGGGCGGAGAGGGTTGAGTGTATGATGACACCCCTGGCACCATTGGTGGCCCGCTAACAGCTAGGCCCCATGGGAGGTTAGGTAGGATGGCCACACACTTCATCAGCAGCATGGAGGCCACGCCGCCCGTTTTTCTTCACCGGCTATCGCAACGTGGCGATATGAACACAAGAGGGGCATGACCCCTGACAAGACAAAGCGTGAGCTACTCCACGGCGTTAGCAGTGGGGTTGGAAAACCCAGGACTACTGTGGTGTCCCTTTGAACTATAAAATGTGGCCATTTTCCTTCATAGAGGGGGGTCAATTGCTTACAAACCACTGATAACTTAGGGTGCATTCGCCTCAGTCATTAGCTCTAGCACCTCCCGGGAGAGAACTCCTCCTTAAAATTCTTCATCCACCATATCAACAACAAGAACAGGAGTAGGGTATTACGCTTTCCAGCGGCCCAAACCTGTATAAACCCCTTGTGTCATGCGTGTTTAGTGTGCTTCTCCCCTGCCCACCTTCTTCTCCTTAACTCAGGCCTTGGCATTCCGCACCCCTGTGCCGAACCAAAAAGGGGTCCCCTAGATCCCCGCGTGTCGAGCACACACATCAACACGCTCCATGCAACGCTAAGGTCTTTTCAAACACTAGCCGGCAACCAGCGGCTTTGCCTCTAGCAACAAGTCATGCCCATATGACTAGAGATGGGGGGAATGCTAGATCCAACCTATATTCGTCTTGAGGATATGGTTACATGGTTGGAAAGAATAACAAAAATAATTAAGGACACATTGTTCTTATAATAGTGGCAAACATTTCCCACTTTGTTTAATTTCTAAACAAAGTAAATCTCTTAAAAAAGAAAAATGAGGGAGTCCATATTTAGTGATAGGGGTGATAATTAAACTGTGGTATTTTCCAAGAAAATAAATAAATTATGATTGGAAGTTTGGGAGAGAGATCAACAACCTGCATATATGATGACACTCTCTCGTGACCCCGATCTTCTAGTGAGGAGAATAACTCTCACTTTAATCGAATGCGACGTTAACGATGTGGCTACCAACCAGAATAAGTCCAAGACGTCGTGCAATCGCTACACTACAAGCGACGTCGTACCAACAGTGACACACAGTTGATGATTCCTGTAGTGTAAACGAGAGAACACTACAAGAACAAGGTAAGATGCAATCTAAATATTGTGGATAGATAATTAAGCACAAAGTAATAGTTGCAATTCAAGTAGTAGATCTAATCGACCCGACAAATCAACACACCAACTATTGGGGGCTCTGAATCTATAGTCGTCATCTAAATAACCGAGGACTAGAGACAAGATGAACGGCACCTGGCAAAATTCAACTAAACAAAACCCAATTGTTTTAGGAGGTGTACATTGCTATTTATAGATAAAAATAAAACTATGGATGAGTTCTAGTTCGTGTAGGTGCATAGATCAACTTTCGAGATAGGCCTAATCTATTACAAGGACCGAGGGACAAGTTTGGTTTGGAATTCAACAACAATGCTAACTTGTTTTGACGATTCCCATTGACTCAAGATGAATTTTGACTGGAGTCCAGATGCGTTGGAAAGGTGATAAGATTTTCAATAGGTATAATATCACCTAAATCGGAGTTGGCATGAATAAATGGCAGCTGTTTGAAACCAAAGATTTCTCGAGAGGCTGAACCACGTTCCAAAATTCGCTAGACTTAAATGTTGGCATGTTGTGAGATGAAGTTGATGTGGTGACTTTGAGAAATAGTCGAGAAAGGTATTGAAATAGTTTATATCTCTCGTTCTCGTGCTTGGTTGTATGCCTATATTAATTTGATGATCACGTCAATACATACTTAGGAGTATCCTAGTGACTGGTACAAAATTGTAACCTAAAGATGCATGGTCGATGGAGTCGATCTAGCAATGAAATCGATACTAATTAGCACAAGCAAAATTAAAATCCAGATGCGATCTTGTATGTACGTACCTCGTGCACGATTGCTGCGCAATTAATTCCAAATTCCCAATCATAAGATGTAATGCCGGCATAGTACGTGATCCGGTAGTTGGTACGAGAAGTACCAGGATTTGGCACATATGACACCGTATGTACGTACTTGTAGAAGATATCAAATAATCGCGCAGGTACGTACGTTGTTAGCGCGTGCATGCATGTGTTGTGTGGAATATATAAATGGCGATCAACGATAGGACGATATAGACGCATACTTTTTTTTTTCAAAGGAGTACGTGAGAAGTAAATAAAGCTAAACATATTACGATGCGTGAAGTTATTTGTCTGCTGCCTTAAATTAGTGCCTCGATCATGTGTGTGTACTCTTTTGATCAATACGTTGTCTCCCCCTAGCTGAAATGATACATTATCCCCATCATCAATGTTACCCACCCCGCCACCCCGGCCTTTTTGGTGGGGATAATATATACTCCCACACGTTTATTAATTCATTACTGAAAGATATCAGTGTTAGGTCAGTGCTTGATTTGATTGGCCTTTTCACCCCCACTGTTCTCCGTGTTCGTATTTTGATGGTACTACGTCTATTCATTTATGGTCACATCCACTTTAATTGTTAAATATAAAATGCATCATATGCATAAGTTTCGTGGTACAGAACCGTACACTACGCGTATCAACTGATAAATGTTACTACTAAATCATCAAATGAAATGGAATTTGAAACTCAGATTCATATGACACATAGAAAAGAGAAACGAAAAGATTAAAAAAAACTGTTGACAATAGATTTATACGCAGGCATCATTCAGATATAATGTGCGCTTTGGGCAGCTAGCTGCTTAATTGGCTTCCTGAAGAAGACAATTAGTGCATGATTAATTAGTCCTACCAACTATTGCAAACTTGAAAATAGTTTTGTTTGAATTTATTAAGAGATTTCTATAGGAAGTTGTTGAAAAAACACACCATTTAACGGGCATGTCCGTAACAATTTGCTAGCTAGAATCCGGAAAGAACGGGGACTAGAGTGTTTGATGTTTTACTATCCCAAATGTTATCCACTAAGGCCATGTTCATTTCTACAGAGTATAGTGCAGTTTGGTTGTTTGTAACATTATTGCACGCAAGACAAGAAATATTATTATTACATAATTAATTGAATATTAGTTATTTTAAACTTAAAAAATTAATTAATTTGATTATTTAAACAACTTTCATGTATAAAATGTTTGCAAAAAAAAAATTGTAACATTGTGGGAAGCGTGTATGGGAAAAGAGAGAAACATCCATGTTATTTTCTGTCCATCTACCGATCATTGATTTGCCGAACGTACGTGCCGTAAGATTGAGAAGAGGCCATAGGTATATAAGTTCCAAGATGGATTTCTCTCTCTCGAGTTTGAATTAGTTAGTAAACAAGTTAATATTCATACTCAAATATTTTTGAAGTTTTTCGTATTCATTTAAACATAGTTCAAACTCATTTTAAACCTTGAAGGCCATATACCATGAAGGATAGAATAAATTTAATATATATATATATATATATATATATGAGAAGAAATATCTCCCTCATGTGTTTCCATTAAGGATCCCTTCATTGAGGAAATGCAGAAATAGGAAAAACACAGAATTTTGACAGGAATGCACGTGTAAAACATAGGGTTGAAAACACAAGAAAAATTATAGGGGATGACCGTTTCAATGGACCACAGGAAAAACATAATAATTAGAGAAGAGATAAAGACTTAATAGAAAATTTTCATGAGGTTAGACCTCATGTAAATTTTCCTTCAAAATCTTCTTTGTTTGAGTCAATCCATAGGAATCTCGTAGGATTTTAAGAGTCTCAATCCTTTGTTTCAAAGACATGTTTAGAAATTTTTTTATAGAAATAGAATCCTTCAATTTTCTCATATTTTTTCTCCAAAACAAAAGGGCCCACGTATCAACCCCCGGAATCGATCCTAATCGTTGAGCAGCGGCGCCACTCAACACAATCGCAGGAGTTACTGTCACTCGACCTGACAACAAGGCCCTTACAGTCAACCTAAATAGCAGCTGCAAGCTGGATAGCTGTTTTGCTCCCATGCCGCCGGGAACGTACGTGCGTACTACGTACGGTCTACGTAGACTCGTAACCCATTCTCCATCACACATGCGTAGCAGCAGAAACAAAACGTACGTAACATGCGCGATCACGCGACGCCGCGCGTGGCGCATTCGGCCCGAAGCACGCGCGCGCCTGCGCTCTCGCAACGGTTAAACGTGCCTTGCCAAACTCGATCGATCGGTGAGATCATGGCGAGAGATATCGACCCGGTTCCGTCCCGTCAAGTCGTCCATTGATGAGCACGCCCATGCTATATATAGATCGTATCCTCTAATATTAGCACAATAATATCATCGTGACTTTTTTTTCATCCGAACCATCCGTTTCTAAGCAACGTGATACGAATCCGTCGTAAGCCCGCGTACAGCACGCAACACACGCCCCGCGATCTCTCGCGCGCTCGCACGTTTCACGTACTTATCCAACGGCCCACGCGGCATTCCGTGACTCTTCTCCCGGCTCGGCCCACAGCGGCGCGGGCTTGGGGGATTCACCGGCTGGATTGATGGGCCGTAACCCGAGGAGTTTCATGTGGTCGGCCTATGGGCCACTCGCGTCTCCTGGTCGTGGGAGGCTTTCGATTTCGGCTGCAGGATTGGTTGTGGTGGGCCTTTGGGAGTGGGCTGGTTCTGGCCGTTTCTCTGCATCATGGGTAATTCAGTCTCTCATCAGCTGTGTGTATGAAAACGAAACAAAGCAAAGGCAAAAAGCTCATTTCCTTTCCTTGTCTGATAGTATCACGGCCTGTGCTCATGTGCTGTCAGTGCAGCGGGTCTATTCGCTTTCAGAAATCTAATGAGGTACTCAGTACGTGCCGCGGGCAGACAGGTTGACAGTTGCAGAACTGCACCGCACTATTGAGATATCTTTGCTCGTCGACTGGTCGATCCATCGTCATCTGGTTACTGGCTACAGAGCCGCACTAGTGATGTGATCATCTAGTAGCAGAGTTGCACATTGGTGACGCGAGGATTCAGCAGGATGGATGCGTACTTGGGTCTCACTCATGTGCCCCCCAACATTCGTATATGTTTGGGTGCCATTGTGGTGGTACCGTCGCATGAGAAAAATTGGTGGGGGAAAGGTGCAAGTTCGATTTGGTCTTTCGCCTCAGAAGAAATTTTGGTCATTTAAAGTTCAAGACCTAATCGTATTGCAGAGAACCAAGATCGAGAAATTCTGTTTTGGTTAGTTCATGGTGAGTGCACGCGTTTGCGGATATCTACGTATAAAAAACGTGACAGATTTAAGTTCTCGAAAAATTTGGCAAATATCGTAATAAAATACTGGCATGCTCTTTCCATTCCTTTAGGATATTTTGAGAATTGAATAGCAACATGAAAATAGAAACAATATATAATGTACTAATTCACCGATATAGTGTTGATCAATCATAATTCTACCGACTTCCAACTTAACACTAAAGTCAACCAAGATTGTTTACTTCCAGAGTTCAGTTGATTCGGTCGCTTCAATTATCAGAGGGTGATGACCGAATTAATTTTGGTTGCTAAAAAGACGCTTCAATTATCAGTTGATTCACGCGTTTCCTCTCTCTCTTGGTATTTTTGGGCACATTAGTGAGAGAGCAACAAGTGCACCTCGTGGCCTGTACTACCACCATTCCCACCGATATGATCAAGGAGTCATAATCCGCCGCAATTTGCCTAGATTTGATTGACTCGTGGCTGGACCTAGCGAGGACTTGTTGGATCACACTGCCCCAAGCTCACCCATCATTCATTGGGTGCACCTCCTCATAGCAGCCCCCATCACCATGGACTTCGTTTGCATATATACTCCTCTAAAACATGTTGCATGGAGCTCGTTGGCCCGGACCAGCCCCTCGCCCCCCTCCCCCTCCAAACCCACACATCTATGAGCTTCATCATCAAAACCACTCCCGATACACGTAGCGCGGAGCTCCTCAGCCCCCAATCCACATCCACAGATCTGTACACATCATCAACACTTGCCATCGAGCTTGTCTTCAGCATGATGAGCACTATCATTGATGTGTGGATGAGGTCGGGTGGGATGGACAAGGAGAGGACGGTTGGTGAGGAAGATGAGGACAAAACTCGCTAGAGTTTGTGTCGAATATGTGTATGTTATAACATCAATTATAAACTAGGATTTTTAGTTATAATAAATGTAAGGCAAAATTAGTCAAGCTGCATCAAAGTTGCATCTCAAATAAAGAGGAAAAAAATGATGTAACCACGTATGTACGACGACAGGCTTGATACCCTAATATATTGGATAGGGTAGGTGCATTTGTAATAGGGAATGTAGTCTTTAACTAAACTTAGCTAAGAAAAACTCAAGAAATATCATGTCTTGGGTGTCGTCATCGTAGTGAAATTATATGTTGTTTTTGTTTTGCGCTATCAAGGTGTATCTCAGTGTTGTTTTCTTTAACAAAATAGTTGTCAACTATAACATGATTGGTGTAGAAGACCTCACAGTAAAAAAAAAGATAGAGGGGTGGAGGAAGGGAAAAAAGGGAACAGACGAGTGAGTGAGAGCAGAATAGAGAGAGATATAATTTATTTAGGATTTTTTTATGGTACCCAATATTAGGCTGTACTAGTCAATAGTCTACGGTCTAGATTAAATGTATACTTATGGGTAGTACAAGTAGTATACACCAGTAGTATGGTATAGTATAGGACAATTTGGGAAAGAAAATATATTGGATTTGTATGTAATATCTTTCATCATTTAGGATAGTATTGAAAAAGAATCCTTTCTTCGGTTCTCCGGTACGATCTAAATCACCGTCGCTGCTCGTGTACGTCGACGACGCTACCCGTGTACGTCACCGATGAACGTTGATGACGAAACAACAGGGAACTGTGGAGGCGTCCAACAACGTGACTAACTAGTACGACGCCATCTTCGTCATGCCCTCATGCCCTTGCTTGGCGCCTAGGTCGTCGTCCATGCCAATTAATTCTGTGATCCATTGCAAAATCCGTTCTTCGTTTTGCAAAATCACAAATAAATCTGTCAAAATTAAGCCAAATTGGAGTGAGATTTTATGGGGTTATTGAAGAGAAGATCATGAAAGTTTCATTTTTGCATTCGGTTTGAAGAAACATGCACTGGGGAGGGGAGGGAGATCGGGCGGTGCCGGTGGCTCCTGGTTCTATCGGCCATGACAGCGGCGGTCCGGAGGAGGAAGATTAGTGTGTGTGGGCTCCACTTGCCAGCGGTGGTGTAGAGGAAGATGGCATGATGGGTAATTAAGGGATGACATAGTGGATAATTAATTAAATTACATGATCAATTACTATAATACCCCTAACAATCAACGGTCAGATTTCATCTATACTACCCCACCTATTAATAGTATGGGGTACCGTAAGGAAGCCCTTTATTTAATGTTTGTTGGATTTATATTTCGTATGAGAATTTTTACAATCCAACAAATAGTACCTCAAGGTACCGGTAACTCGAGGTACTAAAACATAATCCAACCGTTTATTTTGGTACCTCAAGATACCAGTATGATGAATGGATGTCTAGATTTTATTTTGGTACCTCGAGATACCGGTATCTCGATGTACTATTTGTTGGACCGTAAAAATCACATTTCATATTTGTCTAGACCATGATCCAAAGTGAAAAGAAACAGATTCGGAAATACACACGATACCTTTTTTTTATCACACTGAAGCCACAACGTAATATCACTCTCCATTGTCATATTTTCGTATCTGTCATGTTCTCTTCAGTTTTGAGCAGCTTTTCGATCGTTTGCTGTAGTTTGAGACGACTGACAAGAAAAGTTAAAAAAAGAAAGATTGATTAGATCACACTCATAAGTCATTACCCCTTTGCGGACATAGGCGCCCTGACGTCCTACAATGGTTACGGATGTTCTCCGGTCCGGGCGGCCGTGCGGCGAGATTCCGTGGTTGCTTTCGCCTCGCTCGCTCGCCGGCCGGCGCAAAGAGTGAGATATCCTGCTGTCACCCGGTTGCTGATCGATCTCGTGCGACTCGTGCCATTTTTTTGTTCAGTTTTTTACACACGTCAGGGCAGCGGAAAATTCAGCAACGGCGCCGACTCGCGCGTAGTACGAACACCAATGGGCTCCCACATGTCGTGGCCGTTTCCCTGCAGCGCCGACTGTTTCAGTTGAATCGTCTCTCGTCTCATCCCGTACACACACACCCTTGCAGCAGTTGCAGCAGCTATAGACAGATTGATCCCTATCCTATACTCTTGCACAGAAGCTACGTACGTATAATTTTCAATGTCGATGCAGTGCGTACATGTATACAGTAGTGGCAGCAGCACGGCAATAATGCCGGAGGAAACGATACAATTGATAAGCCTGGACCAGCATCAGCTATAGCTAGCGTAGAGAACCTAGCTAGAATTGCAGTTAGAAGAAAAAAAGGTAGTAAACCATATTTTGCACCCGATAAGATATGTCTTGTTTCACTTTGCACCAGATTTATATATTAATTAGTGCATACTTTCAACTTAGACTGGAATGTATCTTTTTTGTTTGTGAGAACGACTGGAATGTATCTACATACAAGTTTCACTTAACACCTCGTCAAACCTAAAAAAAAATCATGATTTTTTACAAAATCTGAATCGAACTTCATATAGTGTCGTAGCTTAAATTCGAAATGTTTTATAAGTTCCGCTCCTGCTTTAATTATATGCTACAACCTAGTACAGAATGAAACGTATTTAGGTATACAAGTGTAAAGTAAAACTATACATTAAACCTACAATTAATTTAGTTAAAAATGTTCACACACAGTACTAGTATTTTTTTTGAAATTGTCACAGACACTAGTATCGGTGAGAGATGGCGATTGCTCGAGTCCGTCGAAAGCAGAAGAGATAATCTACTACACTGATCATGTACGCGCGTAGCGTGAGCCGCGTGGGGTGTGTGCTGCTGCACAGCTGCAGTGCGGCGAGAATGCGATGTGTGTGTGTGTGTGGCGTGCTCGATCAGAACCAGCCAAGTTTCGTTACGCCTGGGACAGTGCTGGAACGGGACCAGCAGAGGAGGGACGTATACATCGATCGTTGTCGTATTTAGGTTTCAGCTAGCTATAGATTACTGAGATCGATCGATCGATCCGTACAAGGCGATGGCTGTGTAGCGTGTGATCTTAAATTTGGCCAGTACTACTGCACGTCTGCAAGGATGCATATCAGTAGTAGTGGAACACCGCTGTTTCTTTACCGAACTGAAAGCAATGCACGTTGCATGGCGAAGTACTCCGGTTTTTTTTTTAAGTAATGAGCTAACCAACATCATCTATTTACGTCGGGAGGGAGTACTAGCTAAGATTATTTTTTCCTACTCTTCACATCTTACCCCTTAATCCCCTGTGATTGTAAATATAATATATTAAGTATTTAGAGTAAGATGTACAGTTATCATTTTGAGAATGATACTAAATTAAGCATTCTTTGACTGTTAATAGCGAAAATTAAAACAACGATTGTATAAGAATGGTGCTAGTATATATACATTTATTATGTTATTAGACGAACTATCCTAACACATACAACATTTGTACTTAAAATAGTAACAGTTTTTGTGAGTGTTATCAATTAAAATAACATCGCAAAGACCTTGTTTTGAAATCCAAAATTACTCGGCTAACAAATGTACTTGCTCAAATCATGGTAATTAAAGATGCCTCTTTTCTGCTACTAGCTAGAGATCTGCATGTATAGTACTGTTTTGAGAAATATAGAGTTACTTTTGTTTGAGAAATCCATGGACTAAACCTCCGGTGCTGGTTGGTCTTGTTAAGTAATCTATAAGATATTAAAGCAATTTTACGGTCTTTCAGAAGGTACTAAGAGGTACCATTTTTCTAGTGTAAATTTGGTACTCTCGGTACCTCAGGTACGAAGAGATATAAAATTTTACCCTAAAATTTTGGTATCTCTCGGTACCTACTTAAAGACGGTAAAATTACTCAAGATATTATAGTTGAGAAACCGATTAGTTCTCGATGCTAGTTTATCCTGTTGAGTAATTTCCGAGAAATTATAATTTTAACTAAGGAAAGAGTCCACTTTACTCCCCTAAACTATTTCATCGGATCACTTAACACCCTAAACTATTATTTGGTACATTTACACCCCGAACTATTATAAATGGCTCATTTTACACCCTAATAACATTTCTCTTTTTTGTTTATATCTATATAGGTCATATTTTTTTACTGAAATTTGGTATGATGCATATATGCATTACAAGTTACCTTTGGATATTTTTTTACAAATATTTACCTCTGTTTTCGCTGATTGGAAGCATATATTATCAATTTTTATAATGGGATTTTAAAGTTCAAATAAACAGTCATAAAAAAAATTAAAGATATTATGCTGCTTTGGTAATGGTGTCATCTACAACTCCACAAAATGTCATCTCAAAATATGGCTTGTATAAATATAAACAAAAAAGAGAAGCGTCGTTAGGGTGTAAAGTGAACTATTTTTAACTGTTCAGGGTGTAAAACGAGCCAAAATATAGGTTAGGGGTTAAATGATCCAGTGCAATAGTTTAGAAAAGTAAAATGAACTTTTTCCTTTTAACTAATCCACCTGCATGCCATCACACTCACTTAGTTGATCCGTATTATGACAAAGATAGATTGAGTGGTCAATAGCAAGTCAAAGAAGATTTTGGGATCGAGGTGAAGTGGCACGCTAATTAAGTTCGTAGTGAGTACATTGGCATGATGGCGCACGACCTTTGTGCATGTAGCGTGCATCGGATGGAGGTGTTCACAACGGAATATATACAAAGACGCAGCTAATTAAGTCTTGGTACACGGAGGTATTGAGCAAAGTCGAGTTGAGTCAAATGTGTGTACAAAGGTTGTTACAAACCAAGACAATAAAGCATAAGGTAAAATTAGAGTCGAATAGTCTATTTAGATGTGTATGAGAGGAAATTAGAGTCGGGTTTTTGTCTTGCATTCTCTCTATTGGCATGCACATACTGTGCACGACAACTATAATACGACTAGCCAGTCCAACCAATTGAGAATCGATCGTGGATAACTGAATACAGAGTAATTACACTACGGGAAAAATACTTTCATAACCAGTGCCTTGATGATATAGGTTTTGGCTGAATATCGTTAATAAAATATCATGTCTTGATGTCATTACCATATTTAAGATGTCATATGATGTTTTCTGCATTCAGCTATCGATACATTATCGATGCCTGTTGTGTTCGTTTAGGTGATAAAACGGTTTTGCTTACTCCCAATTTAGCGAAAGCATATTTCAATAAAGAATGTTCATCCATAAAATCAGTAAATATTCCCAGCTTGGACCAGAGATATCAAAGCATAATTAACTCAAACGCAAACCGGACCACAAATGGCACACATGGATGGAAGCAACACAAGGGCAATCAACCACATTTCATAGAAAACAGAACAAACTGGCCATCGAAGCGAGCTAGCTAGCCTGATTAGTATATCCATCAAGCTGGCTCCATCCTGTCATGCTTGCGACCCTGTTCTTCCATGACAGCATACTACTAGTAGTGATTACTGATCGAGGAAAGCAACAAACAAATAATCAGAACAAAAAAAAAAGAAAAAAACACGTACAACAACGTTGTCCAGGAATCTGGCTCCATCAATGCGTACGTTGCGACTGTATACACACATCAATTTTTGCAACCCCGCTGCTTGCTGCGTAGTACTCCGATCCTCATCGCCTCAAATTAACGTCCATGCACATGCCGCAACAGTAAGGTGAAATCTATGCAACAGTCGTACTACGTGCTAGCTAGCTAGCTTGGCTAGAGACATGCACGGTGGGGCCCACTTGGCGGCCTCTACGTGCCTGTGCCGGCCGGCCAGCCGTCGTCGTCGCAGATCCGGATCAACTGGTCAACGCTCAAAACAAGCAGGTTAATTAAGCTAAGCCAAGATGGAGTACAGGATCGAGCATGATGCAATATTGCAATATGGGCTTCTTTACGGTCAACAGTACTAGTAAATAAACGGTAGAGATTAAATTATACTAGTGTCAGTATATGGTGTCAGTATATGGTAGTATATACCTGTAATACGTAACAGTACAGAACATTTATATAAAAAGAATGGTTCTAATTGTATAACCTCATTATACAAGAAGCTAAATATCGTGAATTTAAAATTTTAAGTCAATGGTACGGTGGATAATTTCTTAAGTTAATAAATCAATTACTATAATAACCACATAAATTAACGGTTATACTTAATCCATACCATTTCCCACCTAAAACTAGTATTGAGTAACCTGCAATGTACTCACGTAATATATGCAATGCAACCCAGCTGCCAACTTCATGTGTACTCATAGTATCCTGGTTCTCCTGCCCCCACATGTGTACTCATAGTATCCTTGGCCTTTTGACCTACCTGATTAGGTTTCATCTCTCATGCATCTCATGCATGAACCCTACCGTGATTGGTCCATTTTCTCATGGAGAAAGAACCAAAAGAAAAGATCGATCAATTTATATGGGTTGTGCCAGAGAGTAGTGTACTGGTCTTGCAGATATAGCTACACCTAGGAAAAGTAGAGATCGTATATACATCAATGAGCAGAGTAAATTCAGTAATAAAGTAGTAATAGATGTGCGTCATAAAACCAGTGTAATGCATATATGGGCCAACAATTAAAGAAAGGAACATTTACGATCATTTGAAATGACATATTAGTCATTTAATAATAAGTGAATAGGGGTTTTCGATCTCCTTTATAAAATAGTAGAAGGCACCGGATCCGATCGACTTCATTCCATCAAAATGAACGGTGGATCATTCGGCCGCTATTCAGCGTTAGTGGCGACGGTGGAGGCACATTGGCCGCGATTCCGGTGGGAGCATCACTCGAATGGAGATGCAAAATTACAGTTTTACTCCTTTACGACTTTTTTTTCTTAGATGATTGAACCCTCCAAATTTCTACTGAAAAAAATTTATAGATCTACTAGATCCATATTGTTTTATACTACCAGTAGGGAGCACCGGAGCGAAGCTCTTACGTGTATAGTGATGGTGCAAGAGAGGGAAGAAGCTAGCTAGGCAGTGTTATAAGGCCGGTCCTAAAATCGGCATTAATGGCTAAGTAGTTATATGAGATCCAAACTTGATGATAACCCTGAGACATGGAATTTGTAACTAGATTTAGCCATAGCCTAATCCCTAAAGCTCTGATTATAGGGGCTACTCCACAATCTAGCATAATTAATTACAACGTATCCGGTTATAAAAAAACATTGGTTGGATGACAATACCGCCAACCTTCGTCCGCTCGCATTCCTATGTTACATTAGTCATTAGATTACAACAAGCGTATTTATGATAGAAACTATTTTACTATCCTAATACCTATTACATATCCGTTTCAAAATATAGTTATTTATACATGGATTAGATAAGTCTAGATTCATTATCCTAGATTTGTCGTCCTATACATCCATAAAAAAAAGGATTTATTTGGGACGGAGGTAATATTTTAATTTCAAGTCCTGATATCTAACTAATTTTATACACATGTTCCATTGAAACTCTAACAACAACTAGCTAGGAGTTACTACTTTGCTTGCTAGTGGTAGTTATACACTGGTATAGTAGTGATGTTTGGTTGTGTTTGCACAGTGAGGTGGAATTGGCTGGACCATCAATTCAGCCAGCCAGAACATTAGCTAGGTCTTCCCATCCATCTCCCAATCCACAGGCGTGAATGTATGAAAGGCTCCTGCATGTGAGAGCTTTATGCACCCCCTGGCCACCACTCCCTCCATGCATATGCTCTTCCCATCAAAACCTTCTTCCATTGCCATTGGTAGAAGTAGTAGTACAATACAGTACATACATGTGTGCTTCCACTGTGGGGCTCTCCTCTCGCCGCGCTCGCCATCACACGCTAACCCGTCTATAAATCTATGTGCACTGTGCCTGCATGATCTCATCTTCTTCTTCTCCTTCTCCTTTTTCCCCAATTGATCCCCACCAGCTTCAATTTCTCACTATCGATCGATCGATTTCTTCTTCCATTAATTATCTCTGTTCATCATCTGCAAGTTGGTTTAGATGATGAAGAGGATGGTGATACTGAGGCGGTGCCAGCCGCCGCCGCCGCTGCCGGCGGCGGGGTGCTGCGGGAGCGTGAGGTACGGGGAGTGCAGGAGGAACCACGCGGCGAGGATGGGAGGGCACGCGGTGGACGGGTGCCGGGAGTTCCTCGCCGAGGGGGAGGAGGGCACCGCCGCCGCCTTCCGCTGCGCCGCCTGCGGCTGCCACCGCAGCTTCCACCGCCGCGTCGTCCTGCAGCAATGCTGCTGCGCCGCCGCCGCCGCCGCCGCCGCGAGAGGCTGGCCGGAGTGGCAGCGGGTCGGCGACGGCGACGGCGACTGCTCGCCGGAGTCGTCGTCGTCCTCGGCGTCCAGCACCACGGCCAGCTAGCTCGAAAAAGATCGAATTAAAGAGATCAATTCACGCCTCGCCCATGACAATTTAATCTCATCGTCATCGCGATCAGGTGTTCTACTGCATCATGTGTTCATTTATCCATTCAAGTGCTCATCTCATCTCTCCTTTTGCACGCTGAATTTGTTATTGCCACCGTGCCACGCCGCCATTGTTCTTATCTCTGACTGGCTAGCTAGTTAGTGAGCGTATGATTAATTATATTCTTTCTCATATCTCTCTTGATTTAGTCGATCTCTTGCTGCTGGTATACTACTACTGCTTACTGCTTAATTGCATGTATCATATCAGTCATTCATCACACGTACGCTCTGATCTATGTCGATTTGTATGTTCATTCTTTTATTGGATTGTTGTGTCCCCGTGCTTTCCATGACGATCGAGATCTAGTATACATGAGAAAGAGAAAACTTCATTTATTCAGAACACTCTGGTCTCTCATCTTTTTGCTACGGTGCTAGCCAGTAGCTGTTGTTTGAGATTTCAGTCAATCGATGAACGCTTTCCAAATTCCTTAATTCAAAGGGATTGTCAAGAATTCTAATAGCCGTAATTGTTATTTGAGCGTCTATCTCCAAAGGTGACTTTGTATATGGCTTCATTTTTCTCAGTGATTCTTACTTCGTGCTGCTAGACTGCTGGTGGCAGTGTGGTGTAGATGGCTATGTTTGAATATCATGAGTTTTGTATAAAATTTGCAAGAGGATTACGGGCATTGGGAAGCTTGATTTATTTTGGACTAGCCAGTGTGCTCTCTGCTTAAGTATATTTCGGCTGCATATCCTTCAGTTTTCTGTCAACTAATGCACAATTTCGCAAGATCTTCAGAGGAGCAAGTTCAGTTATGCTAAAACTTTTTTTTTAGATAATGGATTAAAAACCTGGACTCTACATCCAAAAGGATGTACACAGCAAAAAGTTATGCTAAAACTTACTGCATTGATTCTTTCATGTCAGCAAAACACATACACACACACAAATTGGGCAGACAGTGCTTAATTTGGTGTATAAATATTGAAGCTTATATTCAATATCCAAAGCATGTGCATGTTTTCATGAACAGCTTCGGTGTATATATCCATGAGGAGAACATCCGATCTTACACTGCTCTGTGCAGATTTAATCCCTTCCCTCGTACTACTACTATGGCTAGTGCATACCTTCAGCCTTTCTTTCAGTGCTCTCTGGTAAAGTTTTTGGTGCCAATAACCTTTCTTTCAGTGCTTTCTGGTAAAGTTTTTGGTGCCAATAAATTGAGGATGTGCGTGCAATTCATGGCACTGTTCGTGGACACGAACTGCATTTTTATTTTGACATTTATGTTGTAGGAAAAGTTAGATAGCATGTGTACATCCGCGCATGTTTTCTTGGACCTGATCGATCAATACCTAGCTCTAGACCTCGACAGGGGCATAAAAGAATAGCACGGCCACAACAGCAATAATACCATTAATTCGCAAAGAATCATGCGCGTTACTACAATTAAATGGTCAATAAATTTTCCTTGTCACTTTGGTCTCGTGGGTATATTCTTGATGTGTTCATCAGCCGAAAATGTTGTACCCAGACCAAGTAATTAAAAGGCTAACAGTAGTTGCATATCCTTGATGGGCTGTACGTAGTGGGCTTCGTCTCTGTTTTAGAAATGCTCGCCCTGACCAAACCATGGACCAGTTTTTGTTTCCAAACCATGGGCCTGTTTTGATGGGCCAACCCAGCACCGTGAAAACACACGCATATGAACCATTTTTTTTATATTTATATTTTTTATTAAATATTTACAGAACTATTATTGGAGCCAAAATTTACAGAAATACACCTCTGCCGCCCTCTGGTTGGGCGGCAGGCTGACGTGGCAGACGGCGCACGGACGGCGTGGATACACGTCCGTCTAGATTTCTGCGTTATAGTCCCTCCCCCTCTTCCCTTGTTTTTTTCTCCATTTCTGGAATTAAAATGACTCCCCACGCAGCCAGACATCTTATATAGTGGGGGCTGGCCATCAGCCCTGATAGAGGGCGGCAACGGGGCTGCTTGCAAAAATCCTATCCCGTCGTGCGTGCGGCTGTCGTATTTTGCATGTGCCCCCCTTACCGCCCAGGCAGAGGGTGGCAAGGGGTCAGAATGCAAAATGTGCACGCGTTTCATGTCTGTGTCCCACGCCGTGCCACGTTAGCTTACCAAAATATAGTTTTGTAAATATTTAATAAAAAATATATAAAAATAAAAAAATTCCGCATATGAAGGCTTGGCTATGGAGCAGTGCCGGGCTGAAGCAGAATGTTCCTCTCCTGGACCTTGACTTCCTCCTCCAGCCTCAACCTCAAAGTGAGGTTGGGGTGGATTCCTCATCCAGACACCCCCCCGCCCCCCATGCGCCGTCCTGTAGCACATAGTGACCCTGGACGGCTGTTGCGCTGGTGATGGGTATAGTCCTAGACTACGATGAGTCAGCGATGGGGTGCCGCCCGCCCTGGATGACAATGAGCCGGCAAGGGGCCAAGGGGCACTAACGAGGGGAGCAGGATATGGCCTCGCCGCAACGCCGGCTCCTCACTCGCAGCTCGCGGCAACTCATGTCGACGAACTAGTACAATGGTTGGTTGGTGGCGAGAGGATGAGGATCTTAATTAGAAACTTGCTGATGAACTAATAAAATTAACTTAAACTAATCTAATCATTAATCTTAGCTTAATAACATAAACTAATCACCCCTTAATAGATCTAACCGAACTAAAAACTTAAATAACTTAGCTAGAGAATTAGCTAGATTAATTTAGGCTCTGATACCAACTGTTATTTATTTAGATTAACAATACTTAGGACAAAACTTAAATCCCGGATCAATTAGCCTAACATAATCACACCTAGCTATTAATCTAATGCGGAATTAGGGTTAGATCAACTCAATTAACAGCGGGAGAGGTGTCCATGGTGCTGGTGGAGTGACAAACCCGACGGCGAGGACGATGTCGGTGTTCTAGTAGCGGGGTTGATGTCGGCGGTGAGGAACTCGTGCTTCTGAGCCTTTCAGCACACTTAGGATCGGTTAGGGTAGATTAGGGTTTGGATAAACCCTAATTAGCGTGAGGAACGGTGTGAGGAAAACACTAGAGGGTTCCTCTTCTTAAGCAGTAGCGATGTAGGCCCAGGGCCAAGCCCATAGGGACTTAGGGTTGCCTCCCGATCACGGCAACGAAACGAACTCAAATTGGATAGCGATAGCGGCGTCGGGCGCATGGACTCCCTTTCCTTTCTTTTGCCGCAAGCTTAGTTAATTGACCGAGGTCAAAAATAAATCCAACAATCCAGAATCTAGCACAATACTATTCCAAATTATCTGAAATCGTTCATACCAAGATCAAATTAAATCCAGGTTCGCTAAAAAAAGGTCAATGGAGATGGAGCCATAGTCTAAACTGATCTTTGTGATCCCAATAAACAATGCCACTCATGGATTACTCGCAAACAGCGGCATGCTTGAGCATGATTAGCTCTGATAAGCCCAGCAAACCCATCCGTATCACTAATCATGGCGAGAAAACTAAATTTGAAATACCAACCCCATATTGAGCAATGCAAAGATAATTGAGAGTAATGTATGCCACATCAATCCTGTCATTTCTTTTGCCTACCACTACTACTGTTTCTGACCAGAGTATTAACAACTTGTTAATAATGGTTAGTTATCATATCTTGGAATAAAGAGGGAAAATGGTGGAAAAGTTACAACCTGATGACACTTTCGGCTATCTTTGATTGGGTTTTCGGGGATAAGATCCTCATCTCCTTGGCCATCACCCAATGTTTCGCTCACACATTATACTTTTCTCGATTATGAGATGCATCATCTTTAGTCTACCATAAACCCAGTCCATATCTATCAAGATTAACCAGAATCCAAGATGAGCATACAGCTACATTAAGCAGGCACTCTTAAGATCCTGGTTGGCAATGCCGCAGAATAAATTTTGAACTTTTAATTTGATTTTAGAAAATAAATTAATTAAGGGCTTTATTTATCTCTTTCAATGGCTAGTGTCTTGTTCATGGTTTTGCTAAGAACGCAAGTAAAAACAAATCCACCTAAACTTGTTCAAAAATCAATTTTAAAATTAAAAGACATGTTGGATTATAATATTAGCCAAGTACTGCTTTCCAAGCCCAACTGGAGGCATATTGCTACCTACGCTATTTAAGCTAAGTATGGTTCAAGAAGAATACCAGGAAACGATTATGCAAGTTCAGCAAAGTAAACAGGGAACAAAATGCAACTTCCTCTGCATCAGAAGGTTTAACACATGGACATAGTCTACAAAAGCCATGAGAATCACTGTCAGAATTAGGCCTCAGCTTTCTATTATCCACAGGGAATCTTTGTGGAGGACATGCATGAAAGCTATTATTGCTAAAGAGGAGATATTGAGTGCTACCCATGCTGTCAATTGCACACACACAAGTATCAATGATGTTTGTGCTCCACTTGTTGCCCAGGAATGTGGACTGTTTGGAAGCTTGTTTGCACATAATTGTCTGCACAGGGCATGGATTTCTTCCAACTTTCATCAAAGATTGCTTTTTTACTCCATGGCAATGTCAGGTGCACACAATTGAGTGGAAATCATGCTTCTGATTTTGTGCCGATGCCAGCCATATCTCTCAGAACATTTCCCCACAAAATCAGTAGAATGTGGATGCTGATTATGCATGCGGTCACTGTGAGGCACTATTTTTTCAGCGGCAACTGATTCTTGTACTATCAATCTTGGATCCCTCTATAGAATGCTTACTACTAAGCAAAATATACTTGACCATATCCTCCGTACACTTTTATATATTCTTCGGTAGTGATTTTATACGGTTGTTAACGAGAGACTGCTAATTAAGGAGGTACCGGAAGGTATCTACGTTTTATACCCTCCTGCTTACTAATTCCCATGTACCGCGGAGAAGTAGGAGTATCGTTCTTCGGACTTCTTCGTTCTGTTTGCTGCAACAGAGAAACTAAAGAAATTTATCAATTATATAACTTTGAAT
>CM002486.1:14238026-14248480 GCA_000325765.3 Leersia perrieri
AGCTGCCGCTCCAGATTTTCCAAGGGTAGCCGCCGCCGGTGGACATCTCTACTCCAGCTCACCGGTGGGGAAGAAGATAGGATTTGTGAGGAGAAAGTTTAGTCTTCGGGAGACGGAGGGGAAAAAATGGGAGGAAGAAGATAAGGTACGGGAGGGAATCAGGAGAGTGAAGCCTGTGGGGCCCACACGCAGCAGGTAATCTTCTTTTGACCCCCACGCGGCAACGTTTCCTTCCACACGTTGCTCATTTTTTTTATTCCAACGCTGCTCGGCGTCATCCTTTCTGGGACAACCGATGAGGAGGAGAACGACATCTAAAATGGGACGGAGGAAGTATTTTGTTGTAGCCTAATAAGAGAACTTAAGGACTTCAATGCAATTTTTCTAAACCTAGGGGAGGCCAGGACCCTCTTTAGTCTCTAAGAAGCTTCGTCCCTGTTCCCACCAGAGCATTCGTTCCTGTTGTCACGACCACTCCAGTTGCCATTCACACTAGGAGCTCCACCAGTATCAGTGTATCACCGCTCCCTCCAGTGTTGATATCACATTGTCACCGTTCGTTGCCATCAGGAAGTGGTCGAAGTAGTCGACACTAAAAGGAGTAGTTACTTGAAGAAACCGTTCCCCAAAAGCTTGATCACTCGTCTACCTGTGCAAATACTTGTGATGGTCACAGTTCTGAAGGCCTGCTCATCCAGAGAAACTTGTGTGTGCAAGTTCGCCGGATTGAGACGAAGAAACACAACACATAATTAGATTTTCTATGGCTAAAACTAATAAAATTTTTGTATCTTCTTTCTATGCGGATGGGAGTTGAGAATTATTCGCTTTTTATAGAAGAATGAGACGATGAATAGGAAGTAACTCATGGAAGGTAAAAGGTTTGATTTTCATCAATCAGTATTAGCCGTCCATCGCTGTACAATCATGAACTCTCCATCAATTAGAAGTTGGTACTATTTATCAATTAATCTATAGATTAATTCTCATAAGTTTTCTCTCGATTACCCATGAAAAAATAAAATATCGTAACTCCAAGCATAATACCTTTAGAATTTATTTGATTAAATTAAATACTAATTAACCAATTAAACATAACCCGTCCTACTTCAATTATAGATCACCTTCATATGAACGGAGGTTTTTTTTTTTAAAAAAAAAAGAAAAACTACTGCGGAGCATGAAGGGAGTTTCCAAAAAAAAAAGGGTCATTTTGAAACTTCCCCTTGATGCATAGAAGAAAAATATCGGTGTACTTTTTCCGTAACACAATAAATATCCAGGCCAACTATGGCTTCGTTCAAGAGAGGAGATTGCCTGAGCAAACGGATGGCACATAGTAGTAGAACCAAGCCTGAAGTCATAGTTTGATAAACATGAAACTTTTGCCTTTCTAAGTGTAAGCTTTAGTCTGATTGACATTTCGGGTATGGAACACCTTTCCAGCAACATCAACATGTGGTATTATTCCTGACGACAGCCTTCTTTTGATTTCTCGGTTTTTCTTTTTGAAAACTTTGGAGTTTTTGCGTGCGCGCATGCATGGAGAAAAACACACTAGTCAATTTTCCCTTGCCAACTTGGATATCACATTGTTTCTGTTAGCCTGCCTGGACTTAATTCCCTTGTGCGGTCGATGCTGCGCATCAGGCTGCCTCGTGCTTGTGCTCTGTTTCGTTTGCGGCCGGCTGTGGAGATCGGCAATCTGCGGTTAGCCAGTTTTTTTATTTTCGTTTTTTTAACTCTTTTGGGGATGCTGTTATGGTTCATTTCTATTAATAGAAATGGGAGGGTGCCCCCTCTTTCTCAAAAAAAAAAAATGGATATCACAAAAGGGTGACAACCTTAGGCTTATCACCAGTTCTGAATCTCAATTATGTTAAGAGTCAAGATGATTAGTTAGCAGCCGTGGTTTACAATCAATTAATTGTGAGAGAGTGAGAATGAGAGAACTGGAAAGGCTCAAAGGCGCCAGTTTCTGACATATTTATGTGTCGTCTGGCAGGTAAAAATTGCGTTGGAATTTCGCACTTCTTTTTACGGAAGGTTGTTTTCTAAATCCGTATTTTTAATTATTTTTTCCACCACACAATCATATTCATTCATAGATAGCAGGATTTAGATCCGGACGGTGGAGCCTATAATGCTTACCCAACTCCAACAAAATGGAAACTGATTAAAATTCGGATTATTGATAGTTCTATTTCGGATGTATGTTGTTTTAATGTTTTATGTGGGGAGAATAACCAATATCGTCCTTCAAGTTTCGCTCTAGTGTCAATTTAGTATTTGACATTTCAAATTGTCCAAAAAGGTCCTTAAAATTTATCTTTTGACTCAATGTAGTCTTTGACCCACCAAACCCACCATATTAGCGTGCCGCATCATCCAAGTATGCAAGATTAATAATTAAATGATAAATATACCCTTGAGTTATTTGAGTAAAAAGCTTTTCATGCATACACCGTTGAATTTTTGTCATGCATATTTAATTGAGACGATAGCTCAAGATCGCCCAATATTCAACGGTCTACCTTATGCTGAATTTTAACATACAAAATCTCTTTTGGTACTCTTGAATTCAATCGGCTAGCATATGAACATCATGAAATATTGGGCTAGCCCACTGTAATTGTTTCTTTTCTTTTTTATGTCGGCTAGCATATGAACACCATGATAGAAATATTGGGCCAACCCACTATAATTGTTTCTTTTCTTTTTTATTATGGTATATATGTAAGGGCAGATTGGTCATTCAATTATTAAACCTGCAATATGACATGGCATGCCGACGTGATGGTTTTGGTGGGTCAAATGACTACATTAAGCTAAAAGATAAATTTTAAGGACTCATTTGGACCATTTGAAACGTCAGGACAAGATTGACCCTATAGTAAAACTTGAAGAACTGTATTGGCTATTTTCCCTTTTATGCATTGGCTATTTCCTTTGCAATCTCAGCACGTACTGGAAAAAAAAAGCTATATAATGGTGCTATTACCTACTAGTATTTGATTAATTTGATATACATCACCATCATTAGATGCTTCAAAAGGCACAAAATTTGTGTATGATGAGAAAGGGGATGTTTTACATCACGCAATCATGCCGGATTTTGTAATTGCAATGGTTAGACCATAAGAAGGCCAAACATGCTACATATATATAGACAAAAGAACATATTCATTCTAGTGTTAATTTGTATGGTTTAGATTTTTGTGAACATATATCTGTGATATAAATTCACAGTTAGATCCTTTCGATTTTCGAACATAGGATTTTTTTTTCAACTATTTTCCTTTTAAATACTAGTTATATAGACAATGTATTGGTATGTCACGATTATATAAAAATGGCGTTAAAAATTATGCAAACAGCATTTCTCAATATTTGTTAATGTACTACTCCTAATTATCATAGTATTTTTTTATGTTTGTTTCTTATAATTATTGTATGTCACATGGGCGTGATAATAAGGTAATTATTCATAGCGGCCCCAACCTTCAAGACATGCCATGTTTGAGATGCCAGAGTAGCTTCGGTCCAAATGGGCATATGACAGTTTCCATAGATCAGTTCACCTCACCTTCTTTGCAAACGTTTGATGTCAATCAATGGAGATAACAAACTCCATTGGACAATGGATTCTTTGAAGGTAGTCAGAGAGGGGCCATGTTTTCTGCCTCCTATATGTGGACACAGTACAGAAAACGCGAAATCTATTGAGAGCCTGGGCGTTGTCTCGTCCTAACCCGCGCCCCAGTTGAGCGTGCGACATGTGTCTCATGGAAGCGGTTTCCGCGCAGGGCGCCGCGCATGCGTCATGCCATCCCACGCTAGACATGCATGCAAGTACTTTTGGTATTAGTTTGTGCCTCTTTTTTTTCTTCTTATGAAATTTTATCTTAAATTACTTATTCGATCTATAATCCGATTACACTGTTGTGTTCGTAACAATTAAATCTTTACAACAAGATCTCACATGATTATATTTTGATGAAAAATCACAAATTAGTTTTGAGGATGTAACTTTTAATTCTGAAGATGTAACTTTAGTTTCAAGGGATGTAACTTCTATATAATGTAACTTTTGTTCTAGAGGATGTAACTATTAATTTTGAAGGATGTAACTTCTATAGGATGTGGATGTAAATTTTAGTTCTGAGAGATGTAACTTTTAGTTCTGGGAATGTAACTTTCTATAGGATGTATCTTTAATTCTAGAGGATTAACTTTTATTTGTGAAGGATGTAACTTCTATAGGATGTGGATGTAACTTTTTAGTTCTGCGGGATGTAACTTTAGTTCTAAGGGATGTAACTTCTATAAAATGTAACTTTTGTTCTAGAGGATGTAAGTCCTAATTTTGAAGGATGTAACTTTTATAGGATGCAGATGTAACTTTTAATTCTGATGAATGTAACTTTTAGTTCTAGGGATGTAACTTTCTATAGGATGTATCTTTAATTCTAGAGATATAACTTTTATTTGTGAAGGATGTAACTTCTATAGGACGTGGATGTAACTTTTTAGTTCTAAGGGATGTAACTTTTCTATAGGATGTAACTTTTGTATGTCTAATAAGTAACTTAGTGAAATCTAAAAGTAATTTAGACATGTCATAAAGATAATTTATGATTTTTCATAAAAATATATTCA
Source organism: Leersia perrieri (assembly GCA_000325765.3). Taxonomy (NCBI): domain Eukaryota; kingdom Viridiplantae; phylum Streptophyta; class Magnoliopsida; order Poales; family Poaceae; genus Leersia; species Leersia perrieri. Next base: position 14,242,686 of record CM002486.1, read on the forward strand.
TGTGAGATCTTGTTGTAAAGATTTAATTGTTGCGAACACAACGGTATAATCGGATTGTAGATTGGATGGTTAGTTTAAGAGAAATTTGTATTTAAAGTATATGTGGATGGTGTCTTTTTTAAATGGAGTGGACTTTTTCTTTTTTTTAAGGATCACGCGCTAAGGCCTAACTGGCGTCCGGTGTTTGTCTAGTCACGTCCTACGGAAAACATGTACTACCTCGCTATAAAATGAACTATTTCTAAGAAGATGGGATATAAATGTCAAATTCTTTAAGAAATAGCTATGTTCCTAGGAACCATGAAGTAACTCTTTGCAACTTGCATAGTGGTTTCAACTAATGGAACCGAGACAATGAATAAAACTCAAATATGCCTTATAATATTCTGTCCAAAATGGAAAGTGTAAGACATTGTGTGTAAATTCTCAGGATAAAGGTACTCATTCTCACATCCTTTCCAAATGCAAGAGAGAGAGAGAGAGAGAGAGAGAGAGAGAAGTAATGAGGTTCATGCCGTATCGATCTAGCATGGTGTCAACTGTCAACAGACACTAAGTACCAATAATGAAATTTACGAAAATATTTCAGTCTTTTTCTTTTACAAAACCAATTTAAATTGACTTTTAAAGTACTGTGCTATTTGAGAGAATCGATGAGATCGACGAGCTCTCAATTCTATGGCATTTGGGTAAAAAAATGATGGTTCAGATATGTAGTCCCAGATAAGTCTTTTTTCTAGACAGAGAGCACCCGCACCTCGGTAAATGAAGGGCTTGTCATGAAATACCCTTTCAAAACACAAGTACATGAACCAAAGAACCTTTGGGTTTCATCAACGTATAGCAAAAAATTTCCAGTGTTGTAACCAAACTATGAGATTATTTATTTGAAGCAGATTTGATAACATGGGGCTGAAAGTGCGTTGGCTTTATTTTTGCCTAAGGGAATCTACTTTTTAATTGATTGGCCCAGGTTAGGAAATTAATTATCAGAGATCACCAACTGACAGCCAGCTCAGAACCATATCCCAGAAGCCAACACACATCTGAGTAGCCTCCACCGTGAACGCCCTGAGAAGACGCATTGCTTATGTAGGTCACCTAAATCTTTCGAATGCTTGTTGGGTTGCATCTGTCGACAGGTGATATCGTAGACCGGATAAATTAGGTATTGGGGTATGTTGGTGTAAGGATCTACTCAAAATGACTTTTCAGAAACATAGGGATAAGGATTTTTATACTAGTTCAGGCCTCGAGATGGGAAATAACCTACTTTCAGTTTATATGGGATTGATCATTATAGAGTACAGAGTACAGTATATATATGTGGGTCTAGTCGACGAGATTGTAGTTGGGAAATCGACTATCTATCTCGATGATTTGCCTTCTGGCTATCCTGAAATCATCGGCTTTTTTCGTGGACCGATTTCATCCCCTTGACCCCCTCCAGGGGATCGCCTTATATATCGCAGGTTTCTGTATCTTCGAGTTGGACTCGAAGACATACAACCCGGCACGATACTTGGCAATTTCAGGTCTTCTCTGAGTAGGATTCTGCAGCCATCAAGCATGAGAATATTTCCTTGCGATCCTGCTGACTTCCTTCTTCGTCTATAGAAACATTCCGTATACGTTCGAGTATACTATACTGGTATGTCTCACTAATCATAGAGGATGGGGTATGCCTTATCTGTAACCCTAAGAGCATCTATGCCAGACAATTTCTGTTACTTCCAAATCTCCGAACAATTTATCTTTTTGTTTTGAAATTTAGAGCCCGATTGATCTTGCCTTTTCTTATAAAGTTTTTTCTCATTTTGAATTTTAGAATACAATCTTAAATCAACTTTTTGGATGTTTTTATTCATCACTTTTATTGCTAATTGCCACAGAAACAAATAAAAAGCTTATCAAAAATTAAAACAATCACATTTCATTTTTTTTTTTGCTTATTAATGGGTTAGTGACAAGGCCAAGGGGAGCATTAGGCATAACTTAACCGGAGCATCAATCTTCATGCCATATTCAGAAATTCTTTTGAATTGGCTCTAAATATAAGAATTTCATAGGAATTCTAACGTGAATTCATATTTCTTTTAAAAAAATCCCTTTGTCTTCGTGTCTTTTATGATTTGTGTGTTTTTCCTGCTTTCTATCCAAACAAACATTCTTGTAGTTTTCTTGTATTTTTTAAACTCAAATGATTTGAGGTGCTAAGGCACTTTGATCTTGTATTTTTCCCTGTATTTTGGAAACCATGTGTTTCAAAGGAGGCCTCAAATAATTTTGTAGTCAAAATTTAAAATTGTATTGTCAATAATAACTACTAATATTTGATTGACGAGCTAGTATTGTGTGACGATCAAATAGAATTCATCGAGTTACGGCTCCTTTGACGAAGCAAAAGAAAAGCGGAGCAACTTCAAAGGATTTGAATAATATATATGAGAAAGATTCATATATATGAGGCCTTTTGAACCAATGATAATACTTTAGAGTTTTTCTAAAAAATATCCATGGAGGCATATCTTATGGAAAATTTGGACGATTGCAAGCATGAGGTCAACCTCCTCAAAATTTTGTGTTTGTCCCATTAGAGGCATACCAATGATAGGCCTTTATGTCTATCCCATTCTTCTAAGGCCCTGTTTAGTTTTCAAAAATTTTCACCCAAAAACATCACATCAAATCTTTGAACAAATGCATGAAGCATTTAATATAGATAAAAAAATAAAACTAATTACACCGTTAGGCCGTAAACGACGAGACGAATCTTTTAAGCCTAATTAAGCCATGATTAGTCATAAATACTACGGTAACCCACATGTACTAATGATGGCTTAATTAGGCTTAAAAAAATCGTCTCGCGTTTTCCAAGCTAGCCATGAAATTAGTTTTTTAATTCGTGTCTGAAAACCCCTCCTAACATCCGGTCAAACGTTTAATGTGATGTTTTTGTCAAAAAGTTTTCACCAACTAAACAAGGCCTTAAGTCTTGTGTTTTTGTGTGATCCATCCAAACGAGTACTCTCATGTGTTTTCTTGTAGTTTTCCTGTATATTCTATTCCTTACCATTAAAGGCGACATGGTACTTTAATCATATTTCTTCGGTCCCAAAATATAATAACTTTTTAAAAAGTGCAAGTCAGACATTTTTAACTTTGATCATTAATAATGAAAAATTCATAATTTTTTTGACAAGAAATGAAAAACTCATAATGAATGATCACGTAAAAAAGGTGCTATTAGATTATTAATTTTTTTATGAAAAACTCATAATGAATGATCACGTAAAAAGATGATATTAGATTCATCATGGAAAAACTATTACAATATACAACTCTTTTAATTTAAAATAGCACATTTTTATTAATACTATTTGTCAAAATAGCATTGCGAAGACTGTGTCGAGTAAAAGAATAATGGAGTTAGTACTTGTTTCTTTGCGCTTTGTTCTGAGAATCATGCATTTGAAATCAGTCCTTAGACCTGCATTCAAAAAGCCCGTAGACCTTTTGTGCATCCTCTTTGCGCTAGTTTGAGAACCATGATGTGCATATTTTCATAAATTGAAATAGTCTACTACATCATCCTAAAACCACTTTATTGCCAAGATTTACAGATATAAATATGAATATAGTATTTTTAAGATGGAGGTAGCATACAGCAAAGCAGCCCGAAGCTTAAGATCAGCGTTTAATTAGTACAAGCAGGAGTATTTTATTATGCCAAAACATACATCTTGTTACTAGTAGGCTCTATTTTGTGATATGCAGAAAAGTTTGATTATGTGAAAGACAAAAGGAAAAAAGAAACACATTTGTTTTGCATGACAACAGTTTAACTTCGACCCTTAGCATACATAAAGCAAATTTTGTTGTATGAGGGTGGAGAAAAGGAAGAAAGGTAATAAAAATATTGTTGTTTTAACTATTATACGATGACAGTCTCTAAATAACAATGTATGTTGTAACTTGTAAGAAGCCGTAAGGGCCTCTATCGATCTTTGGGCATGCCCTAATTAATGATTCAGATGTTCTTCTATTATTATGGAAACCTTTGTGATTACTCAATGATTCATGCTTAAGTGATCAAATCGGGAAAAGGAGGAATCTTAGCATCATGATTATCGTACCTAGTTGTAGAGCCTATGAGAATACTCCGAGTAGTATAATCAATTAATAAGGCCATGCCAGATGCTGATAAATTGATAGTTATAATCAGACCATGCCAGTGGACAAATGTTATTATTTGAGGGGCTTAGGATCACATGAACCCTACCAACCGAGCAGCCAAATCTTGTGGGGAATTGCAAGTCTACCAAGGGCATTTGATAAAGCAAGACCATGCATGCATCTAAACTTAACTATAATAAGCTTAAACAACAAGGTGAACTTTTCACATCCAACCCAACAGCTAAAAGGAACCTTTTTTCTGTGTAATTACACTGAAGACGCACTCCACTGATACATGCACATCACACTCCTACGCTCGCATATGTACCTCGTAATAAACACTTAGACCAAATATAATATTTTGTCAATACCATGCTTTGAAGTCCTTTTTGAATGCGCAGAAGACTTACACATTACTTTACTATTTGTATTTTTTATTAAGACTGAAGATAATCCAGATACAGTTTCTAGAAGCCATGACAAGCTACAACGTGATTTCTACCAATAAATTGGCGACCAACGCCAAACGCTGCCCCTAGCAACCAGGGATGGAAATGGAAAGGACTCGGAAACAGACGGAAACCACTTCTATCGTTTTCCTTTTCATATTTTCCTCGGAATCGAAAACCCCATATACGAAAACAGAATCGAATAATATCGAATACAAAAATGGAGCGAATACGAACCGAGGCGAATACGGTAACTGATATATATCTGAATATAAGATCAACACAAAGATGTACCTTATTATTTATTAAAAATTAATAAATAGACATTCATAAATTATTTTATCAATTTTAATAATAATGCAAACAGTTGTACACTTCATTTTTTGTAAAACTATTCATCTATATTTGTAATTAGTATGGTATGGCCTCACAAAATAATAATTAGGCAAAAGAAGAGTGCAGAGGCAGGCCTGGAGCCACCAGGCGACAAAGCTGCAGCGCACCAATGGGGGATAGGCAGGGAGGTTGAGCGAGGCAAACACAAGTTATCATACCTATCACCAGGGCGGAGTTAGAATGAAACAGAGGGGTGCCGCTTGATTGCTTTATATATCGAGTATAGGCTGATGCGGGTGCCAGCTGGACTTGTATTGAGTGGGTGCATACATGGTGAAAATAGGCAAACTATAACTAAAATATTTTCTTGACCGGGTTCCTAGGCACCCCTCGGGCCACTTTGTGACTCCTCCCCTGTCTGTTGGGACTCCGAGCAGCCAATCAGCAATCGATCAACTCCGGCAAAATCGCACAAGGTACATTTGGCGTTTTCAGGCCACACCAACACATGTGGCTCGCTATCTAAGAGCAGGTACAATAGGGCTGATTCATCAGCTCCAAAAATTGCCAGCTCATATTTTTCCTACGTGGCAGTGTAATGATTGAGGGGGGAGAGAAGAGCGGGCGACTATGGCCCCGTTTGGATGGGATTCTGTAAAATGATTCCTCCAAGAATCACTCGGAACTGGCCAAATGGGCTTTTTCTCGAAGTGTTTCGCGACCGAATCAGGTGGAACGATTCGAAGAAAATACACTGCGGAGGAGAATCGGCGAAAAACCAGTTTCCCACCGGAATCCAACCAACGAAATAGAAAAATACCCCTTCTTTTCGAT
>CM002486.1:14254530-14286313 GCA_000325765.3 Leersia perrieri
TGCTCTTCGCCGGCGGCGCGGCGGCGGCGGCGGCGGCGCCGTTGGGATAGATGGCCGGCCTGTACTTGACGCCGACGAGGGCCTCCATCGATCAATCGATGAGCTAGCTGGCTCGGAAGAGTGGAGTGGACAGAAGCAGCGAGAGGAGATCGCCGGGGAAGGCGAAGGCGAAGGCGTAAGCGCGCGCTTAGAATGAGGCGGTTTTATCCATGGGGGAAAGAATTAAGGAAGGGAGAGGAAAACTACAGGTGAGGAGGTGGAGGAGGCCGGCGCGGCGAGAAGATAAGAATCAACCGAGCAAGCTAGTAGTACTAGCCTACTAGGAGGCAAGACGAGAGTGTGAGAAAGGAGAGAGCGGATGGAATTATTCATTACTGGTAGCTAATTTTGGATTGATATATTAGCTTATTTTTCAGCATCAGTTGTTAAATCACACATAACATAATTTTACAGCTGACCAAACAATATAAACAGGATTTATTGTGTAAGATATATCATCCATACAAAATATTTTTAAATATAGTAATGTGTTTTTTTAGAAAAAGATATGGAGTGCCACTACCGTGAATAGTCATAGTATAATAAATGGATAAAACATATGTCTATATTTATTGTACTCTGACTAGTGCAAAATGCTTATGCAGTTGGAAGGAGGAAGTAACCGTTCTTTTAAGTACCTTTTAGGCCTAGTTTAATCAGCTATTGAAATTTATTTTGGACACATAAAACAAAAAAAATCATTAGCACATGAAAATTTGATAAATAAATTTATTTGATTTTTTTAAAAAAAATTATATACAAAGTTTAAGTTTTTTATTGTACCGTTTAACGGCTTAAAAAGCGTGAACGGAATAATTCAAAGAAAAATAATTTAGATAGGGTAGAAAGAACTCAGGCCGCGTTTAGTTCCTTTATTTTGCGCTTCAAAAATATCACATTAATATTTAGACACATATTTAAAGTATTAAACGTAGACTAATAACAAAACAAATTACATATTCGGACTGTACAGTGTGAGACGAATCTTTTAAGCCTAATTAAGCCGTCATTAGCACATGTTATTTACTGTAGTACTTATGGTTAATCATGACGTAATTAGGCTCAAAAGATTCGTCTCGCAGTGTACAGTCGGAATATATAATTTGTTTTGTTATTAGTCTACTTTTAATACTTTAAATGTGTGTCTAAATATTGATGTGACATTTTTGGCCAAAATTCTTTTGAATCTGAACGCACCCTCAGCCTTAGTTTCATAAAATTAAATCCACCCATGTGCTAATCCAACAGATAAACGGAACCAAACAGGACAAAAAAGAAACACAATCGTGAGAGAGTGTGTACTCCTATGTGTGTGAGACAGTGTGTGTATGAGAGAGAGGGTGAGACGTGACAAGGCGAGGGGGTGAGGTACAAGTGTACAGTAGCGCAGGCCACGTTTTGAGCTGGGAAGCACCAAGTAGGAGGAGTAGGGGGCGTAGGCGTAGGGGTAGCAGGGCAGAGATGGTCAGAAGAGGCTTTGGCTTTTACTGCAAACCAACAAGGGAGTGGTAATAAATTGGGGGCGCGAGATGCTCGTTTGATCAATTACTGCTACGGTGATGTTGGCTTTGTCAGCAAACTCACAAGAGACGCCGCATGCGCATTCCTGCGTTTGCAGCGTGCGAGATGGGTGTGCCGTGCCATCTCGGCCGTCCATCCGAGAATCCGAGATGAAGCAGATGCAACGGGGGAAAAAAGTTCGAACGAACGAGGGCACAGGCACGTACGAGTAGCAACCAAACAAAAGGCCATGTGACGCGATGGTACGACGGCTGCCTTGCCTGCTCAGTAATGCTCAGGTAGTCAGATGGTTGACGCGGGGAGGAATTGGATGGAGACACAAAAAGGGAGCACGCGACGCGTCGTCTCGCTTGGTTTTGGTTTTGGAAGGGAGTTGCACACTTGCACTTGCGATTGTCGTGAGCAGTGCCGCACTGAGCACGGCGCGGTCCTGGGCTCTGGCTGAGATCATCACTGTGGTGTGTGTAGGGCTGAAAAGCCGGCACGTTTTGCTGGGCCGAGATAGCAAAGTTACAGAGTTTTAGCTACGGGCTTGGCAACGGCGTAGCACGTACCAGCCCAACATATTCGGCCCGTTTACGATTCCCGTGAGCTTGTTTCTGGGCCGTGTTCTTTCAAGTTTTTTTTTTTTGGTACGCAGGCTCAGGTGGCAAACCTTTGCCATTTGCCACTCTGGGTTAGTTTGGTCAGCCACATGACAAATACTACTTATGGGTTGTTCAGATTATTGCCATTTTCAACCATTTCAAATGTTGGCATTGCCAAAATTTTGGCAACTTACCAAATATTGGTAATTTCTAAAACTTTCTACTCTCAAAACTTCTACCAAAATTTAAAAACATAGGAAACTAAACACTATCATCACCAATTTACCAAATTTTGGTATTACCAAAATTTAAAAATATTTTTTTTCAACAAAGTGAACAAGCCGTTACTCTGTTTTAGGTTATAAGTCATTTTGACCTAAGTTAAAGTCAAAATGCTTTAAGTTTAGTAAAGGTTAAGAGAAATTAGTAACATTTGTCACAAGATAAATATAATATAAAAATATAATTAATTATAGATTCAATAAAACTAATTAGGTATTATCGTTACTGAAAAAAATAGTCTACTTACTTTATTCAAAGTTTAAATAGCTTGACTTTTACCAAAGTCAAAACAACTTATAGTAGGATATGAATGGAGTATTTAGCAATAAGTACTTTATATTTTACATTGGCACAACTTTGACACCAATCCTGCCAAAATTGGTTTACCAAAATTTAGTACGATGAGGACAGCCCCAAGACCAGAATTTCAATTGAAAATCACTAAAATTTACTCAGATATTAAAAAGAAAACCTATAAGATTGAGCCCTTCTCTTGCAGAAATCTTGGATCCGCCCCTGCCTGTCTGGCTGTCTATCAGAGCTCAACCTGTCATGCCCGCCTTCCTTCCTATCTAAGTATCTAGTACTACCAGGTCATGTGATTGTGTAGTTTGTTCTCTTTCTTACAACATATTTATCGTTTGCCTGACTTCTTTACATATACTCTCTCTCAGATTATTTGATTTTTCAACTAACCAACCTCATAGGAAAATGATGAAGGGAGTATTTGCTATATGGATGATGGGCATTAATTGGACTGACTCAAATTTCAATTCAGGTTCTTTGTGCAAACATCACTGGATCATCCTATTGACAAGGACTGGATCATCTGACTTTCGACACTTTGTAGTTATGCTACTGACAGTCTGACATATGGGCCACAGTAAGACTGATATTAAAGTTATATACTACAACATTTTTATTATAAAATCCAATATAATGATTAGATAATTCGAGTACTTGACTCTGATACTGCTGATGCTTCATAGCTTGCCAGTAAAAATCTAAAAGGAAAACAAAAAAGGCAACTCAGTGAGATAAATTTCACGTTAGTGCATCATATATTTTCATTTAACACATACATAACACACTGCTAATGTGCTAATTTTGTGAGGAAAATTTATTTTCTGAAGCTCAAGAGAGAAATAGTATCGAAGTCTAGAGTATTCAAGATCAGCACGTTAGGAAGAATTAATTTAGTTGCTAGTTATTGGCCTCGGCAGCTTGATCGTCCCTTGTTCCCTTGGTAGTTGGCACTTTCTTTGCTGAGCTATATGTACTACGTGGGTTATGGGCCACATCAAGATAATTACGTATAGGCAATTAGGAAAGATGATTAGGCAAGTCAAGCATGGCTTCGGAAGCTGCATTCACGCTGTAGAGCACAGCTGCCTTCCTCCCAGGTCCCAGCCGCTCACTGCCTACTGGAATCCAGGTAAATCCGTTGTGTTTACGGCACAGTTTATCGCTACGACTAACAGCTCGCCCCCGTAAGGCCTGGGCAGCCGCCCAACCTGTCCGGGAGATAAAGGGCCACTTTAAGTTGTGGTGTAAGTTAGGCTTGCCAATTTTTTATAACATCTATAGTAATTATATATATTTAGATTGGAACCAAATTTTGACATGCCTACGTAACATAGATCATTTTAATAGTAAAATTAGCCTAATTTAACTTCAATCCAAATAATGTTGGTCTTACCAAACTTTGGCATGCCAAAACATGCCAAAAGGCACGTTAAATTTTGGTAAGGCCAATATTGGCCACAAACCAAACTGGCCAAATTCCATCTAAATCAAAGCCGATATAAGAGAGGATGTAGAGGAATAAGACGAGGTAGCTATCTGAAACCAATATTAATTTATTCAATGGGGGCGTACACCAATAAAAAAATCATGAAGCATGTCGCTGGAATACTATAATTTTGGACCGGAGTCTAATATCAAAACACACATCCGTAACATGCACTCTACCTAAAGGCTCTCGTTGTCCTAACTATATAATATTGTATGCTTAATTTTTCCAAGCAACAAAGACGTGCAAATTGTGACTCAGTTGATGCAACCCGCTGCACAAGTACACAGTGAAGTGTGTGTGCAACCCTGAACACGGGCTCAGACTCTCGTATCACCATCTTGACGAAGTCCGTTCTCATCCTGCCGATTTTCCCGTTTCACTTGAAGAAATATTTCAACAGAAATAGCGAGCTAGATGCATGTCATCAAGAAAAAAGAAAAAAAAAAAGAACGAGCACACCGGCATGTATCTTAGCAGAGGGTCAAGAAGACGATGCCTGGCCCTGACGAGACGCCTCCTCATCGATCTCTCGTCAAGACGACGACTTTTCATCTTACATGCCGATGCCGGCAAATCGTCAACGAAGAGGCAGCTGAAGAAGAAGTCAAGGTTCCATGAAGGTAATTGGATTGTTGGTGTTGATTAAAGATTGGTTAACTCCTGATCCCTGCCATGATCGTCGTTTGATGATTAGTGGTGATAATTGATCGATGAATCTCCAGTTAGTTAATCCGTTCGTTCTTAGATTGGATGACGAATTAACTAACACACTGCTCAAATTGATCGATCTCCAGGGAGAAGGCCGGATTGAAGCAGCTCGTTTCTTGATTTGATTTTGGCGAATTATTAATCCAGCGTTGAATTTGGCCGGTTTCTTGCGCTGCTCCCACGCTCTTGTCTCGTGGATGGCGGCGGAGAGAAAGACGCAGCCTTCGCCGGCGACGGCGACGGCGCCGCCGCCGTCGCCGGCGGAGCACCGGAGGTTGCTCCGCTACGTGGCGTTCGTCGCGCTCTCCCTCCTCGCCTTCTCTTGCTGGGCTCTCGTCAGCTCGCGGATCGACGCCGCCGTCCTCGCGGCGACCGGCGCCGGCGAGGACGACGCTATTGGTATCAGAATCAGCAGCAGCCAGGCGGCGATGCCGGCGAGCGGCGGCGGCAACGCGACGGTTTCTCCGTCGGCGATGATGACACGTCAGCATCCGTCGGGGGAAACGGCGGCGTGCGACGCGGAGAGCGCGCAGCTGAGGGTGTTCGTCTACGACCTGCCGCCGGAGTTCCACTTCGGCATGCTGGGGTGGCGCGGCGCCGCCACGTGGCCGGACGTCGGCGACCCGCGCGCCGTGCCGCGATACCCCGGCGGGCTGAACCTGCAGCACAGCGTGGAGTACTGGCTGACGCTCGACATCCTCTCCTCCACCAGCTCCGCCGTCGCCGGCGATCTCCGGCGGCCGTGCACCGCCGTGAGGGTGACCAACGCGAGCCGCGCCGACGTGTTCCTCGTGCCGTTCTTCGCCTCCCTCAGCTACAACCGGCAGTCCAAGCCCCACGGCGGCCACGTCAACAACAACAGGTATTCTTCTTTTTGGGTGAATCTACACTGTGCCCGTGTACCTAAGTTCGTCCTGGTTCAACGATATGCCACTAACTTTGACACCTTTTGTAATATACCGACAAGTTTACCATTTCTTTTATAATATGCCATTGAGCTGAGTAATTTTTTTAGAAATTTCCAAAATACCCTTACAACATAGAAGGTTAAGCACTGATTTGTCCCATTAAAAGTTTTAGAAATTTATGAAATTTTTTGTGTAACCTCTTTACACAATATGCATACTTTCGTGTAAATTATAAGAATTTTACATTTCTATATTGTGAACAAGTATAAATACCAAAATCTCGTAGAAACAAAAAAATATAAAATATATAAAAGAAACATTCATATTGTGTAAGGAAACTACATAAATTATATTTGATATTTTTCGCAACTTCTAATGGGATGAATCAGTAGTTAACCTTGTACTGCTATAAGGGTATTTTGGGTATATTTGAAAAAATTACCCTACTCAATGGCGTATTGTAGAAGAATAGGTAAACTCGTTGGTATATTATGGAAGGTAGCAATGTCAATGGTAGTTTGTTGAATTGGGCCGAATCCAGGGGTGTAGAATAGATTCTTTCTTTTTACATATATATCCACTCGTAGATATAAAGACCCAAATTATATCCATTATTAAAATTAAAGAAAAAGACAATAGGTTCTTGCAGGGAGAGCTGGTCAAGTATCTAGTGAGAAAGGAGGAGTGGAGGAGGTGGGGCGGGACAAACCACCTTCTCGTGCCGCACCACCCGAACAGTATGATGGATGCACGAAGGCGGCTTAGTGCCGCTATGTTTGTGCTCTCTGACTTTGGCAGGTACACGCCAAAGGTGGCTAACCTGAGAAAGGACGTAATTGCACCCTACAAGCATGTGGTTCCCTCCCTTGGTGACGGCGACTCACCAAGGTTCGAGCAGCGACCCGTCTTGGCTTACTTCCAAGGCGCGATTCATAGGAAAGATGTAAGTTTTCGACAACAACGGAAGGCATCATTTTCTCTAGTCACAAAAACACCACACCTTCATGGTGAAGTAGACTTTTTCCAAACTTATATCCATTACTAAACCTAAACACTTTTATGTCGTTTACCAAATACTATGGTTAACGGAAAATATTTCCTTTCAATCATATAAATGGTTAATTTTTAAATTGTAATTGCTTACATTTCCTCCCAAAGCACCTGATTGACTGAAAGTGTACAGATTCCAGTGGATTGAAATCAGTGCATCAGAAATGTTTATATTCTGATACAAATTTTGAATCCTAGATACTTTAGGATTACGTTTGGGAGTACTTTTTTGTGCTTTGGACCTTATTAAAGAAATTAGAGCCATGCCATTACTATTTCTCAAAATTAGAGATATGTCATCCTGGCACACATGTCATTGACTCATATGCCCCACGTATTATTGACTAACGGATGGCATATATGCTCCTTTTGTTACAGTTTCAACAGTAAGAATTCGGGAGCTGGGTTTTACCTAGCTGCAGAAATAGATATAGCTACTGGTAGATTAAGTTTTAAGTGGTGTGAGACATTTTGCTTATAGTTTAGACCAAAGTAAGAGGATCAGGCAAATGCAATTTGAATTATAAAGTCTATTTTCTACAAGAACATAGGAGTTCTTCTAGTTCTTCTGAAAAACTATGGTCATTGCAATGAAGATTGTAAATTGTACTGATTAATAGGCATCTAGCACTATATGCTCTAAGTGAGTTGCCACGGAACTTAACCAAATTCTAACTGGGTTTCAGGGTGGAAGGGTTCGTCAGAAATTGTACAACCTTATCAAGGACGAGAAAGACGTACACTTCACCTACGGGAGCGTCCGGCAAAACGGCATCAGGCGTGCCACCAAGGGGATGGCCTCATCCAAGTTCTGCCTCAACATTGCAGGCGACACACCCTCCTCAAACCGCCTCTTCGATGCCATTGTCAGCCACTGCGTCCCGGTGATCATCAGCGACGACATCGAGCTCCCCTTTGAGGACGTCCTCGACTACTCAGAGTTCTGCGTGTTTGTCCGCGCTTCGGATGCCGTGAAGAAGGGCTTCCTGCTTCGTCTGCTGAGGGGGATAACTCATGAAGAATGGACAGTGATGTGGAGGAGGCTGAAGGAGGTTGCACATCACTTTGAGTACCAGTACCCTTCACAGCCAGGTGATGCTGTTCAGATGATCTGGGGAGCTGTGGCTCGGAAGATGCACTCTGTGAAGCTGCAGCTTCACAAGCGTGGCAGATATCACAGAACACTTTCTGAATCATAAAGATAAAGGTTTAGGTAGCATGGAGATTCAGGAGCTAGGTTGCAGTTTTGAGCAATAATTTACATGTGACTGGTATAGTTCTATGGTCATTTTGCAATCTAAGTTGCAAATACCATGTGCAGCCAGTATTTATCCAAGAGATAATAGTTATCAATGTTATGATTCCTATTAGTCTTTCACCCCTAAAGAAAGAAATCATGATCTGAGGAAATATACTATATGAGTACAATGATTCAAACAAAGATGGCAACAGGTAAAAATGTGATAGGGTTATAAATGTTGAAATAGCACAGATCACTTTCGATGTTGGGAGCAGGCAAGGAAAAAGAAACAAAAGCATGATAGAAGCTGCAAGTGACAGCAACTCCAAGATATTACTAGCTCTGTTACTTCTGTAGCAGGTTAGCAACTCCCATCAAGTTTTGACAAGCTAAGCTAGAACATGAATCCATGGAGATCTATGCATAATGTATACACCCCGTCATTCAAAACAACCCTTGATTACTGAAATACCTCAGAACTCTTTTCCCCTAAAACTTTTTACAGATATATCTATTACGAAACAATCAACAACAGAAATAATATTGAAAGAAGAATCAAACAGACAAGTTAAAGAAAACAAGTAGAAAGCACCAAGAGAACCTTTAGCGCCTCACTTCAACTGATCCACTGTATCGTTCCTGATGTTCTTCTCGTTGTCCCTGATCCTCTCTATATGCTGAAGCGTCAACACCTGTTGTGTATTGGATCGGAACCCCTTCGAACTCTTCTTTCACTCATTCTGTTAGGATCACCTGATGAAGGAATCGCTTGGTAACCCTTGTTGTTGAGATTGGCGGCATTACTTTCAGCAAGTATGCGCGGCTTCTTCTCAGGCACTTCATCCCCTTCCCTTCTGAGGGTAAGACGAATGCCTTTCAAGCCATACACCTTCTGCTGATGACCTAACAACAACAAGCATAGAAGAAAGGTTAGTAGCCTATTGGCATACATTGCCATTTCCCTTGTGAGGTTTTTCCTGTTTTGAGGATGCAGTAAGCAGCTCTAGTGTACCATTTATATACATGTAGGCAAGCTAGCAGCAATTGCTACTGCTATATATGAGCTCAGAGGGCAAAGAAATGGCGAGAGACAATTTAGATTCTGTCACAATCATATGCATGCAGCTTGAGGGGAATTTAAGGCTGTTTTAGAAGGTTCTGACAGGCATGAATAAAGAGAGAGTGACATAAACCTTGGGAAGCTAAGAATCTTTACACTGGTTCCCTGGTCTCCTCCCCTCACTGTCCTGCACACCACGCAACCCCTGTAAAGAAGAGAAGTGTTGGGATAGGGCATTTAACAAGCACTAGAACTATTGCTTTATGCTTTGGACATTCCTCTTTGAATCAATAAGCTCTCAACAATCATGCAAACTAACAAGACTAGAGAAAACATCAATACTTAGTTTGTTGTGCTAAATGATCCTTTCTCTTAAGCTGCTGTTCTAAATGATGCCTTTTTGTCTAGTCATTCCATGGACTTTTACCGTCCAACCGAAGTTTCAAACAACAGCAAACAGAAAAGACCACCCATTGCCACGTCCAATCTTCTTTTCTTCATTCAAGTTTAAGCTGCTTCTTTACACATTATAATATTATATAGCCCACACACATGATAGCATGCTGCTTGGGGCACCACTAAAGCTCTAATTCTCTTTACTTTAAACAAGAAAAGAAGTGAGTTTGCATAGTGCTGCTTGGTGGAATGCACAGGGTCCTAACCAAGAGATTCCAGCTCAAGGGGCTTTGTTCTTTAGCTTTGCACTGAAGAGTACTAAAGAAAGCAGAGAACAAAAAGGGAGCAACCATCCATTGGTTGAGGTCGTGAGGTTGCTTTCTGTATCTCTTGTTGATAAGCTGCAGTCAGGATAATATTGCTACGGCTACCAGTGTTGATAAATGGAAATGGGAGGGAGATCCCCTCTTTCATTAAAAAAAAACAGTGTTGATAAATATATGTGATAAGAGACAATTTGTTCATTGGTTTGTTTATATTCTGTTCCAACAAGGCTACAACTGAGCTTTTGTTCTCTGAATTTGCTTCAGTTATTGCTCTTGGGAAGCTTTAGTGTATAAAAGAGAGAAAGGGACCTAAACCCGACTATATTTAGCACAATCTGAAGTTGTGAACGGTAGTGCCTGATGCAATTGGCTCAATTTTGAAGAATACTGTCAGCAATCAAATCTAAACTTGTGAAACAGCTGTGTTGATGAACTGCATACTAGCAGCTATCTATCAATCTAGTAGTATGGTGCTAACTGCTAAACTGCTAATACCCTCTCTGAAATAATCTATGCTGCTAGACTGCTAGTGACAAATTATGATGACAAGCACAACGTTGATGCTTTACTGATAACAATGGAGTATTATTAGCAGCTACCCTCCTACCCTGACGAAGAATCTAGTTTTCCAAGAATCTATCGTGCTACAGTAGCATTTCTGCAAAGCACTTGGATCCAAATCGATGGGATCAGTTCCAAAAGGTACCATCAGTTCAGATCATGGGCTAAATTAGAAAATCCTCACCAGTAATTACCTCAATCTCCAACAGGACAACCGCAATCACTCGTCGTCGTCGTTGTCTTCATCCCCCTCCTTCGCCGCCGCCGGAGTAGACCCAGAGCGCGTCTCCAACTGCGTTCCTCTCTGCCGCCGCCGCCGCCGCCTACTCCTCGCCCTCCGCTCCTAGACATCCGCCTCCGCTGGAGCGGCCCGGAGCGAGCTCCACACGCCCTCCCCCGCGCGCGTTCTCGAACGCCGGCGCCGATGCGTGTCGCCGCCATTGTTGGGCGCCTGTGCCGACCGTGTCGCCGTCGCGACAGACGAGGAGGGAGGGAGGGCAAGGTCGGCTGCGATTCCGTCCCCAGGAAGCTCGTCGCGGCGGCAGAAGCCGGCGATTCTCTGCTCACCGGCGGCGGGCGGCGGCGGCGGCGCTCCACCGGAGCAGTGGGTGGGGACCCAGACGCTCCTGGGTCCCACTGGTCAGCGAGGCAGCAGTGGATGAGGATTGTTTTTTTACCATACGAATTAATTGGGACAAATTCAGGTCGAATTCTTTCACGAGAAAAATTTGGACTAAGTTTCTCTTGTAGGCCGTATATGAACAAGCAGGCCAAATTCAGTAGTGGGCTGAATTCGATCACAGAAATTACTTTGCCAAATTCGCTACTAAGCTGAATTTTCATATCTGAAACAAGAAGGCCAAATTCCTCTGTGGTCTGAATTCTTATATACGGAACAAGCAGGCCAAATTCAATTGTGGGCTGAATTTGCTGAACAAATCTCGCAGGCCAAATCCTTTACTGGGTTGAATTCGACAATCTTAAACAAGCAGGCCCAATTTGTCCGAGGACCGAATTCTCATCATGGTAGAAGCAGACCAAATTCATTCGTGGACTGAATTCGCTGACCGAAATTAGTGGGCCAAATCCTTTTCTATGCTGAATTCCCACAAATTCGATAGTGGGCCGAATTCTCATATTAAAAGAAGTAGCCCAAATTCAACAGTGGGCTGAATTCTCTTTCTGAATTTTGTGGGCTAAATAATTGCTGGACTGAACTCGAAATTTTCATATCTGAAACAACCAGGCCAAATTTGTCCATGGATCGAATTCTCGTAATGAAACAAGCAAGCCAAATTCATCAGGAAGTTGAATTCTCAAAAGTGAAATAAGCAGGCCGAATTCACTATGGGCTGAATTCGTCGTCACAATTTAATGAGCCAAATTC
Source organism: Leersia perrieri (assembly GCA_000325765.3). Lineage (NCBI taxonomy): Eukaryota > Viridiplantae > Streptophyta > Magnoliopsida > Poales > Poaceae > Leersia > Leersia perrieri. Next base: position 14,266,391 of record CM002486.1, read on the forward strand.
TCGACTGGATTGAATTCTCACATCTGAAACAAGAAGGCCATATTCGTTTGTGGGCCGAATTTTCATATGTGAAACATGAAGCCAAATTCATTGGTGGGCTGAATTCTAATATAGGGGGCCAAATCCTTTAATGGGCTGAATCGAGAGACCAGATCGCGTGGGCCGAATTCTCGTGATGAAATAAGCAGGCCAAATTCACTGTGGGCTGTATTCGCCGTCACAATTTAATGAGCCGAATTCTCGACTGGATTGAATTCTCATATCTGAAACAAGAAGGCCAAATTCATTTGTCGGCCGAATTTTCCAATGTGAAAGAAGCAAGCCAAATTCATCTGTGGACTGAATTCGTAGACCTTATTAAGTGGGGCAAATCCTTTAATGGGCTGAATCAAGTAGACCAGATTCGTCCGTCGGCCGAATTCTCGTATGAAATAAGCAGGCCGAATTCATTTGTAGGCTGAGCTCTCATATATGAAACAAGCAAGCAAGCCGAATTCGTTTGTAGCCACCGGTGGGACGAATTATCGGTCTGAATCTGACTGATGAGGATGAATGGATGATTCGGCCGAATTCGTATGATTGAGATTAGACTTTGTACGATAAATCAACAGACAATTTTGCCTGATAGACTAGAAAGCCAAATGGATCAACATGTTGATTTGTGAAGAGAGTACTGAGAATCTTGAGATACACCGTAGTCATGGCTTCGAACCCAATGAAAGTTTTCTTGAAAACAAGCTAATCAAGCTTCATCTGAGTCCCAGCGTCGCGTTATTGTTGACTACCTTCTGGGGGCAAGTCGTGGTGTAATGTGAAGCACATGAGAGAAAGAATAACAAATCATCTCTAATTCTCTACATGTCTTTTCATAGCACTGTCAGGTACCGATGACTACGGATCATCAGTGGAAATCAGGCTGCCCAGTGGACGTTAGGCAACGGTGCCACATCCTGCTGTTAGGGTTCACACGCTTCGGTGCTGTTATGACTTCTGTGATGGGGAGGTAGACATAGTGCGTGTTGCAGATGCAAGAAGTGATGCCACTGAACCCAGCAAATGCTCCATGGACCTGCAGGCACAATCATGCAGTTTCGATTCAAACCAACCAAGATAAAATGGGTGGATATATAGTACCTATAGTCCGCATTTCGAATGATTTAAGTAACTTACAGCATTTTGTCCAAGCACAGTGCACAGAATTGCGTCAGATGCATTGGCACGGCATGCCCGAACCATATATGTTGGATCAATGTATTTTACATCAGCAGGAACACCAATGTCTTTGAAGTGCATCTTAATCTGAAAAGTGTAACTGATGTTATGTATGTCATGGTAAGATTGACAATACAAAGGGAAAAAAACGGCCAGATAGAAGTAGGGAAACCTTGAGCTTAACAATATCAATAAAACTGAACTACTACAAATGTACCCCCCAAAAGGCAAATGAGATGGTTAAGGCACCCTATGTTAACAACAAAATATGGCATAACCAATGATATTCTAGCATTATAGTATCCAGTTCACTAAGTAAAAATAGGAATATTAAATACACACCTTTTGTTGCATATGAACACCAATGTCACTAAATATCACATTTCCAGATGCATCAGTTGCACCTGATTTTTGTAATAAATCCTGTGACAAAACGTATAAGAATTCAACGATAGACTCTGAATCCATCTGCTTGCCAGTCATATATGGCACAAAAGTAGCCAGAAGATCAATGAAAATCGCTGTGAAGTTTAGCTTACTTGTCCTGCAGCTTCAGCAACACAAACAACACAGAAACCTTTGGTCTTCAATAAATGCTCAAGGTGCCGCAGAACACCATATTCTCCATCAAGCGTGAAAGGGACCTTCATTCATGTTGTAAGCTTCCATCAGCAAATCGTGCATAAGAGAATTGGTCTCAAACATAATACAGAGCAATATTTACACACCTCTGGTATTAAGCAGACGTCAACTTGCCCACTTGAGAGGGAAGCATGCATTGCAATGAAACCACTGCTTCTTCCCATTAATTTGACCAAACCAATGCCATGGTATGCGCTTCGTGCCTAAAGATAGTAATATTCCGTTCACTTAAAATTTCATCTTTTTATCAACCGTTGATTCCGAATTCCAAAACCTTGACGTACAATTATTATCAGCAATTTACCATACCTCTATGTAAGCAGAATTAATGGCCCGTTGGGCTTCTTCCACAGCCGTATCAAAACCAAATGTTTTATCCATCAAAAGTATATCGTTATCAATGGTCTTCGGAACTGCTACAACTGAAACTTTTAACATTCTCTTCCGACACTGAAATTGTGGGGGAAATGAATATAAACTTTATGCGACAAGAAAAAAAAAGAGAGGATATAATCTTGCACTTGAACAAGCATATACAATGCATCCTTCAGTGTTATGAATCTTGAAGGCAAGAACACAGAATATATTATGAATATATCGTGCAAGTTCTTTTGCACATAGATGCATCTGCTACGGTTTTACTTTGCGCATAACAAAAGGCTTAAAAAGTCCTGAAAGATTTACTGTGAATAAAAAAATGCATAATAAAGAACTAAAGATAAAGACATAAGACCTCATCATGGATAGCATTTGCTCCTGCATGGGTACCATTTCCTCCGAGCACAAATAGCATATCAATTCTTCTGGCCTACAACAGTCAGATGACCATTATGAAAGCAATTCATATAAATGAAGGTCTCCTACACATAGTGAAACAGTTGAATATCCTACATCATGAAACCTTACAATGCAGAGTGCTTACCTGTATACTATCTACAATCTCACTAGTCTTAGCTCCTCCACGAGAGACTCCTAAAAAACTTCCACCAGCAAGATTTATGTTCTCCACTAGGTGACGTGAAAGCTGGATGATGCTACCAAATGAATTTGAAAACATTGTGGAGTAGCAACTTTTCGACAACGATGAATATAGAGAAGTATCTTACTGGCATTTCTTTTAGGCCTTTTTCAAAAAACCCACGATAACCAAATGGAATTCCAACAATATTTTTAACCCCATAGGTCTCTAGCGTGAATACTATCTGCAAATGCAAACATAATCAATTTGTAAGTCATATATGCAACATTATGTCTGATTTCTTGTAATGAAAATGGCTGTGGAATCAGGATTTAGGACATTGTATGGGCAGTGAAGACTACCGGTTGAAATTAAAGTATGTAATAGAACTACAGAACATAGTCCTAAAAAGAGCATGTGCATTCAAATGAAAACTATGTTCATATTTATGGTTCAGAGTCAAGACACATATTGAAATACAGTATCAATCTTATAACGTGATGCATTTGTCACACTCTTCACAACCTACATTTAAAAAATCCAATGTTTGTTGCACAACCACTTATACATGAAGTGCAATAATCCATTTGGTGCAAATATAGGCATGCTTCATAGCCCTAAGCCCCTAAGACCAAAATGGAGCTGTGACTAACCTTATTCAAATTGAAGAGCACTTATGCAGAATTCATATATAATAGTGAGATAGAAATATGAGCAATGGAAAGACGCTTGAACAATGCTAAAAGACAATGACCTGTCTGATCACATCATTCAAACCAGGGCAGAGCCCACCACAAGTAACTATAGCAGCTTTTACTTCATCTGGCTCGTAATATATCTCCTTTCGAGGCCCTGCACGATGAACCCTACATAAAACTATTTATCACTGCCTAACCATTTAATAATCAACAAACTAAGTCTAGTAAACAATTAACAACAGGTCCGTTGTTAAACACAAAAGGTGGAAACTGGTATTATGTGATAAACATTTGACGAAATAATGTATGTTTACATCATCAAAGGTGCTAATCAGCTAATAACTCTTAGGTATTGAGAAATGTACCATTGTTCCACCCAGCTACAATCAGGATCAATGCACTCCGCTCCAGCAGAGTTGGGCGAGGAATACTTTATCACCTGAGCAAGCACACCATGTTAGGTGCAAAGCATAGACAGCATGGAACAAAAATAAAGATGCTTTTGCTTAACAGCATGCTGCTTTAAATAGTTAATGCAGAAAGTATGTGCATCCCAAAAGTTATTTGAAGCAAGTGCAGATGCAGTGGAGTATATTGTACAACAAAATATAGCTTCCTCCATTACCAAATAAAAGATTTCAAAATTTTTGCAGCCAAACATTTTGAACTTTGATGACTAAGATACAACTCATACTTAAATTAAACACAAAGCTTAACTTCTAATATTTCCTGCTTACTGACCTTCAAAAGTGCTCGATCATCATTGTTCACATAACCATTCCACTTATCCATCGGTGTACCATTTTCATCACCCGCAGGACTTCTGGCAAAGTAATAGCATATAGTGTTGCATAAGAAAGTAGTATTATTTTGACATATGGAGAGCTTAAAACAAAGTCAGCTAATTCAATTCAATACACAAATACCTGTTTTTCTTGAGTGAGAATGTAGTTGGCCTTGGTTTCAAATCATACACATCCGTAATACGTGGTAAATTAAAACGTTTATCCCAGTCTTCCTGAAACTTCTGCTTCCAAGATGGATCATTAAAATCCAATTCCACTTTTGTTGAAGTAGCTTTAACACACAGTGGAGCAGGCCTTTTTGTCTTCTTGCAACTGCAGCCTTTGGGATTTGAATGAGAAGAACTGGACAAAATTCGATCTCCTGCTGAATGCAACCACTGATGCTGAGTGCTGCAAAAACCTCCACTTGATTTTAAAGCAGCAGCCATTCTGATAAGGATGTAAATTAGCTCAATGTGGTAACCGTCCAATAGTCTGCATCAGAAATTCAGAAAATTGTGCATTTATTTTCATAGTCCATACCATGAACAAGACAACTTTAAAAAAATGAGTAAAGAATCAACTTTAAGAAAGTGAAACGCAATAAACATCTCCATATGATGGATAAGATGTTGTTTATTGCGTTGCAAAGAAACTAATGGAAAGTTCATGAAATAAGTGAAGCACTACTGGTGTGCAATTTAGCAGCGAATCAAATTTTGAGGAATGCCTTCATGTTGTTCTGAGTGCTAAGTGTTGGTTTTTTATTCAAATGATAAAACCTAACAAACAGTTATTAAACAATATAGATACAGTTGAGGATTAGCAATCAAATACTTACGAACTCCTAACAAACACTGGCAATTAGTTCAGCAAACTTAGGAGGCTCCAATGCGCACTTAGTGAATTGTATTCCTAAACTTAGAGGCAGTAGTCCTAAAGTTTGTGAACTACTACATATCTGCTAATCCAGTTCCCCCATCTCCAACTATCTTCATGCAAGTTCACTAGCCTCAGACAAAGCAAACCTCCTTGAGATAACTAAGTAACTAACCCATGAATCATTACTGAAGTGTGTGAATAAAAAATAATCACACCACGTCATCAGCAGAAAATACAACTTGGTTACATGACCAAGCACAGATAGATTACTTTATGAGGTGAAATCATATAAGAACCAACCCAAATTCATCTACACAGTCCAACTTCCAGATCGTGGACAGAAAATGCCAAAATCCATAATTGCCCATGACTCAAAATTTCACACACTGAAGCGACAAACTGTAGCGTTCATCAAAGGCAAAGCAAAGACTTTATCGTCCAATCCCATACCCATGTAGTAGCCAATAGGCAGCCGGATTCCCCTCCTTACCCATTAAAAAAGTCAGGGTGCACAGCGATTTGCCCCGGACTGGAGCCATCATCCAATCAGTAAACGGTGGGGCGAGCTGACCTCAACCCACTACAGTAGTGGAATCTACAGTAAATACAACAACCACATGGTCCACATCCCCATCTGCTTCTCAAAACGAAGCAGGCGAATAACGACGCCGGTTTGCAGCAGTGCCGGAACTCGACACAAGCCTCATCACTAATACTAGCGCGGTAGCGCCGTCCAATCTGAGCAGATAGAGCGATAGAGAAGGAGGGAGAGGCGAGGGCTGCGTACCACCGAGCTCCGGCGAGGACGGTTCGGCGCTTGTGACGGCGACGGCGACGGCGACGGCGACGGCGACGGCGACTCGACTCTCGATCTAGCAGTCGCGGAGAAGGAATGCAGCGGCGCGGAGAAGGGGGGAGGGAGAGAGAGCAGAAGGAAAGAGAAGGCCGGCGAAGATGGGGAGTGTGGGCCGGTGGGAGGCAAGGCAAGCGATGCCGGAGGGTAGCACATTCTGCTGGAGATGCGATGCGACGACGATGCCGCCTCATCGCGCAGGTGAATGATAGGAGTCGGTTACAACGGGTGGGCTGCAAGGGTGAAGGGAAATGTGCCTTTTGGATTTGTTTAGGCCCATTCAAAAAAATTGGGTGGCCTTTAGTTTAAAAAAGTTTAAAGAAGTTAATAATAAAAGGAAGGAAGAGAGAGATCTGGTGCCCAGTGGCTGAGTGGCACTAGCACCGGCCACATCAACACGTGGGATCTGGTTGAATTATGCTCGCTGCTGATGGCATCGTCTACAAGGGCCCGTTTAGTCCATGAATGTTCACACTAGACGTTTAATCCGAGAGGATTTTTTTACACGAATAAAAAAACTAATTTTATAGCAAGCCTGTAAACCGCGAGGCGAATTTTATGAGCCTAATTAATCTGTCATTAACACATGTGGGTTACTGTAGCACTTATGACTAATCATGATATAATTAGGTTTGAAATATTCGTCTCGTCGTTTACAACCTAATCGTGCAATTAGTTTATTTTTTATCTATATTTAATGCTTCATATATAAGTCTAAAAGTTTGATGTGATGTTTTTGGAGGAAAAATTTTAAGAACTAACTGGCCTTATTTTGTCGGTACACGGTTGGGTGGCCTACGTTGCAGCAGTAGTTGAATGGGTCCGGAACAGCAATGGCATGGCGATGAACAGACTGGAAGAAGCTAGCGCGACCAGGTAGATACAAATGAACCAGGGTGTGTCGTTTGGTACAAGATTAGCAAGTAACAACCCTAGTGCTCCATGCTTAGGACTTCTTTGTAATAATACCAAAATTTTATAGTAAGTTGGATTAGTTCAACTTCTACAGATTTATTTTTCTAAGATCGTACCATTCAAAAGGAGACCTTCATACAAGAATATTACGTACAACTAGCATGGATCAAGTTCATGGATACACTTGGACCTTGAATAAAGGGGGGAAATCAAATCATAAAAGCTAACCAATATCATATAAACATATAGGGAGGGTACGTCGGTGGATCTTTGTAGTGACCAATAGAACCAGCAGTGGGTTGACCATGCCAGTATCAGTATGCCATAGAAATGAAAAATTCCAAAGTTTGATTTTCTTCCTTAGACCACTCAAAACTTGTAATTGTGTCCTTTTAAAACACTTAGGCCGCATTCTAATCTATATGAAGCAAATAGCTAATTTTCAGATTATCGTGTGCACGCTTTCCAAGCCGCTAAATGGTGTATTATTTAAAAAAAACTTTTTTATAAAGAATTTCTTTAAAAATTGAAATAAATCTATTTTTAAATTTAAAATAGCTAATATTTAATTAATCATATGCTAATGATACTTCTTATTTTGTGTGTCCGAAATAATCCCACCCCATGTCTGAATCAAACGGGGCCTTATAATCTGTTTTGGGGGAACTTTAGATTCTGAGAAGCAGCTATTTGGTAGCCAGCTTCTGAGAATCTAGAAAAGCTCTGAAACTCAGCTTCTCCAGATTCTAGCTTCTTAGTTCATTTTTCAGAATCTGTAACAGCAGATTCTTTGAAGCTGTGAACCGTTTGGGGCAGCTTCTGTCAGCTGCAGCTTTTGGGAGAAGCTGCAGCTGAGAGAAGCTCCCCAAATAGGCCCTTAATACACTACCTGAACACAAAAACAGTACTCCAAGCCGTCTGTATAGACGCGTAATTCTGTACATCCTAGCTCGAGCTTATCTTCAAATATTCATCATACTGGCTGCCTCAAATGTGGCTGGTGTACAGTGGTTAGCTCGTCAATGTCATTACTTTGGATGATCATGAAACTGCATCCGGCAACGGTTTAAATAGACCATCCTAGTCAGACAAGGGTGATGGCTACAAAAATTGACCCGAGTTTGCATCAGGGACATGCGTCTCAACTGTTGTCCTAAGGCCACGTTTACTTCCAAAAATTTTTAGAACTTGACCAGATGTCGGGACGTGTTTTTGGACATAAATGAAAAATCTAATTTCACGGCTAGCCTGGAAACCACGAGACGAATTTTTTGAGCCTAATTAATCCGTCATTAGCACATATGGATTATTGCCGCACTTATGACTAATTATGACGTAATTAGGCTTAAAAGATTCGTCTCGTCATTTACAATCTAATTGTACAATTAGTTTTATTTTTTATCTATATTTAATGCTTCATGTATAAGTTTAAAGATTTGATGTGATGTTTTTAGAAAAAAAAAATTGGAACTAAACGGAACCTAAGAGAAAATGATGATATATACAGGAACATGATACTTCATTCATGTCAGAGTACATAAATCCATATATTTTACTGAATTTTTCTCTTTGAATACTCCTACAAGAATCCTGCAGATTCAATGTATTTCTTTTGCACTTCTAATTTTTGCAGTCAACTTTCTATTGTGTATCGAGGCTCTCTTTATTACTATACTAACTAAAATATCTTAAGCATCCAACTTCTTTTTCTGATGGATATAGGTAAGATGATCTGAATTAAGATAAGAGGACATACCATCAAAGACTAGAATGAGTCCAATGTCCAACAAATGACCAACTACGACTTTGACCGGTTACTCGTTAATTTTGATTGGTTGAACGGTGTTCAGTTGTTTACATCAAGGGTGTAGCAAATAAACTTTCTCGTGTCACGTAGAAGGTAATCCTCTAACTTAAAGTTAAATATACTTTGTTACTAAGGCCGTCTCCAGCGGAAGAGCGCTATCGCCTGCAGACGTGAAAGAAAGATAAAGCAAGCAACAGGCTTTGAGATTAAAAACTGTGCAGTGAGAGACTTGTGTCTTGGAAAGCGTTTGAGCTAGCGCTTCATTCTTCGCTAGCGGCATGCATTTTACACTATTCATCAAATAAATTATTCATCTAGTTAGTGTTCGACTGTTGTTGGAGGTGGCCTAATATGTGGGTCTAGAAACAAGACATTGAGACCTAATACCCTGTCTCAAAATATATCTAGACTAGACGTGACATCATCTAGAACAACGAATCTGGACATAAAAAACGTTACATCCAGTACTGATATTACTATTTTGAGACGAAGGAAGTATATGTCAGTAATGAAATCTCTATAAACTTCTACACTATATTGTATTATGGTTTGATCACATGTAGCAATGCAAAAAGTTGCCTCTACATAAACACATGATTTTTTCTCATGATTTTGGTGGAAGTTGATTCTCTTCGTGGGAAATTGTGTTACTCGTTATCGTTAGGCCCCTTCTCCAACAACTGAGATAGCTAGTTAAATCTAAGTACTTTAAAAAGATAACTTTCTTCAATGGTCTATTTCTTAGCACATACTCCAACCATCCCAAAATATAAATGACCCACACATCATTCTCATATGAGATTGAAATGTGTGCAAGAAGCTGTCTCTTGATTAAAAGAGATCTTTTATCTCTCTTCTATTAAAATATTATTAGAATATTGTATAATATAATTATTGGAGGAGGTCTTATAGAATCAATGCATTTAAGATTCACCATAATTAGCTAATCCCTTGCAGCTTCAAGAAAACACAATAAACTCCAAAGAAACTCCTCTAGATCTGTACACTAAATTTTCAAACCATCCTCACACTATCTAGACAATTGGAATTAAAATTCCGGTCAAAATTCAGGCATTGTCATATAATAAAAAAAACAAAAAACACAAAAATGCCTTTTGGTGTGAAGTGTGAACTGGGAAAAGCGAAGCCCCGACAGGCGTCACCAGGTGACTACGTGCTTTAATTTTAAAAAGCGTAAACCCGAGGAACAAAATCGAAAATATAACGAAGCGACCTCGAACATAACGGCTACTCCTAACGGCTACTTTTACTCGCTTCTCCTCCAGGCTCCAGCACAGCTTACGCCGTGACGGGGACAGCTGATATCCCAGTAGAAGATGCGAACTCCATAATAACGTTAGAATCGAGGTGCATCACTGAAAAATTCCCCAACTTTTTCCCCCCTCCCAGCTTCCCTTCCACCTTCCACCTTTTTTCCCCATCGGATTCCGCCCCACGCTTTGTCGGCGGCGATGGCCACGACCACCACGAAGCCGCCGCCGGCGCCGGCGACGCCGTCGCCGGCGGGGGAGGTGTCTGAGGTGGAGCTCTCGGAGGCGGGATCGCCGGACGTGGGGAGCCAGAGCAGCGGAAGCGGTGGGAGCGGGAGCGGGCGGAGCACGGCGGGATCGTCCGGTTGGGTGTACCACCTCGGCGTGAACTCCATCGGGCACGAGTACCGCCACCTCCGGTTCCTCGTCATCCGCGGGAAGACCGTCGCCATGTACAAGCGCGACCCGAGCAAGAACCCCGGAATCGTCGGTTTCCGCTCTCTCCTCCCTCCTTTGCTCCCGCTTGCTGCGTTTCGTCTCTGGATTGCTTGTGCTTGTGTAGTTGTGTGTGATCGCTCTCGCTTCTCGAGGATTTCAGTTTAGAGCTTGTAGTTGGAGATGCAGGGGACAGGGGCGGGGGTTTGGATGGAGGCATGGGGCTACTTTATACGGGGCTTGTTCATTCTCTCCTGCTTTTACTCTTTGCTGGGTTGGGTTTGGTTTGGTTTTGTACGTGTGCCGTTGCTTTGCGCGGATGCTCAGAGTTGTATATGGTTTATTTGGGAAACTTCTTAGTTCTATTTGGCCTAATGTAGGGGGTGTCTCAATAGAAACAATTGCTGGTGAAAATGTGCTTCAATTGATTTGGCCGATGACAATCGTGTCATGTGTAGGAAGCAATTGCACATTTCTGCATTTGGGTTTGGGGCTGATCTGGGTTGTAATTTTTTTCCTGCTGGTATTACTTCAGAGTCTCGCTATTATTTGATGTATCTGCTCTGCTTGCCAATGATTCTGAAATCCAACCAGTAGAAAATGAAGGGAGTTTTAGAGTAAACTGTCAAATTGTGCGTGCCCAAGTTCTATATTTGGTCAATTACTAACTGACGAGTGGAACTTTGGTCCGGTTATATTGCGTGTATCTTATCAGCATTGGGTTTGTTTTGAGTTCTAGTTTCGATCAGATTGACAGTTTTTTTTAGACATGGATATGCTGATCTTGCTAGAATATATCTATGAAATGATTTATGGCTGTTGTTCCCACATGGCCTCCAGTTAGAGGACAGTTGGGTAGAGGGATAGATCTATCTTTGGACATAACACCACAGAGTGGTTCCGTATTTGCAGAATTTCCTCTTTAGGGTTTTTTGAATGTTACATTCATATGGAGGCTTATTACCTTTTGTTGTTTTCATAGCAACCTATCCGAAAGGGCGTTGTAAGTCACACTCTTACGGTGGAGGAACTTGGTCGCCAGATAATGAACAATGGGGTAATGGTCCAATTCTGTCCTTTCATTTCCACTTAACTATCATATTATGTTCTATTTTTGTAATGCATCACAATTCTAGCCATCATAATGACACAATGTTGTCTCAAATCTAAACATTCCTTCTTATAAATCATGTTTTTTGTGCTAACATGTTTTCTCTAAATGTCTCATGGATTGCCTTTATAAATAAACAACCAATTTATTTTTTTTAAAAAACAGGAATTCTACTATGTCTTGCGATTTTACAACCGGTTGGACCAAACAAAGAAAGGAGAGGTACACAGCTTATTATACTCTTGCATATTTGCAAACAATGCTCCTATATAGCGACTAAAGGTTTATTGCCATTTTCCTTTTACTAGATTGCATGTGCGACACCCGGTGAAGCCCGGAAATGGGTCGAAGCATTCGAGCAGGCAAAACAGCAGGTGCTTAGCAAATGTTGATTGTTATTATCTGTGTAAAGTAGTTTATGTTTTTCTCCGTGCATATTCTATACCCTTTGTGCAAATGTATCCTAACTTCAGTTACTTGGAAGCACTGTATTCATGGCAATCAGCTAAAAGGAAATCGACAAATGTTGTTTTATTTCCATCGTTTCCTAACAATGGAGTTAGCATTCAAGTTGTGATAGCATATGAATGAAGTTACTGATTTATGCACCAAAATTTATCATATATATAATCAAATCACTGAAATTTTGTATCATGACATTACAATAACCAGGAATGAAAAGTAAGAATTATGACAGGGATGCATGCAAATGTGCATTGCAGAAGTAGACACTTAGTATGCTGAGCTTGAAATCGATCTTGCTTCCATGCAACATATTACCATGAGTGAAGCAAGGGAAGACTGAAAGTCTGGAAATGTTGAAGTGTTAACAAATAGTAAAGCTTATTGATTTTTCTACCGTCGTTTCACTTGCTTCTGTCCCTGAGAGGTAGCACTTCTTTTCTGCCACAGGAAATAGATATTTCAATATTTCATTAGTCATATAGGGCTTTAATACAATCTCTGCAGGCTATCTGTTATTTCTGGTGGACAAACCGTCATCATAACTTATTGCACAAAAATGTTTATTTTAAAACTGACTTTCAAATTTATACACAGTGCTGGTCCTTTGTTTTAGGTATATGAGATTTGGTTCCAATTGTTGCATCATGTCCATGCATGACAACATATACCAACTAAATATAATAATAGTATATTAATGTAAAATACAAGATGTCATAAATAAACAATTATCCTTATATTTAAAATAATTATGTGAAAACCAATTAATTACTTGTGTATACTTATATGCAACGATGCAATATCTTTCTACAAAAGTCTTACAAATAATAGTGCATGCCTATATATTTGCAGCCACAAAAGATCCTGAGTGGAGATGGGTGTAGAACCTACCAATACCATCACGCTTAACACCCTCTTTAAAGAATATGATAAGATACAGTTGATAATTTATGCTGCATTTGATCTGATTCTTTTATCCTGACTCACAACAGGCTGATTATGACCTGATGACGAGGGGGGTTGGTTGGAATAGATCCCAGAATGAAAATGAGTATGGGAATTTCGCAATGAGATTATAATTATTTTTTAGTAAGTTATTTGTTAATCCAAAACTCTTATGCTGTATAAATGTTTACATCTGGAGGCTTAATCTTGATGGGCATCGGCCTCGTGTAAGGAGATATGCACACGGATTGGGGAAACTTGTACGGATCGGTAAAGGTAAGATAACAGATATGTAATATTAATTTGTATCATGATAGTTAGATTACAGTTTTAGACCGCTTAATTTTGAATTCTAGACAATTCACTTAATTCCTTGGTTAAATAAACTAACAATATTGGACTTTATTTTTTTCTTTCTAAAAATGTATTTAATAGAAATTATTTTGGTTGTCCAGAAGGGCGATAATCAACATCTGTATTTCCAATGTGGTCTCGGTAAATTGTTAAATTTGCTAGTCCTTTTACAACTATTCGTCAGTTCTATTTTCTTGAGAACAAATGTACTGAGGGGTGTTTGTAAGTGTCCTAGTTCAATTCTGATTTAGCCTTATTTACATATTTGAGTTGTTTTACAGAGGACAACTGTTACTCAGTTTCAATAACATCTCGATTGCTCTTACTTTGCAAAAGTGAGGTTTCCAATTGATCATTGTTGGCCAACTCATTTGTTGTTGTCAACTCAGCGCGCTAACCTCCTTCGACTTCAAAGTTCTGCAGCATAGTTGGATTCGGGAGTATATGACTTAACTCAAGGAAAGCAGTTGATCCCTGGATCAAAGATTATTATTTTTGTTACAAGAAAGTCATATGTAAAACTCTACAGTTTGTTAGATTATTCAGCTGATTACTGTGAAATGTATTACGTGTGTTCTAGAGAAATCTGCTAGTTAGAAATTAAGGGAGACCGCTGATGCATTACTATTATCAACTAAAATGTATATGCATCAAATACATCTACATGGGAGCGATCCTAGACTAAAAATTCACTCCCTCGCCTGTTTAGTTGGTTGCCACATATTGCTTGCCTGTTACTTCCAGAATTGCTCTCACGAGAGCGTCTTTAGTCAGCCTTTTGCATCATTTGTTTGTAGGTTATTCTAAGGTTTTGAGTTAACCCAATTATTATATGGTTCATTACAGGTCCAGAAAAGCTCCTTCGGCAGTCTTCAGATCTTCAAAGCCTTGAGATAATTAATACAAACTTTGGAGGTGATTCTGGAGATGCGTTTGAAGCACATGAATGGAGATATGTTCGAACATTTAATGGTATCCTTATGCTGTTCCCGTTGTTACATTATAATTAATCTGTTTCATCTTCATGTATTCCTCTTTTGTTCCTTTGCATGGTACTCAAATCTATGTTAGGTGAAGTTACAGAAATCATATTTATCTATTCACTTACTGAAAGAATGTTGTTGCAACTTTACACTTCACTGAGCAATTCCTCATAACTGGATGTTGTTATACTTTGGACAGTTTACATTAAATCCATGCACAAGAACATGAACTTGAGTTCTGAGCGTGTTGCCTCAAGTGCACAAAATAACAGTTAGCAGTATTTCACCATGTCCTGATAACCCTGAGCTTCATTTTGTATCCCTAACATTTTCTCAATATATTAGCTAAATACCTATGCTTTGCAAGGAGTAGATTGAATATGCTTCTCCTCAGTCCTCACTGTCCATAGCTCTGGTAATGGATAGCCTACATCATAACTATTTAGTGGTCCCAAATGTCAGATGATAGTGGGAATATCCCCGCAAAAAAAAAGGGCTGATACTGCTAGTGGGAGTAGGTGTGGTGCAGATTCATCAACTTCATGGACTCACACATGTCAGTTGGTGGGTGGTGGCAGATTCACCACTCACCACCACCACCACCTTCTTTTATAGGAGTGTAGAATATATATAGATACTATTCTATATGATAAATTAATTTGAATTTAGATAAACAGCTTTTCTAAATTTTACCTAGGCAATATCATCTCATATATTCTGGAAAAATACATTGATTTGCTACTTGATTGGAAAAGAAGCTAGCCAATCACAGATAAAACACGGTTCACTTAAAACGACCGAATGGGATAAATACCTTTATGTTTATCATTCAATTCCTATGGGCCTATAATGATGTAATTTGAAACCTATCTAATCACCTGAATCATGTCCAAATTTACAATAAACTGATTTACTCCTATGTGTTCGATTGTTATGCAGGTATAAGAATTTTTGAAGATATTGCAAACGCAAAGGTAAGAAAGTTTTTTTTTTCATAAGTGAAATGTACAACATTTTGCGGTAGCTTTGCTTGTTAGATGAACCACCCATCCCATTTTCTCATAGTCCATGTTCTTGCTGGTTACTTGTGTTTCTTTAGACAAAGTAAGCTATTATTGATCTCAGATGATTACATCAAGGTGATACAACAACCATACCGAAATCACCTCCGGCCTTTGCATAGCAAGGATGCACACAGCCAAGCTGGTTATTTGTTTTGTTTGCTGATATGTTTTTGCTGATAAAGCAATAATCATTAAGAAAACCACATAGCAATGCAGCAGCCAATCTTTGATCAGAGTCAGACTACCCCATGCTACATACCAATACCATAGCGATAGTGTGTATTTTGTCCAGGCCTATTTCTCAGTTTCACCAGTTGAAACTTTTTTACCCTAGTGCAAAATTAGAACAAGGCTTCATTGACTGGGTTTGAAGCCAATGAGCCAAAATGGATAAAATTAGAACAATGCCTAAAATGGATAATCAGCCTCCATTCAATGAGCCAAAATCACTGCCTTAATCTACTGGGTTTGTGGTCTATTTTCTGGTCTATAATCTACTGGGTTTGAAGCCAGTAGTGATTGAGCATGTTCGGTTTGCTGACAGATTGGTATTGTTGTACATTTCTTTGCCAAATTTTGATCCAGCCATAAGCCACTGATTTTCCTGACAAGCTTTGATAATATAAACCTTTTAACAAATTGGTCAATCAGAAATGAGCAAAATAGGACCATAACTCTTTCAAGGTGTCATCCAATTTACTATTCAAGTGTTTTTTAGGGGGGGAAACCCTTATGCTTATCCTATTTTTTGTAGGGTGGAAAAGGGGTACTTCTTAAGTCTGTTGGTGTGGTTGGGGCGAATCCTGATACTGTATTTGAAGTGGTCCTCAGCCTTGATAAGCATAAGCGATGCGAGTAAGCTAGCAGTTGGTTTGCACCTTACAGATGGAGAGAATTACAACATATATTGACAGCTTGCTCTACTGATTTTCTCCTGTGCAGGTGGGATATGCTGACTGCTGATTTGGAATTGGTAGAAACGATCGATGGATATTATGATGTGGTTTATGGGACCTATGAACCTAAATATTTAAATTGGTATTTTTCTCTCGCTGTCCTGTGCATTATTTCCTGAATAATTGACAAGACTGACAGAAATATTAACATTATAAGTTTACTGGTCAAACATATTTTATGTTTTTCTTGTACAAATTGTATCAATAAGGATTATCTGAATTCTGAACATGGTTGAATAGCCATCTTTTGGTATTTGGACAGTTGAGTTTGATATAGAACATGCCTTTTATGTTCTCTTATTTTAGGAAAGCATGTTGCTTATAGGTTTGTATGTAAGCTTCAGTTTATTAGTTAAGAGTTGTTGCTAATCCTGATTAAGCAGCTTTTAAAATATGCCAAATTTGCTCTTAAGCATGGAGACTCTTTTCAGGTGGAAAACAAAGAAGGATTTTGTTTTTTCCAGACAATGGATTCGTGGACAAGATGGGGCATATAGTAAGTAACTAGTATTCCCTCTGTATCACAGGGCTGGTTTGGTTTGTGACTGTTGGTTTTAGGATCTCTGAACTACAAGTCTAGCTGAAACATATGTATTGTGTAGATGCTGAAAAGCTTAGTTTTACATAAAGGGTGCATGTCCTTTTATAGGACTTTAGGTCGGTGCTATAGTACTAGCTATTACTGTAGATCCTGCTGTATAGCTGAAAAAAACCAAAATCACTACTCCTATCAGCTGTTGACAGCTGTATACCTTGCTAGCCAAGGAAACACTAGAAGCAAGGATTATAGTTAATAATTCTCCCCCTAATCCTTGCACATTTGATTTGGATTTGGACCACTCCAATCTTAGCTCGTAGCTCGTGGAATTTCACCCGCCCTAGTGCCTTTGTTAGAATGTCGGCGAGTTGGTCCGTGGTGTTGATGAAGTTGGCGCTGATGCTTTCTTCCTCCAAGCAACTTCTGATGAAGTGATAGCGCAGATCAATGTGCTTGCTGCGTTCATGGAAGACGGGATTCTTGGCTAGTGCCAACGCGGACTTGTTGTCCACCTTTAGCTCGACTACTTCGGGTTGCTTCCCAAGGACTTGGCGTGGCGTGTGGCGAACCGGATACTGGTGTGCTATCAGGCGCGTGGGAGCAGGCCTTGCCTCACTTTCCACGCCCCGACGCGCCCGGAGGACGTGTGGAGGTCACCGGCGGGGGCCGAAGGGGACGTTGCGACGACGCAGGCTCTCAAGGCGATGCAGGAAGCCCTGAGCAAGCAGGATTCGACCATCGAGTCCCTGCACCTCGAGCTCGACTCCGGCCCAGCAATGATGGCCATCGAGCGCTTGTCGGTGGCGGTGCGTTCGGTCGTGGTGCTTCTATGCCCGAGGCGATGGAGGAGATGGCCAAGAATTTGTCAGGGGACTTGGTGCGGCGGGTGGCGAGGGGGCATGGGAGGCCTTGCCCCACTTTCCTCGCCCCGACGCGCCTGGAGGACGTGTGGAGGTCACCGCGGGGGCTGAGGGGGACGTTGCGATGGCGCAGCCACTCATGGCGATGCAGTAAGCCCTGAGCAAGCGGGAATCGACCATCGAGTCCCTGTGCCTTCTGACTCCGGCCCGACGATGATGTCCGGCTCCATCGAGCGAGGTGCGACTCATTTGGGACACCAAGGTCCACTCGATCCTGGCGAGGAGGCTGGAGAAGGTGCCCTCGGTGGAGGAGATGGCCAAGAAGTCGGACGCGTGGCATGTGGCGAATCAGATACTGGTGAACTACCGAGCGCATGGGAGCAGGCCCTGCCCCACTTCCCCCGCCTCGACGCGCCCGGAGGACATGTGGAAGTCGCCGCAGGGGCCAAGGGGGATGTTGCGACGGCGTAGGCTCTCAAGGCGATGCAGGAAGCCCGCTTGCTCGAGTCCCTGTGCCTCGAGCTCGACTCCGGCCTGGCGATGATGTCCGCCTCCATCGAGCGCTTGGCGGCGGTGCGTTCGGTCGGGGTGCTTCTCGTCCGGGACACCAAGGTCCACTCGAGCCTGGCGAAGAGGCTGGAGAAGGTGCCCGAGGCGGTGGAGGAGATGGCCAAGAAGTCGTCAAGGGTCCTGGTGCGGAGGGTGGTGAGGGGGTGTGGGAGCAGGCCTGTACCCACTTCCCCCACCCCGACGCACCCGGAAGACGTGTGGAGGTCACCGCGGGGGACGTTGTGACGGTGCAGGCTCTCAACGCGATGCAGGAAGCCATGAACAAGCGGGATTCAACCATCGAGTCCCTGCGCCTTCTGACTCCGGCCCGGCGATGATGTCCGACTCCATTGAGCGCTTGTCGACGGCGGTGCGTTCGGTCGGGGTGCTTCTCGTTTGGGAAACCAATGTCCACTCGAGCCTGGCGAGGAGGCTGGAGAAGGTGCCCGAGACGGTGGAGATGGCCAAGAAGTCATCAAGGGACCTGGCGCGGCGAGCTGCGAACCGGATACTGGTGAGCTACCGGGCGTGTGTGAGCAGGCCCTGACCCACTTTCCCCGCCCCGTCGCGCCCGAAGGACGTGTGGGTGTGGCAGCGGGAGCCGAGGTGGACGTGGCGACGGCGATGCAGGAAGCCCTGAGCAAGCAGGATTCGACCATCGAGTTGAGGCGCCTTGAGCTCGACTACGGCCTAGCGATGATGTTCACCTCCATCGTGCGCTTGTCGGCGGCGGTGCGTTTGGTCGAGGTGCTTCTCGTCCGGGACACCAAGGTCCACTCGTGGCTGGCGAAGAGGATGGAGAAGGTGCCTGAGGCGGTGGACGAGATGGCCAAGAAGTCAAGGGACCTGGCGCGGTGGGTGGCGAGGGCGCGTGGGAGCAAGCTGCCCAACTTCCCCCGACCCGACGCGCCTGGAGGATGTGTGGAGGTCGCCGCGGGGGAAGTTGCGACGGCGCTAGCTCGCAACGCGATGCAGGAAGCCGAGCAAGCGGGATTCGACCATCGAGTCCCTGCGCCTTGAGCTCGACTCCGGCCCGGCGATGATGTCAGCTTCCATCGAGCGCTTGCCGGTGGTGGTGCGTTCGGTCAGGGTGCTTCAAGTTTGGGACACTAAGGTCCACTCGAGCCTGGCGTGGAGGCTGGAGAAGGTGCCCAAGGCGGTGGAGATTGCCAAGAAGTGGTCACAAGACCTGCCGCGGCGGGCTGCGAACCGGATACTGGTGAGCTACCAGACCAGGCACATGGGAGTAGTCCCTGACCCACTTCCCCCGCCCCGAAGCGCCCGGAGGACGCGTGGTGGTCGCCGTGAGGGTAGTAGAGCAGGACGTGGCGACGGCGTAGGCTCTCGAGGCGATGCAGGAAGCCCTCAACAAGCGGGATTTGACTGTCGAGTCCCTGCGCCTCGAGCTCGACTCCGGCCCAGCGATGATTTCAGCCTCCATCGAGCGCTTATCGACGGCAGTGCGTTCGGTCGGGGTGCTTCTCGTTTGGGACACCAACGTCCACTCGAGCCTAGCGAGGAGGCTGGAGAAGGTGCCCGAGGCAGTGGAGGAGATGGCTAAGAAGTTGTCAAGGGACTTTGTGTGGCGTGTGGCGAACCGGATACTGGTGAGCTACCGGGCGCGTGGGAGCAGGCCCTGCCCC